>WKFP01013929.1:380929-401925 GCA_011057875.1 Pterocles orientalis
ATATTACATACATGTTTTCTTTAAAAATAAAAGTATTAAAAATAATTGATACTATTTTACATATTTTTCTCTCAGGAATAATTATTGGTCTGTACTATCCCTATTTCTGCTATTTTTTAGGGCTCTGTAGACCACGTAATTCTTTGATCATTCTTATAATTCCTCACTATTACCACTGCTTGCTAATGAGAAGTGTCTGGGGTTTTTTTAAGCTCTTGAAAAATTAAGGTCAGATTCTATGATCTTATAAGGAGTATATCTTTACTTTTTCCTTTGCCAGCTATTGAAATCAATATCAGAATAGGCATGCCTTTCCAAAAGACAAAATCTTGTGGGTGAGCTACTGCTGGCTGTTCCTTGGGGTCAGATGAGCCAGGGCTCAAGGTAACCAATGACTGTGCCAACTGTCCAGAGATCCCTTGTGCCTAAGTGAGGCCAAGGTAGTGAGAGTGACAGGCTCTGTCAGTCATCCTCAGGTGATCACCAGAGAAAGTCAGGTAACAAGTGGGGTCCAGACTCCAGTCAGGACGTCCTGCCAGCACATCAGACTTGCAGGGGACAGGACTACCTGTAACATAGAACTGAGGTCCTTCCAGGAGACATGGCTGGAGACTGGCACGCCTGCAGTGTTTCTGGGGTAGGGACTGACATCTCTGTGATGACCTGAAATGGGGCTTTCGGGTTTTCGAGAAACTTGGGTTGTCCAGTTTGCTCTAAGCATTGTTGTCAGCAACAAGATTATCTTGTCAAAAACTTTGCCATCAGAATGCAAACAAGTTTTAGTTTTATCTTTACTGACCTTAAGCACTACTGTTCTTTTAGCTTTCTTCATGTTTCAATCATATTTGTATAATATTTATATTATCTGCTCTAGTGGCCGGAATACCCTATCAAAAAATGTGGTTGGGCAGACATCACATTGGTTTAATTCCAGACTATGCTTTTCCAAACGTCAAAGTATTACTGTTTCTTGAAAACACCAGTGAGCACTTTTTCTCCACTCTAGAAAAAATGTCATGTAAAACCAAAACTGCCATTTCCTTGTACCTCAACTTTTTCCTTCATTTGTAATCATCTCTACAGTTGTTGTCAATGCAGAACAGAAAGATGGCAATTTTATACAAAACACGCATCTTATTCCAAAGCAGTGACACTGTACCAGTGCTTGCTTTGTTAGAACGGTTCTGTACTCTGCCATATGTACACAACATATACCTCAACCTCAGCAACAGGACAACCCACGAATATCTAGAAGTTCAATTCAAATTAGCATCCATGTGTTCTAACAATATATATTCACACTTTAAAATTCTCAAAGATTAATCCTGTTTGCTGTAGCTTGTGAAGAAACACAAAAAATCAGCTACTGATTTTGACATTGTCAATCATAAATATAAAAATTATTCAGTTTTTCTTATTACAAAATACCATGCAAATCAAGGTCCATTTTGCAGACACATTTTCAGTGGGCTAGTCATATGGATTCTCAGCATTTTCAGACATTCAGCAGCAACTTGAAATGCTAACTGGGCAAAATTAATTTAAAAAAATTTCCAAAATCAGGTTTTTTTACATACTGATACAGAAATAGAGGCTCAGTGATCCAAAAAAGGAGCACATTCATTTGTATATCATATGTTATGATGCAGCCTAGAGAGCCAATGGGCCTCGAAGAAAGGATCCTGACATCAGTAAGACAGTTTTTACACTGAGAATCCTTAAGGCTGTAGTTTGCAGTGACTGACTGATCAACTGTCAGTGAGTTGCTTGAAGTAGTTTTTATATTAAATGGTGTGAAAGCCATGAGTCAGCATACTGCAAGCATGTGACTCATGGACGTGGAGACTCTTGACTTGGGAAACTAGCACAAAACCAGGGACCCTTTTAAAAGAAAGATTCTTCTTTGAAGCTATGAGTATGTGCTTGATCCCATTATAAACAGGGAGACCAAATGCTGCTGAGATCTAACCTAAGTGGATGCTCCAGGACACACCCACACTTGCAACATACAAATGAGAGTATTGGAGAGCTAGTTAGTGGTATTTGTCACTTTATCTTCTCTTAACAAAAATAAACCTAAAAAAGCACAAAACTTCTAATTAAATTTAACATCTGTTTTCATGATATGGCAAAGCAAAATTTTTTCTAAGTCCTGGATAACCAACTTCAAAGCCGTGTAAATTTCTCCTACAAGTTACATAGTACTAAGTCTGGGAGCTTGGGATCAGCTGCCTGCTATCTCCCAGACTTTAAATAAAATGAGATAAAGCTCATTCTCTGGAATTGAGAGAAAACTACACAGCACAGCTCAGCATCACACGGCTGAATTCTCATCTGTTTGCAGAAAAAGTCACCTCCCACATGCTGCTCAAAGGGAAGTGCCCCTGCACAGTTCGGGAAAGTGCCAAGATACTAAACCAACTTGAACCAAGTCCGTGCCAGAGTCATGATAAATATTAAAGAATGTAAGTGACCTTGCCCAGGTAGCCTGGCCTTACACCTGTCTGGCTAACATATGTGTGTTAGCCATATATGCAGATAATACGGATGAAGGCAGTGGTGGTGAAGACAGTCAAAACTGCTGCTTCCTAATGGACCTATGCAAATTTTAGTAATATCACATTTAGTATAGCTGCATTCTTCCAGCATATCATCAGCCCTGTTTCTCATTTACAGTGCTCCTCCCAGTTATTTTGTTTGTTTGTTTGTTTGTTTGTTAATTTTGTGCAGGATTTGCCTTTTTGTGCAGGCTTACTGAGGAAAATATGAGTTGGAAGGAAGAGAGGAACTGGTGAGGAGAGGTTGTTAAGAGAAGATGTCAGCCTGAGAGGAGCAGTTCTCCAGCTCTGCTATTTAAGCCTTCCAAGACAGGTTGCAGTAATGCAATCTCTTTTTCACATTTAGACTCTCCTTCTTTCTCATAGGCCTCATTTTTTCTCTGTGAGGCATTTAATCTCTTCCATCTCTTTTCTCATTCATGACCTAGTATCCAATTACAGTGACTATTCTTGCTTCCTTATGTCAGCTATATCTTTTCAGTATTTATCATTTTTAAATAGTATCTTTTACCACAGACTTTCTTAATATTTTCAGCCTCTAAAAAGTCGATTAAAATTCACAGGAGCTGATAAGTCTAACATTTTCCACTGTTTTTAGCGATTTTCATCACAGTCAGTTTTTGTATGTAAATATAGTCTTCAGCTTGATATTTCAGAGTTAGGCAAAACCACAGCCATTAGCAGCTTATGATTTCTACTGAAATTTGCCCCAGGTAAAATGTTTGATTCACTGTAGCTGAAGATCAGAATTATGATAATATCAAGTTTAAATAGCTATTTTTAATGCTTCATTTGACGTATTAAAACCTGCGTGCCTGTCTGTTTTTAGGAGAGCTGGCAATTC
The DNA here is from genome assembly GCA_011057875.1 of Pterocles orientalis. Taxonomy (NCBI): domain Eukaryota; kingdom Metazoa; phylum Chordata; class Aves; order Pterocliformes; family Pteroclidae; genus Pterocles; species Pterocles orientalis. Next base: position 384,332 of record WKFP01013929.1, read on the forward strand.
TGACACAGATAACTGGTATGAAGCACTATGTGTTACTGTATTTTAAGTAGATTGAACATGCCACCTTCAAGCTAGATGAGCTTGCACAAACTGATAATTTGCTTTAATTTAATTTAAGTGTAATAATTATTTAAAATAAATGCAATTTGTGCCATTTTAAAGATGGTCTTCTGGGCTACAGGTTTTCATAGGGTAAAGTACATTTAACCCAGTTCAGTATTCTCTGTATCTCCCCACACTGCTGCATTTTTCAAGACATTTGGAATTCCAGTGCATAGAGAGAACCACTTATTCTTCATGTGCAAAAATGATAGTGATCATTATATTTTTTTCAATCCCATTTCAGGAAATATGCAGTGTGATATAACATGCAAGAAAGTTCACAACTGTTTTGATTTTCAAGATTCAGGAAAAAAAAAAGAATTTCAAGTTTCTTTGAAAATAATTTGAGAATAGAATCAACAAGCCTGGAGACTGCAGCTAAATGTGTTTTATTACATACTTATGATTTATTTCTTTTTAACACAGTACTCTAGTCACTGACATACCTCTATGTTCACTAACGCAATTTAAAAAAAAATTAACCTAATTCAAAAGGAAATAGATGAAAAAGGTTATTTGAAACAGTCAGCTTAACATTCTGATTTACCTTTCAGTAAGTACTATATTTTAAAACAAAAACAGAAAAAGAGACAAATGCAAGGGCATCACAATACACTAAATAATATTATAACTTAGTCTCCAGCTGGAGATTATGATGGGAAATAGAAAGACAGTGCTGACATACAAAGAGGAAAATGGGTTTTTCATACAAGTAAAATGTAAAGCAATAATGTTTTGCAGGCCTTTTGGTATTTACACAGAATTCCTGTTATTGGCAGCAGACAGTCAGAAGGTAATACAGCAAAAAAACCCCCAAACACTATTTTAAATAAACATATATATATTTTATTTGCATGGACTTTTTTATTTCTGTCAGAAACAGTGAGTTGACGAGGCAGCACAAAATGAAATGCATCTAAGTTGTTAACTTAGGAAAGAAAGGCAAAATATTTCATGAATTTGCAGACCATGAAAGGCTTAAACATGAGTAAACTGTCTTTCTGTCAAGGTTCCTGGACGTCTCTGAAGAACCATTTGCACAGTTGTTTTTTTTTTTCCTGATGAAAATATATGTGACAGAGACTTCAGTTGTTCCTTCAATGAGTCATTCCCTATTTTATCTCCATTGCTAAAAATGGGTCCAGAAGAAAATAGCTGAAGCTGAATTAAAATTATTTTTGTTTTATTTCACCGAATGTGATGTTAAAATATATTTCATCCAATTAAAAAAGGGTTTTATTTTACTCCAAATCAATTTTTTTTAAACTCCTGAAGAAAAAAATAATTTATGGATTTATTCAGAAGTTTGGAAATTAAGAACCTGATCATTATAATAATTTACTCAGGGATTAAAACTCTCCATTGTGAAAATGACACTATTGTGCTCAACTGAATATCTCAGGAAAGCATTCAAACTGTGTAGGCAGTGTTTGGGACAGAGGTCTGCTTCTCCACCCTTCCTGTCAATACTGTGCCGTTCCTTGAACTGACAATAAAAATTTGAACTTTAATTTTTCCAATAATTCTTCTAACAGTGCAGGGAGATGGTATTCAGATAATAATTTCCTCCCTCTTGGGGAGGTTGTAGTTAAAAACATGTCTGTGACAGAGAACAAGCAGTAGTAAAGAGCCTCACTTGTGTCATAAACATCTGAATTACACCTCATGCACTGACAGATTGCAGTTCCAAGAGCAAACATGCCCAGAGAGGCCATCTCACAACACCCCTCAGGGATCACTTGCTCTGGCTCAGGTCTCCAATTTCTCAACTCTTGCAAGCAGGGAATGACACCGTTGGTTGTAAATATAGCCCCCTGGTTTGTAAATTTATTTTTACCCCTATTTTTCTGCATCAGTGTTTTTCAAGCAAACCATTTACTCTGAATTCATCAATTGCTTCAGAAAAGCCAGAATGGCAGTCTTTCTGTTCCTCTCCAGTGCAACTCCACATGTTTAATCAAGAATTTTCAGAGGTGTACCCTAGAAGAATATTTAGTGCTACTTTAGACCTTTCCAGATAGCCACAGAAGGCCACTTCTGTGAAGTTTTCAGTATTTTCCACTATTGCTATTTATTTTTCTATACTGAAAGACCTCTCCTACTCTTAATTCTTAAATTTTTTCTTTGCAAATTCAAGTTTTATATAATATAAATTAGAATTACTAATAAGATAATACTCTTAAAATGAATATTACACAAACCTGAGTTTTACAAGCAATTTCAACACAACACACTGTAGCTCAAAATACTAATTCAGTTGCAGAGAGGTAGTTTGAGAAAGGTGTATTTTGCATCAGACAAAATCAAAAGGTCTTTTTTTGGAAATAAGAAAGCAAGTAATTAGAGTCTGGGAAATTGTTAAAGGTTTGAGTATAGTATAGGACTTTGAACTTTAAAAAGCATTGTCTGCTAAAAACAATACTCCCAACTCCTAATGAATACCTTTATGATGCAGTTAGGAGACTATGTGAGACACTGTCTCATTGTATTGCCGCAATGCATCTATGTATAGCATAGGTGACGTATCAGGAGATCTTAAGGGTAGGAGGACAAGTGGAAACTCATCCTCCAGTAAGTCTGGTATTGTCTGTAAAAAATAATTTTGCGCATTTTGCAAATAATTTTTTTAAGTCACAGTTTTTCCTGAACCTCCTTAATTAGCAAAAACATTAAAAAGTATTTAACATTCAATACTGCAGGCAAACACATCCTTTCTTAATATAAAAAGGTTTATACAGAAGTTCAGATGCTGACTTGAGCATCTTTTCCAGGTCAGAATCTTTGATACAGTGGTTCAAATGGTTTCAAAAACATTTAAATTCTTGAAACATATAAATGTACATTTATAATCATACAACTATTTAGGTTGGCAAGACCACTAAAAATTAAGTGGTCTGTCTATCTGCTTAGCACAGAGACAACTCTTATGTTAGAAACGTGGCAAATAAATTTCTACAACTATTTTTGATCCTGAATGATCCTGTTTCTAAAAACTACTCTGTGGCTGTAGTTGAAGAGGTAAGAATCAGTGTCATGGTTGTTTGAAAAACAGAACATTAACATAAAATTTGTATGCATGTTTGACTTTTCTGTCACAGAAATTTAATTATTCTAAGAAAATATTACCAAATATGTATTTCTTTTCACTTTTGATTTGCTTTTAAAATGTTCTCGATGTGAAAACAGACTACAAAAAGAGCCTCCGCCATCCACTCCTGTTTTTATTCCCACTAATACAATGTATATTCACCCATATTAATATTCCGGCTGTGTGACTCATCCCACCATGCTGCAGTAATTGCTATGTTTTCACAGTTTTCCTCCAGCGTTATTGATTCAAATTCATCCTGTTTAGTACTCATGCTCTTGGACAATAGGAAACTAAGGTAAAGAAAATCTGCTGCTTCAAAAGGATTTAGAGCCTAGCAATGGACTTCCTGCAGCTTTTGCTCTATCTTCCAGAATTTAAGTTTTAATTAAAAAAAGAAAGTTCCTAGAACACCAAATTTTAGGAAAAGTCTTCACTGTGTAAAGTGTGTTCAGAAGTAAACAGTTTTTCTAACAGAAGAGTAAATTTATCACATTCATCTTACTGCATTGTTAAATATAACAGTGTAATTACCTACTCTGTTAACCAAAGAGCTGCTGATTTTCATAGCAGAACCAATAGGCTATGGCACTTATCCACTGTGACTAACTGTATCTGTCACCTCTGAGACCCCATTCATCTGAAAACATTTCTTAAACATAATAGAAGCTTTGACTACACAGGGTGACAACATTTTACTTTTAAAGGTTTGCTTTTTCTTAAAGGAAAAATAACAACAGAAGAATTCCAAGTTTAGTCAGCTGAACACTGTTAGAATCTCCTAGAAAGTTTTCCAGCAGAGGAGATTTTTCAGCTTAGCACATTTTTATTATCTAGTCTGCATCTTAACACAATGTTAGCACAGAGATATAAAAAAAAAAAAAATCGGGAAAAAAAGTATGTGAAATTCCCATAGAATTTCTAAAATGCTGAAGAAAAATATTTACTTGTTTTCCCAAAATGCATTAATTCACCTGACATTTGCAAGGAACTGCTAAAGGAATTTCTCCATCAATTATCTCATATTTTTCATTAACTCTGCACCTTTCCTGGCATTTGAAATTGCTTAGGTAGCCACAAATACTCTTGCGGTAAGGACCTATGAACAGACCCAGAGCAGAAAGCAGGAAGAAAATGAGTTCCAGACCTTGGCACGTGTAGCTCTCCCCAGTTGGGTTTCACTCACAATTTGAACTGTAATCACAGTTTGAAAGCTCAGTCTTAGGTAGACAATTAGGGGGCAAAAGTACAGGGAAGGAAAGGAGACAGTATTACAGGCATATAGTGAGGTCTATGTGCTAAGTGCAGGAGCAAGAGGTAGCTGAGGTGAAACGGGATGTCACATCTGAGGTCTTGCCCTGTGCAGCAGTAGACAGAGTTGGGACAGTTTTTCCCAGTTCAGATGAGGACGATCGACATCATAAGTTCCTGGGCTGTTTTGCTTGTTAATTGCACAACTTAGAAACTGGAAGGAAATGAAGCAGCAGTAAAGAGAACTTCTTCTCAAAGTTGTTTTTTTCAGTACAGGTCCAATCTTATTGATAACCTTGCTCTGTTTTCCCATTTACACTTCTCAAAAAAAAATGCTTCCAGAGGAACATCCCCTTCATATAGACAATAACTGGATTACTGTGGGACCTGTGCACTTCTCTTCTAATCTGCTGTGAATTTTCATCCTCTTTGTCCTCTGTAGGCAACTTAATTTTGGACACTTTCAAATGGGTGCTCTTCTAGCCAATAGTACTCTGAGTAAATGCAGAGTTCTTAGTGTGGAAAAGTGTGATTTCACCATTAGTAAGGCTAGATATGTGTGTTTCAGCTGCCCTAAGTTTGGAAATCAGAAGAATTTAGAAGCAGGAAGGAAGAATAATGGGGTGGGTTTTTTTCTCCTTTTTTTCCTCTGACCTGCATCGTAAATATCCAAGCAATACACTTGTAATTATTGCTGTTGTAATTGGGAAACATTTCATATCAAAAATATAGCTAAAACTAGTTGAAGTGTATCACAACAGAAGAGTTGCAGGAAAAAAAAAGATGAAATTACAAAGGGTTGATGAAGAATTATTTTGTGAGTGGTTGCTCACAGTGATATATTCTCTCTGGCCATAAAATATAGAGCTAAGTTTTAGAAGAAAATGTGAAAAATCAAAATTGTTAGCACAGTGGGACACCAGGACCCATGCTCAGGGCTTTACACTAATAGAGACGAATAAAAAATACGCTATTAATGTAGCAAGAAATACAAATTCTGCTTACAGAGCTAGAGTTCTAGTTTGAAACTCATGGTGAGCAAAATATAAGCTTGAGGGTGGTTAGTTCTGCCATTGAGAACAATACATCCACAGTATTTAAACAACTACAGATGCATGTGAAAAACCAGCATCAGTAAATTTGCTTCCTTTTAGATAGTAAAAATGCCTTACCAGAAAAAAAAGAGGCAGTTTGTTGTTCTTTAAAGGCCCATAGCAAGTATTGAATTAATCTTTTTGTTAAAGAAATCTGGGGGAAGAGAGCAGGAAAGGGTTATGACTAACTGGAAAGGGTGGACAAAATCTGATGATCAGAAACTTCCCAGTCCCCAGACTGTGCCTCACTGTACCGTGACCATCTGAAGCTGGGCAACTAACATAAACTTTGTCAGCGAGACTCACTATTCCCAAGATATTTCACAGGTGTCTACAATAGCTGGGAGGAATCAGCTCCTAGAGGAGACCAGCTCTGTCTTGTGGCAGTAGAAGAATCCTCAGCACAGAGCTTAAATGTTTACATAGCTAAATGTAGATCAGATTGAGTCCACTTGGGTAACTGCCCATATTAATCAGTTTAATGTGTCCAGGGTGTTCTCTGTCACTGAGGTCTACTTTCATGTTACGAGCTCATGCAACCATACTACTGAGCTTTTTTCCTCTTCAAAATGAGGCAGTAGCACACAAATTCCTTGTTGGGGATGGTCCGTGGCTCACGCTAATTCCCCAGCTGCACTCAGGAGTTGTTCAGGTGCTACTGCTTGGTACAAATCAAAACCATGTCAGAGACTAGGTTAGAAATTTAACAATGTGGCAAGTGAAGTAGCACTGCATAGGAATCTCGCTTGGCACTGTGCCATTTTCCAGTATAAAAGCAGCTTACACGTCTCGTTCCTTAAATCTGTTTAGGCCACTTTAAAATCTTGTGATTTTTAATGGATGAACATGAGATTGTACCTATGAGCCATTCATCTATCACTTTTACAATAATTGCCGCTAGGCAATGTAACACGGTACATAGCTAAGTGGCAAAAGACAGGCCTCCTGCTGTAACATTCGAATACTCTAAGTCTACTTTTAGCTAGTTAAATACCTAGCAGTTCACAGGACACTTCATCTAGCTAAACTAATGCAGCAAAACAGTAGGTGGTAAATGGTAAAGCTTTAGATCCAGCTCACTAGTATAAAATTATTTCCACAGCCTTTATATCTTCTGGTTACAAATTAATAAAACAAGAATCTATATTAGCATATTATATCAAAATATAAGTATGCAGAGTTAGAATTCCACCTCTGGTGGATATTTCCCATGCCAGTTTCAGACTTACACAAACTTTATTTTAAATACATTTTAAACAAAAAATATTGGAAAAATCTAGCTAACAAAGGACGGTCATCCCATTTCAAATGTCCCTGTTGTTAAATCTTCCATCATATTTTTTAGTTTACATCATCATGCAGTGACAACTGGCATAAACCCCAGTGTTTTGCTTTGAATTTTATGCCGCATAGAAAGAGAGTATTCATGCATACTATATTACAGAAACAATAACACGTGTATTCAATCTTGATCAGAGTTTTCAGAGAAGACAAATATTCATGTTAACTTCTGGTAAAAGTCAAATAAGTGTTTAAGTGGGGCTTGCAATTAACAGCAAACTTAAGGGGTGGTGAGAGTAGCTCTGTAGGAAGACTGGGAATTCTCCTGTTTCTGATTTTCTTGCAAAAATGCAGTTTTATGGTAAAGGTAAATGGTGAAAAGGATTTACATTTTTTTCCGCTTTTGTGGGCCTGCTGTCATTGACAAGATTAACGTGTTTAGGTGGCACAGGCAGGTACCAAGCAAGACAGGGAACAGGCTACGGTAGTGGTCCCAGTACTTTTCAGTGCCAATGACATTGTTATACAAACTGAGATATGTCTTGGAATGTGTTGCATCCCCTCTCTGCACCTGCTTCACTTTCTAATTTTGTTTGTCTTGTCTCTACAAAGAAAAGCAGTTACAGAATCTAAAAATGCCAGATGTTGATCACATGTCATATGGATGCATATATATTTAATTTGTTTCTGGTAGGTTTAGTTTGATGTGATAACAAGATATTAATTTTTATTATTTTATTTTCCTTTGAGACACTAAAGAGCTTACTTGTATTTAAAAGTATTCATATTTCTTCTTTCATACTCCCTGTTGCAGCCCTATTACATATGTTCTCAAAGAATTTATTTCTCAAAAAATACTAAATGCATTTAAATCCTTCTCAAATACTTCTTTACACCTTTAGTATATACTTTACCACCTGGTTTAGTGGATTTTAAAAAATCAAAAAACCCACAACTAAAATAAAAAATTATTACACAAGGCAGCCCAAGTATACACACCACTTTACTGTTAATAAGCACATTGGTATTACAAAATCAATAAATCATGTTCTCACAGTACTATTTTGTGTTGGTGCACAGGTTTTTATATTATTTAATTATTTTCAAAGAACCTTTCCATGTTAGGAAAAAATATATAAAACTACTTAATCAATAATATGTTTCTCTTTGATGTTATCATAACTCCTCTACTTTTATCAGGGTATGAAATGTTTATGGTTAAACAAAGCTTGCTGAATGTTTATATGATTTATCAGCTTTAGGCAGGTGGTTTCTTTTCAGAAAGTAAACTGAAGACTTGGGCTCTGATCCCGGCCAGCCCATAAGCACATGCTTAATTTTAAGCACAGAAAAAATGTACTTAAAGTCTTGTGCAAAAAATTAAACACATTTTTCTCTCTTATCTGGATCAAAACTTAGATTTGCAGGAGATGCCAATCCTGTCCTGTCTCTTTTGACCTTTCCATTCTTTTTTTTTTTTTTTTCTTATTACTCGGGAAACCAAAATAGTCTTAATTGTGATATAGTGTTAAATTCTATAGAGGAATGTAAAAGTTTTGCCAGCTCATACTGCAAACTGCACAGACACCTGGAAACTTTATCTTTTGTTCTCTACACATCAGCTTGTCACCGTTTCTCAGCAGCTTGGTTACACTGTAATGACACTGTAAGTGGGAGACTAAGTTGCTGTCTCCCTGCTGATGAAGTAATCAACAGACACCTGTTTTCTGCTGGGAAAAGTGCAGTAGCTGATGTGGTGGCTTTTTAACCTGTAAGATGGAGATAAATTTGCATGCTGTAAACATTTGAATTTGAGAAAATTTCTCTTCCTTTTTGCAAATTGAACATGAGCAGCAGGACACTGGCACATACGTCTTTTTTCTGTGATGACAGACTGTAATGTCACTGTTAAAAACTTACAGTCATGGCCAGAGAAATCTAACTGATTCTTTCATCCAGAAAGCAAAAAACATGACTCAAAGTTATAATGGGAATTTTAATGTATTTCCACAGCATAAGAACATGTGAGGTCATCAAAAACCTAGATTAGACAAGTCCAGGCAACTACATAAGTCCATTAAAATCTTAAAAGGGAACTTCTCCTCATGACCCTCAGCCCATGCACGAAGCACAGCACATCATGCAGAATAAGTTCTTAAACTAAAAAAAGAAGTACAAAAGAGAGAGAGAGAGAGAGAGAAACAAGTAACCTTGTCCAGAGAAAGAGAGAGCTGTTGCCATTGTTTACACACATGTTAACTGAAATATTCCTAATAATTCTAGGAATTAGATTGAATTCACCAAAAAAAGGGACATAAAAGATATTCCAAGATTTGGCTTATGGAAAACATCTTGATAACAACTTCAGCACTGATGATGAACATGCCCCAGCTGAAAAGAGTTGTATTGCCTGTAGGAACACATCTAACGTCCTGTCTTTAGTTATGACCAATCTCTGATGCTTAGTGCCATCTTATCATCCCATGCTATCAAGTGAAGATAGGTATCAAAAGGAGAATAAAATATTCTTTGACCCAGTAGCTGTCTACCCAAAGCCTTAAAGCTTTAGATTAATACATTATCAGATATATTGCATCTAACACAAGCAACAGAGAGAGATGACTCTTTTAACCCCTCTTGGGTGGGCAACACTCCCAGACTCATGTACATTAGTCTCTGGTGTTACCATGATCCCTTACACATCCTGCAGTTATTTATATAAGCTTATATTCTCCATTACAAAGAAGCTTTAGTTCTTGTCCATTGCAGTCCTGTGGGTTGAACATGAAGCCCTTTTTCTATATATTTGACATCTCTCTGTAACCAGAATATCTGAGTTCACAAGTGATCAGCTAGTCTTTAAGACCTTAAAAGGCTATTTTTCTGAAGGGAAAAAAACATAAACTGTTCCTAATTGTTTTTATATTTATTTCTTAGAGGAGTAGGAGAGTAGCAGCTCATTTCCTCAAACAGGGTTCAAAAAAATACATTTCCAGTTTTGGCTTGCCTTTGATCCCCTGACCCATTGTGGTCCCCTAGGAGTCATGACCATTGCTGCCTTTTCCTTTTTTTTTTTTTTTTTTTTTTTTTCCTAGGGGGAAGGGCTTGCTTTTGTTTTCCCTCTGACATTAACACATTCAGATATGATACAAGTCTTCACTGTTCCAAACACTGTGTCCTAAACACTCCCTTAGTAAGTCAACTGCTGAGGCCCTGCCAATCTGAACAGGGCTCTGGACATGGTCTTGTATTGTTCCAACAGCACTAAACAAGTTAGCCTTCAAAAGTTCCCTCCTTTAGCCTAAATATGGAATATGTCCAGTCACACTTGACAGCAATAATATTATGCACAATAATGTTACACAGAAAGGAATTCTTAATGTATCTTTAAAGCTATAATGTCCAATGCTAAAAAAACTAGGAAATACCAAGTGTAAGTTTGCCAGTGGTTTTCTTAGTCCTACATTCTGTGCTGTTTTTCCATGATCCACTGCGATTTTCAGCACACTGTTAAATAAACTAACCCAGGTGTTATTTCACCTGCCTTGCTCATAGTGTGGCCCTTTGGCTAATATGCCTCACACTATTCAACAATATAATGATTAAATATCTCTAACTTTTCTATGCCAGTGACCACTACAGTATCTGAATATTTCATAAACATTAATGGGACTCTTCATAGCATCTTAGTAAAGAGGAAAGGGTGGCAATCGTGCTAAATAAAACTGAGGGGAATTATAAAGAAGCACAATTTGAAACCAAACTTATTAACACAGTTAACATTAATGCATTTTTCTATTTTCAGAGCAGTCCTAATAGACAACAACTACACCTCTGAGCTCTCAGCAGTTCTGAAGATACCCTTCCCCAAGTTAAGCCTGCAGAAAATGAGGGAGACATAATTAGTGACCAGTCTTTTAAAACTTTAGCTTTCAGTGACCTAAAATATTACCACAGATCTTTTGTAGCAGAGGTAGGAACAGGACTAATTCATCAGGACACTATTTATTCCTCTTAGCCATCCTCTGCCTACTTATTCAGTATGCAATTTCTAGTTTTGCAGGAAAAAAGGCTGATACAAGTGGCATTCTTGCATTCCCTAGTAGTGATTCACCCTGACAGCTTGCCATCCTCTCACTGCAGAGAGCGTGACATTGTTATCATATCACATGTACTGCAGTTAAGGCTCTCTTCTGAACTACCAGTCTGTCTTGGACTTCTGGATATTCATCTCAGTCTCTCTTTCCTCGCACAGAGAATCTTGGGTTTGTTCTTCTCCTCAGACTCATCATTTCAGAGTAAAGCTCCTTGTTCAGTCTGCACTAACATCACAGTCTGTTAATCCTGTGTTTTTTCTCTGAGCATCTCCCTTCTGGACCTTAGTTTTCTGGTAAAGCTTCTTCCTCTTACTTGCTCTGATGGTGGGATCTGAGCAGAGGAGTGACAGATGGCACCCCGAAGCATGGAGAGGCATAGAAAATTTTTGGCCTCAGGGTGACATAAGTGTAGCACAGTTTTAGAGGTGGTTTAGTCAATGAAATTTCAGAATTCTTAGCTCTTGTGTGAAACCTACACTTTTTCAAAAGCTTTTTTATATCACAAAATCAAGATTAATTTTATCAGAGACAGAAAGCACAATACTGGTACAAATTACACCTTCCTTATTGAATCAAGTACTAGACTTAAAGATTTCCAGAATTTATGTTGTGAAAGTTAATATGTTCTCCATATTTATGGAAGAACATTTTGTCTGATCTTTTAATTAAAAGAATGGCAACCAAAAATCCATCTGAATTGCCACAGATAGCTGTCACAAAAAAATTTCTTCAATAATGTTCAGTATAACAAGATTAAAACCAGCTGAAAACAAGGTCAGATACCTTTAATGTGAGCATCCCTACTGACTTCAACCATAATACTTCTAAAAATATTAATTTTAATTCTTCCTTTTTCACCAGTACAGATGTTGCTAGCCCCATGTTAAAGATTCGCATGATCTAGAAGAAGGGACAGAAGAAAAGGATGTCTGTGAAGGGTCCTGGGCACAAAGCACAACTAGTCTGAAGTATCAGATTGCCAATTTTAAAAAAAAAAAAAGTCTAACTTTAAAGCAACTCTGAGTCTTTAAATACTCTTGTTACCTGTGTTTATGGCAATAGTCCTGTTGCCACCTAACCTGGCCCAGTTGGTTAAAGCTCAGTCTTGTGCATACAATGTGCTGGCCATTCACCAGACCTTTTTCAGTGTCTCTGCAAAGCCAAGGCTTTCACAGTTTCTTCTAAGGACAGCAATTTGAACAAAAGTCAGTGCTTCTCATTTGCTTTTTGGTGAGGCTCAGGAAATAGATCTATGTCTCCAGTGGAATTAGTGACCAACCACCTATCACAATAAGAAAAAAAATATCACAGGAAATAAAGGAGCAAGCAATATTTAAGATGTAGTGTTACTATTTTCTACTCAGCAACGCTGGTGAATCAATGAACAGCATTCTGGATTTGACTGTTTTGCAGGAAGGCCCAATTCTTCCCATGCTTTGTGCTATTATCAGCCTTGCAGCGCTTAGGTCTTCTTGTGAATGCAGGGCTTAGTCCCTACCGTATGCATCGCCCTGCAGCCTTTTTGTTCTTTCTTCCCCTAGACAGTCATCACTTGATTTTTAAAAAGATATAGAAGCAGATATCACACTGGCAAGTGATTTAAAGACCTTTCTAAAAATGTATATAATCTTTGACTATATTTAATGCCTTCAAACCATTTTTATTTTTCTGATAACCTCCCTAAAACTAATATAATAATATACTCCTACTATCAAAGTTCCAGCTTTTCAGAAAATGAATAACTCATCTGCTAGTTTAAAATTTTACCAGTTTAATATGCATTTACTCCGGCCAACAGATCTTGAATTATTCCTGATTTAGTATTAAAAAAAAAAACATTTCAAGAGGTATTTTTACCATTACCATTGCTTTTTGGCTTCTGCAATTAATAAAACCATAGATTTTAATAAAAGACCCATGCAAACTGTGGGAGAACAGAATGGATTAAAAAAAGACATAAGATATTATGCATTTTCCTAGCATTTTCCTAAATTTAATGAATAATTAGCATTTCTATTAATTATTTACCTCATACGCTATTGGTTCTAAGGATAATTTCCCAAAGTCTGTATTTATAGGAAACTGGCATTTCATGTTGTAGCTGTCAAATGGTGCCATATGTGCTCCCTTTCGTAAAAGAAATAATCATCTATCTCTGGAAACATTTGTTAAAATGTAAGATAAACACAGTTTCATAAAGAGTGCAACTAAAACCAAATTTAATATTTTTAAATTCTATTCCATTCAAGCTTTTATGCCAGCTTCATCACTATTAAACTATGTGACTGCCTACCCATTTTGCATTATTCAGCTGTGTATTAGTGTGTTCATCATTCAAATTCCCTTAAACTATCTAAAACTTAGGTAACAAACCTAAGAGGGTCATCTGACCATGTAGTCATATATAGTTACCATCTGGGCATTAAAGCACCCACAGAGGCTGATTCATCCCACCCTCAGTTTGCTATCTAAAATAGAAAGAACTAATTGTTCTATGGAGGTTCCTACTGATGGCAAGTTAAAACACTTGCAAACAGTAATTATTTTTTTTTGTTTTGTTTCCATCGTGCTTCAGCATTGTGGCTGCTACAGATGGTCAGGGAAAGCATATGTACATAACGTTCTTCCCCCCTTTCCACCAGAGACAGGACCATGAAGGTCTGAGTCTCTGTGATGGCAGCTGAAAGCTTTTGAATACCATGGTGTCCCGATCCAAAGTTGGGGAGGTTTCGATGTGATCCCAGGAGCAAGATTAAGACCAAATGAGGTCAGATACCGCACACCCAAACCAACTTTATTAACAATAAAACGTAAAAGACATAGGGAAGAGTGGAATAAAAGGTAGAAATTAAGCAAGAAGTCGAGACAGAGAAGCAAGAATCAGTTACCACCCAAATTTCTGCGACACTCCAACTATTCACTGACCTTGGACAGTGAACACATGCCTTCGTGCACGCACATGCGCTCACACCTCTGCTCACGTGCCTCACCACATGCACATGCCACAAAACACACCCGCACCAAAACACACACGCCCAAAACACACACACGCCATTCAGGGGTGCTTTCCTGCACTGCAGGCTTTTATAGCCGGCCCGGAGAAAGTCCATTGGGCTGAGGGTTTCCATGGCAGTGGCATGTCCAACAGGTCCGACACATCCAGCACCCCGTCTCCATCATGCTCATGGGGTACACGCGCTTGCTGCATGCTCCCTTGTGGTGCACTGCACATGTTCCAGAATGTGGTGGTGGTCTTCCCACCACACCAGACTGGCTTCACCAGTGGTGGGCACAGTTCAGTTTCCAAGCAATCTTTGAGACAAATGTCCCACAGTTCAGTCTCTCACACATGGTACCTCACTTACTAGTGCCATATTCTGTTGCAACTTTTATTATTATTTTTCTCCCTAATGTTTTGTTATTTGAAAACATTTCATATCTGTTCAGTCTCTTATATGTTTTAATGTTGACATAGACAAGGGATGAAGGTGAGCTGTTGATAACAGAATATAATGAGCCATCTCAATTGACTTGATGTGTGGTGAGACTTGGAGTCAGAGGACAGATTTATGGTACTTGATTCCACAGTGACTAGAATTAAATCTCAGATGCTTAAAAACATGGCTGTACAGATATAGCAAGAGCAATACTTCTGGATAGCCCATAACTATTTGGGCAATTCTGTTTTGGAATTAAAATAAAATAGAACTAAGGATTGTGTCTAATTTTCACCTTGTCATAATGGAAAGTAAACCCAAGGTTGCAGAGATGCAAGTAAAACAAACGTGTAGAGAAGTACAGCGACATTTAGATGCAGAAAATCCACCACCTCCCAGAACTCTGAGCCTGCAAGGCTGTGAGAACCTCAATGAGAAGGTTATGAGAAGCACAGGAGAAATTATCACTCTCATGATATTCCATTGAACAAGAAAAAAGGAACAGACAATTTAATTAATTGGAAACGTCATAGTTTTGACCCTCTGGCTAGGAAAATACCACATCAACTGCTTGCTCACCCTCCCCCATCCCCTGGGGGATTAGTATGTAATAATACTAATATACACAAATATATAAATGAGTGACACACAGTGGAACTGCTCAGCACCCAATGACCGGGAATCAGCCCATTTTCTGATAATGGTCCCGGACCAAGGAGAGTCCTGAAAATGCAATCCCAAAAAAGATAAGAGCCTGAGTGTCCCAGACTGAGAGCTGACCAAGAGATGACTCTGAGAGACACAGATGACCCAGAGCAAAGAGGGGATGGTCTGGAGCAAGAGAGAGAACTTCTGGGAAGACTCTCGTCTATATGTTGGTCATAACATGCATCATATGGAATATAACATTGGCCAATTTGGGTCTCAATCCTAAACGTAAGATCGAATCCTAGGCTAGCATTTGGGACTACCAGCTTCTCCTGCACCTGCAGACACTGGCGCAGCAGAGATGCTGAAGAATCCTTGACTGTCCTGACAGCAACTATAAACATCAGTATGTTATCAGCCTTCTCCTCAGCACAAATCCAAACCATGGCCTCACACTACCTACTGTGAAGAAAGTTAACTCTGTCCCAGCCAAAACCAGGACAAGACAGTATTACAAATATGAACAAAATGCATACCACTCAACATTGATATTAATATACTGCACCAAAATTTAATAGGTACTATGTATTAACACAAAGTCAGTAGTTTTACAGAATAAAAATTTCAAAGGTCTGAATTTCTTCATAATTTTAAAGTTTAGAATTAAGTTTTAGCCTTTAATCTCATAGACATCTCTAGTTAATAGTCTTCAGTTAATATTCATAAAAATTACAAACTTAGTATGATACTGTCCCTGCATATTGAATTTCATAACTGTAGGTGCTGAGCCTGTGTACTTATGCATGCACAAATACATTACCATCCTGTAACCACAGCTACAAACTCCTACCTCAGACAGTGCCTAGCACCAGATGCATCAGAGGATGGTGTGAGAATCCCAACAAAGGAGTGGGATTTTTTAAAATTTATTTTCAAAATCAAGACCAGAATTTAGACACTGAGGGAAATAATAGGGGGAAAGCGGGGAAAAAAAGGAAGAAGCTTGATTTGTTTTGCAAAAAAAATTTGAAAAACAGAAAAAGTGTGGACAGACTTGGGATTGTATCTATTTTTTCACAGTCTGAAAGAGACACTATTTTAAATAGACATATCAAAACAAATAATATATGAAAATTTTAACTGATTGATGAAGGAAGACATTATTTGCAAGAACTTAGTCGGAGCTCCTGTAAAAATAATGGTGCCAACACTGCTTTGTTTCCATGGCTGAAAATCCTCACTATGAACAGCTGACAATGTCAGTACAAAAACCTGCAAGCTAGACAGACACAAACAAAACTTTTTTTTTTTAGTATATATTAAAGATGTTTGATGACCATTAAAAAGACTGATGAGGAATAGTTATCTGAGATGTTTATCTAGTTTAGCCTATGCAGAACTGTCTGTGGACGCTCTGCAGTTATCTGCACAGAAGAGAGTGCATTTTAATACTTTTGATAGGTTAAAGAATTTAAATTTCAAAGTGCTCAGAAGTTTCAGTAAGTGTCTTTCTCTCACCTAGAATTTCCAATAGCTTTCTGATTTCACCTCCTACCTTGAGATTATTTAAATTTTTCCTCTATATTTATAACCCAAAAACATCTCCAGTTTCTCTGTGGTCTTCCCACTCTTCTGGATTAAGTGTTCTTCTACAACTTTGCCAAAGTCCCCAGGTTCCTTCTTGAAAAAGACAACTCTCTAACCAGCTCTGAATTGAATTTTCTCAGCTTACAAATCTCTTTTCCATTTAATGCCTTTTTGTAGTAACTATTGAGTTAAATTTTTATTCTCTGGATCTCTCATCTGCTGTTTCTTTGATTTTATTAAAGAGCATAACCTGAATTGAGGAGCAGCTGAGGCTCATCACAATGTGTCAGGGTTATTGTTCATAGCTGAAACGGAAAAAGAAGACACAGAAGAAAACAAGTCATGAAAGTCACGGGAAGGAAGGGGATTGGAGACCAAGTAAAAGCTTACACAGAAGCATCCTCTGAGGGATTAATAGCCAACACAGTAAAATCAACTATGATAATTCTAAACTTGAAAAGGTAAAGGCGATACCAAAGAGGATGTCAAAGGAACTGAGAAGATTTGATTTTGTCATCTCTGAAGCTTTGTCTTTGCTAGACAGGGACATGGGGGAAAAGCAGAAATGCCTAATGATAGGTGTTGGAGTTATACTACAAAACTTCTGCTCTGCTTTTAAAAATCTAGCTTATTTCAGCAATAAACGTAATACAAGACCAGCAATCATAAAAGTGGTGCTGGGGAAAACAAGAAAGGAATAATAAAAATACTTACATTGTGTCTTTGTGGAGTTTTGTCTGTTTGCTTTTTTGTTTGTTTAGCTGGAGGTTTTTTGCTTGGTTTTGGAAGGGTTTTTTGTATGCAGTTAAGCAAGCTAAAAACCACTGAGGGAATGGTTTTCTAGAATTTTTCTCTAAAAGCAAAAATAAACATGAATCTCCATTTTTTCACTCTAGTTCCATTAGTAATATTTTTTTTACTACAGAAGCAAATAACATCCTTGTTTGATTGTTTCAGTTAATGAGATGACCTATGCATTTTCCTGCTTATGCACTGGACACAGAAATGG
>WKFP01013929.1:407170-463527 GCA_011057875.1 Pterocles orientalis
CTCCTCTCCTCTCCTCTCCTCTCCTCTTCTCTTCTCTTCTCTTCTTTCTCTAACTAATCTCTAGATTTCCTGGGAGCAGCTACTTCAGTTTCTAGCCTTGGCTGTGGTGTTCATGGCCAAGCAGGACAACCAAGCCGAAACACTGTTTTCTGTGAAGCTCTCACCCTATGACTTGATAAGAGTATCTCTGTAGTTAGGGCATCAACCTGAAGTTTGGAATGGATGGAGACATAGAACCATAGAATCATAGAATCATTAAGGTTGGAAAAGACCGCAAGGATCATCAAGTCCAACTGTCAACCCAACACCACCTAACCCACTAAACCATGTCCTGAAGCACCACATCTACACATTTCTTGAACACCTCCAGGGATGGTGACTCCACCACTTCCCTGGACAGCCGTTTCCTCTTGTCCTATCACTTGTTACTTTAGAGAAGAGGCCAGCACCCACCTCACTACAACCTCCTTTTAAGTACTTGCAGGGAGTGACATCTGGAATTTGTAGAACATTTGAGTACATGGCAGAATTTTTCCCAAATCTTGAAAATGTGTTTATTTTAGGTTCATTTTGTTGAAGGAATTTACCTCTTGCAGATTTGTTTGCTCCATATTGGGAAGGAAGAACTGGTTATCTCATGTAAAAGAAAAATGATAAATGGGATAGCAAACCATTAGCATCTGACACATATCAAAAATAAAAGTTGTGGATTTTTAACATCCATAAATGGATGCACACATAAATGTACAATTAAAAATGAACTGGTATATCCATCAGGTCCCAAGGACTGCTTCAGCTTTCTTTATTCACATTAGTAAGTCTCAGAATCTACTTGAGAGCAAGGTATTTCTCAAAATAGTGAGGCTTATTGAATTTGAATATAGCCTTAAAGAAACACCCCCACAGATGCTCTTTATAATGTCACATTTAAAGTAAAAGAATATGTTCCTTTGCACTGGAACCAGCTGGCTTCTCCAAATAGTGTGTAATTTGAAATTATAAAGCTCTTTCACTGGCTCGTGCATTTAGAGGTGTAATTTGAATACCCAGGAAATCAATATTTGCTTTGCTACATGATTACAACCAAATAATTGAAAGATCAGAAGGGCAGTGAGCCATAGAGCCTTTGTACTGAGGAAATAAGACATTCTAATGACAACGCTTTCAGTACAAACGCAGTTCTTAATATAACCGTGTGCAACTTTTGAAAGTGCTGTTTTTAGTACTCTGCAAAGAACACAGGTGTGTAAAAATGAGCACCTGAAAAACATCACTGGCACTTTTGTGTTACTGTTTTTTAAACTGAACTTTGCTCCCTACTGAATTGCTCCCTACAGTACTGCTGCAGACAAGCCACAGAAACTCCACTCAGGGAAAAATATTATGTAAATCCAAGCCAAAGTGACAAGATTGATTTTGGATGAGTGTGAAGGCTGGAAATAAGCTGCTACTTCTTTCAAGCTAGGAACAGTGCTTTATGAACCCCGGTTCCTCTGAAAAAAATAAAAAGAATGTATCTGTATAAGGGAAATTCTTAATTCATGTTTTCACTTGTAAAGAAAAAAGGATTCTCCCTTATGATATAAAATCAGGAGAATCTGTAGGTGAAGAATAAGTCAAGGTTAATATAAATTATGTATCTGCTACTTAGTTGCAAGGCAGAGCTAAGGGAAAAAAAAACAGGCTTTCTTATCAAAGAATGACTGCAATATTATTTCAAAGGTATTCACTGTGATTGTAGGATAACAGTTTTAAAACTGGAGTAAGCATGAAGGTTGCGCAGCTTACTTAATGAAGCACTAGCCTTTCATCCCTAGCAGTATCATTGAGATGCATCTTTCAGTCCCAAGTAAAATGAGTGGCCTCATCTTTGTCCCTCATGGACAGGAATACATATTATATAACCACTGCATGTAATTTAGCACAATTTAATACAACCAACAGCCATTTTGTCAGTAGAACACCAAGCTTCAGCTACCACAAAGGATGAAATATCTTTTTTTTCCAGTAGAGAAACTTTCAAAAGCATGTCTTTGCTTTTACTGTGGAGTCCAATAATCCCCATTTATTCCCCCTGCAATCCTCATTCCAGGTGTGATTCCTTATCTCCAACTTCAATCCCCCTAAGACTGATTTTAGCAACAAACTTTGTGTTACATCTACTGCTTGCTTTATTTTTTTCTGTAATTTTCCACAGGATTTCACTTTTAGATCTTAAACTCCAGTTATTTTGTGTACAACATCAGTATGTGCTTGAGTGTAGATGTAAAGCAAAGACATGCTGGCTTAATATGAAGTTTTGCAGCTCTTGCGTCTGTTTTTCAGTTACCTAATCTGGAAAATTACTTGCTTCTGTTATCAATTTTAATAATATGAGACATGTTTTTGCATTCATATGAGACTGAGCCTCTTTATAGATCTCAATCTAATAATATATTTTCAATACATGTAGTAAATATTTACGTTACATTTTATGTCTGGATTTCCATTGAAAGTAACCCTGGAAACACTGATGTTTAGAGACCCCGTAACCAAATCAGGATGGAAGATACGCACTGTGAAATCAGCTAGTGACTTAGTGAGCTGTAGTGACTATGGATAAAGTGCTAGTTGTCAGAATACCCGGGAGCTACCTTTGCTTACAGCTGTCGTTTATTTTTTTTTTCAATATTTCACCTGCCAAGTTGTTTTTCTTTAAGAAAACTAGTTGACTCTCATTGTGTGTAGTGAGCATAGAGCTTCAGTTCACGTCAGGAGCTTTTTACTGTTTATATTAGCGCATGAGTATAAGGTCCAAATTTCAGACACATTCAGCCCCATTGACTTGGATTAGGATATGTAATATATATAATACTGCTTTGAGAACCTCAGTTTCTTAATATATTCACATGCGTGCATCTGCGAAGATGAATTCTTACTCTCCTACTCCCACGATTTAATGGGAAATTTTCTATTTAGTGATTGCATCAGTGGTTCCTTCTACATACTGCACAGTCGGTACATTTTTTTTTTATCTTGCTGTGCTCTATCAGACACTTTTTTCCCTTCTGAGTACTAAAAGCTAAGTTCTCACATATGTTTGTGGAGCCTTTACTAAGAACAGTAGCCCCAGTGAACCAAATCCTACCCCAGCAAAAACAGCCACAAGAGCATTGCGCTTGACTCTTTGATTAGTAACAAATTTGTTTTAAATATATTTTTAATAAAAATAATTTAGAATAATGAATTAGGTTAGCCGAATCTGACTAATTTTATTAAGCATTGTACTAGTGTAGTCACTAGAATATTCAGATTTGTTTATTATTTATTTGGAACATTACTTTCACTGTTCCTGAGATGCAATAGTAAAAAAAGACACAGCTAAATCCTGAATGAGGCACACCTTTTCTGATTTAAAGGCAAAACCTAAAGGCAATCTTAAAAGACTCACGATAAAAAATTAATTTAGTATTGAAAGCAAGATAGTGCTTTTATCTTATGCTCGTATACTATGGAGCACAGTTATGTGATCTATAATTAAACAAGCTCACTAGTGTAAGTCATATTGCAAAAGGAAAAAAAAATATTCTCCTCTCTCAAAATTATAAACTACTCACCTCTGCTTGTAAAATGCACATTTTCTGTTAGCCAGAAAGGTTTTAGGCCTTTCTTTGTCTGACTTCAATCCACTTTACTTGCAGCTATTTTCAAGCAGACAATGAATTCAGAAAGGGGGAAAAAAAAGCCAAAACATCATTGTTAACAACATGATAACCCAGATCATTGTTGTAGTGCATCCAGATACATTCTTTTTAAAAAATAACAACTTAAAAAACATGTTTTGTGTGAGAGTGATGGTTTCCTGCACTCAGCCCTATTCTGACAATACAGAAATAATGTTTACAATTACCTGGAAGCTGATTACTTCTCTGAAAAATAGACATGTGCATTTAGACTAATATTTTCATTCACTTCTGTTCACAGAAGCTTTCCTTTACAAAAATAATACAAAACCCCATTACTCAACACTACTTGAATAATAACAAAATGTGAGCTGTTTTTTTTCCTGGGGCAGTGGGGAGGAACCTAAGGAAAAAAATAGAGAACCCAAGAACTGGATTATGACTTGACATGGTACTTAAATTCACCCTTCTAATAAGCCTAAAATACCACATCAAGGAGAATTTCAAAGACTGCCTTTTTACAAAGTCTGTACAGAAGTCTCTTTTTCTCAGTCTCAAAAGCTTTCAAGGGCAGAAAGGCCAAGACATGAACACTGTCTTGTCTTCAGAATTCCTATCAAACGTAACATTTAAGAACAGAATTTAATATTACATATTTTATGAGAGAGATACACAGTCACTGGTTTAGAATTAATTTAATTATTAAAGAACTTATTTGATCTTGAGTATTTATCGTGAAATAATTTTCACAGAAGCAAAACCCATTTAAATACACCGATCATCAGTTTAATATTTGTGTACTATGAAAAATGATGGCACTTCATTGTTTATTGCTATGCAATCATGATTTTTCAAAAAGACACATTGCTTGGTTGATGTTAAGCAAGAGGCTCTGTAGTCGACATCAGTTGTTACCTACAAGCCTGGAGTGTACTGATCTGTAAACAAATTACCAAAGAAAAATCTATATGATACTATTAAATTAAAACCAACATCTACCTCATCATCATCATGAAAGGAAAACAGGAAAGGCCATGGAAGCAAATATCTCATTATCAAGTATGACAAGGATTTAATTAGGGTAATTTTTCAAGAATATGTGCTTACTGGTCTGTGGCTTTTCTACGTCCCTGATTCTTCAAATATTTAAAGTTGGTGGTGTTGCTCATTTCCTATTGACAAGGCATCTCTACAATAAATGAGTAACAAATTCAGCAATGCCCTCGTACAGCTTTTATCCTTTTTTTCCCTCACATGAAGGAGGAAGGGCTGGGTGCCCAAACTCACTGGAGCAGAAGCTGTTCTTCGTTCGGCTCTAGGATGAGCTGTTGCAGGAACCGAGCCAAGAGCTGTAACATAACCACATTTTTAAGCGAAATTTCACTGAAAACAGGAAGCAAGTATTGGAATTCTGGACCTTTATTCCTTTTTAGATGTGGTTCTTGTGTCTGTTGCATTAAAAGAAAAAACAATATATATTTTTTGAGGATGCTTATGGAACTGTAGACGTGACTATGACTTTAGTGAGGGAAGTATGATAAAACCGTGTTGATTAAGTCCTCCTCTGCTGAGCTGGGAAGAGATGTGAAGACGTATTCTAGCAAGACACGTGATGTCTATATATTGTTGAGATGGTCTGAGTTCTTTACTTGTGTTTATTAAAATAACTGTTAAGTTCAGGGGGTAAAGGTTAACCACTACTTGTTAATAGAAGAATGCCAATTTTATCAGATTGCTTTAACTATAAATATTGCGTAATTTTATAAACACAGTTGTAAGATTTATACTTATAACTACTATGTATAATAACTAAGTGTATGGTTATAATTTTGTACTTATTGCCTATTTCCAGGCTTTTCTACTTAGGAAAAAAAGTGAAGGAGGGTGGAGGGAGAGTGCCTGCATTTGTGAGATAAAGTTTGTTTTTCTGGCTGTGGATGTTAAAACACAAATCAAGGAGTAATACTTTGCATGAATGAAAACTATTTAATTTGGTGATTTTGAAACTTGTTTGGATTTTAGCACTTAAAAATACTGTCTCACTCAAGTATAATAAAATACCTAAATTAAAAAAAAATCTCAGGTTCAACATTTCAGAGTTTTTTAGACACAGAAAAAATCAGAAGAAGGTTCAGTCAGAAGTCTTAGGAGTGAATAGGTTTTGCAAAAATTCTTGAATCTTCTTTAGAAGAATGTCTAGAACAATTTTTTAACAACATGCCATCTAAAGAAGGACTAATATTTGCAATCAAGAATTCCTACAGCTAACTCACATTCAGGAATGGGCATGTAAAACAGAAAATTTTCTTGGCTGGGAAAAATGTCAACAACATGAAAAATTTCTATCTCATTTTGGTTTTCAGAATATTAAAAAAAAGAACAATTTTTACTTGAATAAAATTAAGACCTGACATGAGTAACAAAGATATATGCATTTAAGAGACAAGTTTGCCTCTTATGTTTTAAATATTTAGTTCAATAATTTTCACTGTAATATTAATAAAGAAGCAAAATATTCCAGTACTTTAATGTTGCATTTTGTTACTTATGTGGAATTTAATTTAACCTGAACCCAGCATTCAGAACAACTTTTATTTAAAATAAGATTTTGAGCCATGTATAAGACCATTAGTTCTGCTGAAATTATTTTTAGATATTTTTGGGTGCAGACAGCTGTAAAAATTAGAAGTTGCATTTTTATTTAAATGCCAGAATAGAATATCCCGTATCTTTCCTTTTCTATTTTCTTTTCTTTTTTTGTCTTTCTTTTAATTTTTCTTTTCATTTTTCTTCTTTTTTTTTTCAAATGATAGGTCCACATGATGCTTGACAGAACTTTCACTTAAATAAATTTTGTAAAATTTATTTTTTGTTGCTTGTTAATAAAATGTCATCACTAGTGTTTCATGTAATAGTATTAGCTTTACAACCCTTCCTCTACAAGAAAATGAACTTTTCTTTCTTTATATTCCTAAATTACCTGTGTATTTTTTGTACGTTAACTAAAATTCTGATGTATACATCTTTTCTTGGTTATTTTAACCAACTAATGTCCTCGGATATACTACAAGCTGAGCCTTTATGTCACATCTCAGACCTATATATTTTGTTCGGAGACACTTAATATCAAAGCATACCTTCAACTGCCTGTGAAGTGCAGAGTGAATACTTCCATAAGTCACATCTGATTTTACCATGCATAACAGCTAACTTGGTGTATCTTCAGGTGCTACTTCTGTGACTGTAAAGAGAGTTGAAAATATCACAAGAAAAAGTTATAAGCAAATTAATTATTTAATACCAATCCTCAGTATGAGACACTCAATTGAAAAAGTTACATATGCAGAAGGCCTATCTAAAGGCCCCAGGTGGGCTAGCTAAAGGAATCCTGCTTGAATGGTCCCTGGCGAGCTCTGGGGATTAACTCCTCTCTTTCTTTTGGATAAGGTCCAGCAAAGGAGCTGACTCCAGGGGAGAATGTCAGACCTATTGGAGCTTATTTTGTGTTGCAAAGCAGCTGCATGAAAGGAGAGTTAATTCTCAGTTCCCCAGAAGTCACCTGTACTTAGTTTTGGGAACATAATCTTTGTGTGGCCAAAGGCTAACGATAAAGTTAAGACATTTCCCAGATGAAAAGTAAAGGGTATAGACCGTGTGCAAATAAAACTGAAAAACGAGTGAAAAAACCTGAGAAACTTTGAGAGACAGGCTTTAGGAGCTATTTTATGAAGTCTAGATCGTTTTCTTTTAGGAACTTGCATCAAAAGAATTAAGAGAAGTATCTTTTCATCTCCATTGCTAGATGTAAGAGAAATGCACACAATTATTTTATTTTCTTTTTCACACAAGCAATTAAAAATGTTCATCTTTTTTTAGTGTAATTTGACTGGCTATAGTGCCCAAGAATCTGTTATGAATCAGAAATGATCAATAGTAACAGCAACAGTGAGTCTCATGGTTCTGTCTCAGGACATAAATCAGTCTCCAGATAGGAGAAAGCACTGTCAAGATAATTCTTCTCTCTAGCAGTGGAATAAATATATAAATAAAATCAAAGTATTGTAAAAAAAATAAATTAAGTCCAACAACCATGCAATTGATTACTAAAGTACTACAGAGAATGTAGAATTTGGAAAACTGAAAAGCTAACTGGCTCCCATAAACTGCCATGTGAATGACCTTAAATCATATGGCGAATATACTTCTCCGTGGCCAGGTAAAATAATATCTGTGTGTATGTGTGTATATAAATACATATATATTATTTCTGAAGTGATAAACAGCTGAAACTCATAGTATGAGTTAATGATGTTGATTCTCAAGACCCCAAGGAAGGTAAGTGAACAAACTGTGGAATGTGAGGAATACAGAAGGCAACTGCCCTGAAGGATAGGAAGGAGGCAACAAATGTGATATTTCTTTAATTTAAGAGCATTTCCTACACATGGCATTCTCAGAAACTGATGCAGATTAATTTAAATTGCAATAAAATAGGGTATGATATTGGATACTATTTCTTTATATTACTATATGTCACTGAAGTGATGTACGAAGAAAAAGGTGTTGGTTCATATTCTGCAAGTCTGGACAATGTCTTTTATGTGGTACATAAGAAGGAGTTGTGGCTCAAATATCATGTCTACATTTTTTTCTCAGATTCCTAAAATGCAAGTCTGAACAAATCATGACAAGTTTCCTTTACAATTACGGAGAATAATAGGTAACTCTGTAAGTATGATTCATCTTATCTCATGACAATAGCTGTCACATGAATTGTACCCTAAACATGCCTATTTTGTTTAACCAATTCTAAAGAGAACAAAGAGTAAACAACTCACAGTAAGGCAACAAAAGGAGGATAATTAAGCACTTCTAATATAAATATCTAACAGCTAAAATAAAATAGAGATTAAACTGGAAAACATTAAAAAAAAGTCTAAACACGAAAGCTTGCCACCGTTGTTCTCCATTGTACAGTGTAGCAGACTTGCTGAGAACCAGTAGAGTTAGGATAGCACGTTCACATTTATGACGGGAAGGTTTGAAAATCCAAGGTTCAGATAATATAAGATTTGGTTTGTGATAAAAGAAATCAAATACTCAGAATGCATTGCACAGATGATTGCCAGATGACAGCAAAGTCGAAGTTCCTAACTATGAAACCACTATGGGGCAAAAATATCCCAGGATGATTGGACTACTAATTCATCATAGCCAGGGAAAAAGATCTTTTCCTGAGGCAATGGTCATGGCAATTAGCAGTGTTCATGAGAATATGACAGTGACAAGGACCATGGTAGAGTGTAACAACATTTGGTTTGCATGATCATAAGAAATAAATCACCATGGAAGAAAACATTTCCAAAGATGTTCCAAAAGCTTGTCCAATACAAGGCAGAAGCTCTGCTTCCAATGCGCCAACAGCTCCAAGAGAAACAAAGCAAAATTAAGCTGAGAGTAGTAAAAACTTACTTTCTTTTTATGTCAGATGTGAGATTTATTGGTGTACATGCAGAGTACAGAAAGAAGAAAAATTAGACCATAAAACCCTTGGTTCTGTTCTCATGAAATCTCTTGCAAAGCCCCATGTCAGATGACAGTGTCTGCTACTTTAATGCAGAATAGTCACAGACATTGCTGAGAAGATAAGTGTGTAATGCAATATCGTAATCAAAAGCTGCAGAATCAGTTGCGGAAATCAACAAACACTATCTAGTGTGTGGCTACATGTTCGGTTATGCTCTGGGCTAGGAAAACATATCATCTAGCCAAGTGAATTACTATTTTCTTGTTCTTCTCCCAGGCAGGAGAGACTATCAATGACTACATCAAGAAACCGGGAGACTGATATAGCAGGGCCAAAAAGAGATATTACCTAGGTCCATCTGTTTGTTCCAGGAAGCATGCAAATAGGATAGACTACAACCGTAAAACATAAATACGTGTAGAAGTAGTAGTACAACTAGGGTATAAGGGAATAAATCAGGAAAATCTATCTTGAAACCCAAGAAATTTTCTGAAGCAAAGAATACTAAATTCGGTAAAGGCAAATGCAAAGTACAACACTTACTTGCTAGTACATACATAAACCAGGTAATATCTGGGCAGGCCAAATACTGTATATTCAACAGGTAATGTAATTTAAATTATTCTGATCAGCTTAGCTCTGATGGGGTCTCAGAAAGGCTGTTATGACAAGCTCTACACATCAAAGTTTAAGTAAACTGTAAGAATACTGGAACAAAACTGCTGAGTACAATAATGATGGGAGTTTAGGAAGAACAACCTGTGAAGAAAGGCTAAAAGCACTGCTTTGTTTAGTCTAGAAAAGAAGACTAAAGAGAGACATTAAAATAATCTTAAAATATGTAAAAGATTATTAGAAAAACAATTCATGATCTCCACTTTACCCGAGGAGAGAACAAATCATAATTCACCTAGTTTGAAGAAAGGGAGATTTAAATGGGTTATTACGCAAAAATATTTCTTAAACTGTATGGATAGTTAAGTGCTGGAACAAGTAATCTGGGGAGATAGCAGAATTTCTATTAGTTTTTTCCTGAACATGTTTGAAAAACATCTGTCTGCTACTCCCATTTTTTGTGAATGGGAATGATTGCCGCATTCCTAAAAATGAGATTATTTTCTTTCTTGAAAACCTTTACCTATGTACATGGCTTGGGATATTATTTTAATGGTGTTTTTTTCCAAGGGAAAAGGAAATGAAATATCGTAAAACAGACAGTAATGTTAAAATTAGAAAGTAAAAAGAAAAGAACAGCACATGCTGGGGTTGAGCAGTTTCAATTGTTTTTTAAAGGGTTCTTGGCTTCTACTGTAAGAGCATTTTCTTTATAAGAAAATGAAACCTCTATGTCTGGAGTTGCATGACTTTGGTTGTACCAAACATTAACTTCTATGCTGTTTTTTGTAGTTTGTCAAGTGAGTCTGTAAGATTTTTCTTTCTCACTCATATTATTACGTGTAATTATTTTTGTGGTGTTTTGTTTGTTTGTTTTTTAATTGAGAACCTTTGAATTTTTGTTACACTACTTCCTAAAATATTTATTAATAATGAGTCGGAAATGCCAGTCTTCTGAAAAGCTTCAAGGAGAGTTACTGATACGAGTGAATTTGAAAAGCACACCTCACGCATGATAATTTCCTGGAGAGAAAAGCTGTGTTTTGTATAAATTAAGGCTTATCAGCCCAGATGTGGTATGCAAGATAAACACACCTTTGTGCTATCTTGGCACAAAGCAATAATTCATCGATTGTATTAATTATTTGTATGCTGCACACCTCTCTTGGTCACACAACCAGTTATGCTATGCAAAATCTACCCAAGTATTCCAGTTCAGATAATAGGTTGAAGCTGCTGTTGTGATAATATTTCGTATCTGTAAAACTGGTGAAAGCTTTGTGGACAAAGTCTGAAAGCTCATATGCAGCCTTATAGGGAAGATAGTGCAGCTCCTCACAGAGCTTGAGCTTATCCTTGGCTTCCTGATGATGCAAACTGCTTGAGCGAGGGCAGAACAGAAAAGCGGCTTTGGAAAAGACAAGCATCTGGTGCACTGGGCCAGCCTTATACGCCCCAAAAGTGTAACCTGTGGGAGAACAAGGGTAAAAGATGCAAAATGTCCAAACCCACTTTGTCTTTCCTGTATTCTGAACAGTACAGAACTGCAGAAACATTTGGGTGAGCTCTGTAAAAAATATTCATGCTTTTCACAAAAAAACCCCAGCATTTTCACCTTTTTTGTTGTTGTTAAAAAACATTACGCTGTTTGAAAAGGCTTTTTTGTACAATGTCTTCTATTCACTATTTTTTTTTCTTTCCCTTTTTCTTTCTTTCCCTCTCTTCTTTGCTGTTTGGTTGCTGAGTACCTTCCTTTGTTGTTTCATACCCCACCGTCTGTTTGAAGTGAACTGTGTCAGTGATCAGGTACTGGAATTATAGTATACATTTGTCTTGCTCTTGTGGAGATTGCTAAAGTCAGCACAACAACATTAATGGAAAATATGTAAGCCTGCTCGGTATACAGGAAACACTCTTGCATATACCACCTTCTGCATTAGTATCTCAATCAAATTCTTTCAGTGTAGAAACCTACAAAAATAATAGCTTTCACACTGAGCAAAGAGAATAAGGAAGAATAAAGAAACAAAGAAAACAAGAAGAAAAAATTGAAAAACAAGATGGTTTAAGGGCCAGATTTAACAAATTTAATCTGATTAGATCTGGAGTTCTCTTGTCTGTTTTCTCCTCTCTTAATGAATGCTAGCCATTGAACATTGTTTATCTTGGTTGAAGAAAATCTCAGATATTTTGCCACAAAGCAATCTATTTGAAGGAGCTTGGAAGTTCTTGTTTTCTCCCTAGACCAGCTGGCTTAGTGCAAATCTTGCTTTATAAGCTCTCATAACCTACAACAGTGTTTCTGCTGTGTAAAAGGTGATTGCACATCAAAATTCCTATTCTGATATACATTTTGATACACAATTATTTAGGAAGTTATTTTGCTAAATCAGGCTGTAAAATAAGATTTCCAGAAAAAAAGTCTTCTTAAACAAATGAAATTTGTTGGTTTTGGTCTTATCCAGCAGACTTAAAAATAGCTAGAGCTATATGAATCCAGGAGAGTCTGACTTTTTGAAAATATTACAGAAGAAGTTAAAGGTTTTATGTTTTTCCATAAATTTCATATGCTATAAAAAGGGAAAAATATGTACTTTTCTTAATGAAATAAATTTTAAACTTTTTTCCAAGCTGAACTTAGGTGTAATGGTTGCTATTTTCAAAAGAGAAGTCTAAAAATTGACTACTCGATCTCAAAACCTAAACAGGGAACTGGGTAAAAACTTGTTCTTTGTAAATTTTCAGAACTCTTATTGGTGTGATATTAATTTGTCCCAGCACTATCTCTGTGGCTGGCAAAGGCACTAACAGTTGCACTGAAGTGAATCAGAGAGGTTGGAGTCTCGATTCAGTTGATACTAAAACACTAATTTTAGGCACTCAACTTTGAATAAACAGAAATTCATCTAAGGTAAAAACATACATTCTTTTGCCTTAGCAAATCATTCAAAATCAGGTATTCAAATTAAATTACAATTATCAATTTATTTTTTTTTTAAACCAAGTTTTATTACTTCCTTTTTTTTTTTTTTTCCTGGTAAAATCATTGCCCTTGATCCAGAGGGGTTTTATGAGTGTAAGCTTGTGTTTCTGGATTCCTGGCTGCTGTGGAGGATGGAAAAAAATTGGACTGTATTATCACCCAGAAAGTTTATATATAGAGTCTCCTCACATAACAGCTTCACACATGCAGTTCCCATTAACACCTGGGAAATAAATACAGTTCATAAATCCCATTGGAGCAAAATGAGAATGCACTGCATCATAACACTTGATAATTAAGGCAAGTCAACACCATGTACTCTTCTTCAACAGAACAGGTTGGATAAGAAAACAAAACCTAACTACAAGAAGTTGGTGGCTTATTTTTGCAGCAATCTTCTACAAATGGTCATTTATTAAAAGAGAAGAAAACTATTGCTGTTAGAGTGTATCTGTGTTTAGCTTGGTGTCTTTATATTCAGAAGTGTTATAGACAAAATTAATTCCTAACAAGGCACTTGTCAGAAGTTCAGGTTAAATCTGAGGCTTTAAAGGACGTTTATCAGTTTGAAAGTGCTCTGCTTGTGTAGTGTTGGAATGGTAATTATATTTGTCTTCCAAGTCAGACAATGTAAAAGAAAAAGAAAACAAAATAGTTTCTACAGAAAAAGAGTCCAGATTTCCACACAAAGAAATGAGCACTTACATTAGAACTATCTGTACCATGCACAAAATACTGATGCTGCTAATCTGCCCCAAATTTTCAGCCTGAAATTTTAAGCTTTCCTCAAAGATCCAAGAAATATCTTAGAGGAACTAAATCCTGTTAGACAGTACTGAGAAATAGATGCTCTGGAAAAGCTACTCATCTCACAAAATTTATCACTTGAGGGGAGAAAAATACACCTTGGTTTTTGATACTTTCTATGGATATTTTAAATGTGCATGGATTAATTCTGTCATACAAGAACATGTGCTGGCCTGTCAGGACAGGGTGCAAGCACACACGATTCCCTGTGTTCATTCTGTGCCCTAGTCCCACTGGCAGAAAATCCAGCACATGAGCAAACCCAAGCAGATGAACACAGATGGAGACACATTTACTTCCAATAGATCCCTTAGTTTGAATTATTGGTCAAATAAATATATCTACAGTATTTTTCTTTCAACAGTCATCCGTTATTCCTTTTTTTCCTCAACTTTTTTTTCCTTTTTTCAGTTTCCAATGTCACTGAAATCTATAATTGATCTCTAAAGCTATTGCTTGTGAGGCTGAAGAAGAAATTTGCCATTAAGTGTTAAACTATGCAAGAGCATAATAAAACAGGTGCAATGGAACAGGGATTGGTGGCTGTGAGTCAAAGGCATTTTGCTAGGATTCTAGATACTTGACAAGGACAAAAGTTACCTTCAGGCAACAGAGCTGTAAGCAGTGCAATATTAGGTTGGAGAGTATTGGGTCATTTTGGCAGAAGAGCCAAAGCTCAATAGACACATCACTTCCTCTAGTGACAGAGGACCGGGCTTTTGGGGAATAAAGAATTTCCATCCATCCAGAAGAGATTGGCAGAACAAATGAATGGACTACAAAAACATAAATGGAAGGAGAAATTAAGTCAGAAGATAAATGCAGTTAGTGGGAGAGAGGTCAAAAAAGGATACCCAGGAGAAGCGCTAACAGCAAATAATAGATAAATAACCTGGTCTGAACCAACTCTGATAAGAGATTTTAGTGCCAAAAATCAATGGACCAGGCTCTACTACTGGCACAGAAACTGCTGGTAGGAGGAGCATAAAAGGGACAACTGTCAGAAGCTTAATTTGGCCAGAGAGATGGCACGAAGGCAAGGAGACTTCTGGTCTCTTTGTTCTGCTATAAGGAATGAACTTTGAAAAAACATATCAGAGGGTCTTCAATGGAAAATGCAGAAGCTTATTGAGTCACTTCTGAGACAGGAAGAACTTCCTCTGGGAAGGCAAGCTGAAAGTTAGGGTAGGAGCCTTTCTTGAAGTTGACTTTAAATATCAGCAACGTAACCCAGGAGAAGCAACACTGAGGGAGACAGAGGGTGAGTACAAGGAAAGCATAGTTGCCTAAAATATGATAAGGTAAGTAGTAGTAACAACTTACAGCGTACTGCAAATTTTTGTTCCCAGGTAAACCCATGAAAAACACAATTTGCTCCTGTAATCAGACATGCAACAGCAGGAACAACCTACAAATTTAATAATGGACTCAATTTCATTTAATCTATAATGGGAAATTATAATTGTGATAAGCATCCTTGGTTTCATTTTTTCTCTCACTTTGTCCATTTATGCAAACACTTATGTGTATATGAAAATCTTGCTGTCACGACGACCTGCATGCTGCCTTAGTTCAATCCATTCTTGCCTGGTGTTTTATTAAACTGGTAAGTTTATAAAGCAAAGACGTTTTCCTGCACCTCAGGGAGGATAAAATTCCTCTGACACACAGAGTTCTTATCTTAAAATATATGATCTATTATACACTAATAAAATATTGTTTTTACAAATTCAACTGATTATTTAAATATGTAACACATTTTAAAATTCCTGTTATAGAGAAAAGCTATTGCAACAAAATGTTCTGCCCTGTTTTCCAAAACTAGTCAGATAGTCCAAGAATGAACAAAGAAACAAATTTATGAAAATCAAGCTCTTCAAAAACGGTTGGGAAACAGAAAAAACCCCTGAAAGATTCATCAAATAGATTGTTTGCAAAAATATTTGAAGCCAGCTCTATTCACAGAAGATGATAATCTGCTCATTAAAGCCTACTTAATTTCTTATTATTTTATCAAAATTCAGAACATAATGCTGAAAAGGCAGTTTGGCACTTCTGATATTTGAATAACAGTTTTATTATCTTTAACTCGTTGAAACAATTAGAAAACAATAATGTTACAAAAGTGACAAAAATGAGAGAATTAGCAGAAGATACAAATCACCTCATAAAATCTCGGGATTTAGCTCATCACTATATTCCCAAGAATTTAATTAAACCAAGGTAAAATCATTTCTGTGGTTCAAATACTTTCTTCCTAAACCTTTCCACATTATTTTTAGATTCAAGCTCTTTCTCTTCACAATGTCTATCTTTAATATTTTAATGGTGACTGTGAGTTTTAATTCTAAGAATACTTCTCTTAAAGAGATAAAGTCCTTTGAAGGAAGTTATTCAGCATGTTACATTCCAATCAGACATATTACCTCTCCTGAAAACTGACAGCTTTGCATTATACTGCATTAGTATGCTAATTTTTCCCAACAACCATATTAAATAAACTCCATGGTATGCTCTTAATTATAATTTATTTTGTAAAAGATGATAGCTGCAAGGATATCATATTTAGGACCATATTATTGACAGAGCTCTTCCAGTTCATCACCTATACTACCTTGATACTGCAGGCCAGCACTTGAGAAGTGATGTACCTCTCCCATACAGTGCTTAAGACTTGTGCATTGCTCCCATTAGAAGATCCAGGTCTTATTTCTCTGATGGCAAAAAAAAGATTCCTGTGAGTCATCAGCAATTGATTTTCAGTTGCCTGAAGTTAAGAGACATGCTCCTACTCAGGCTCGAGGTGAGAGGGAGACACATCCTGGTGGGCAGGAGATGTGGATATGTTTTCCTCTGCCTTGCTCTGTTGACTTCAGTGGGAACCAAGGACAAATGAAAGTCTTACTATGATGTAACTTAACGCAGATAAATTCCACTACCAAAGACTAGATATTTGCCAGGTGGACTTCTCATCCCGTTCTATATACTTTATGGTTTCTACAGATATATCATCATAAAGTAATGAAAAATTCTGGATTTTTGAGGGGAAGAAGGTCACTGTGAATTTTGTTTTACACAAATACGTGGATCCAAGTTTGGGGAGTCTGAACAGTCCTGTGTGCCTTGTTTGGGCTAGCAGGGCACTTGACATTTCCAACCTTCCATACATTTGATATTTTAAATGTAATTTTTCTTAAGGTTGCACCATGTAAATGCAGAAACATCACAGTTAAACAATTTTTATGTTTTTGTGAGAGTGTATATTTAAAATTGATTATGAAAACATAGCTTTTAATCAAAGAATAAGAGTGCATTTAACTTGCTTTTAAATGTTTATTACCTAAATAAATGTATGTTCTGTTGTAAATTCTGTTAGATATTCTGTTTCATCCCATTCATAATAAACAAAAAAAACCCCAAAAAAACAAAAAAAAACCCCAAAAACACGCAAAAAACAACTTAAGTGATAGCTTTATAAAACAGCTACAGGGATGAGTCCTCTGGTGGTTGTTATAGACTATTTTAAAAGAAGATGGATCTACAGTGATAGCTCAGTGTCTATCTTTTGGTAATGCTCCCAATGTATCTTACTTGAGCTTCTCGACTCATGATCAGCTCATCTGACAAGCCCTGCTCTAAAACACAGAAAATTTTCTATAATCAATTAACTCGCAATAAATTTTATTAAATGGTGTCATTATTTGAAGATTCAGTGAATAGTAATAGAAGTTAGAAAGCAAGAGGCTGATGTAGTTTGGAAAATATAGATGTCTCTGGATGAACCTACTGTATGGCACAAGAAGTCTGGTAGGCACAGATTCATCTGGTTCTTTTAATGCTGAGTTTTGTTGTTGCTTGGTACCCAGCACTTGCACACATTTTGTCCATGTGGTGGTTATAATTATTTACTCATCAGTATTACTTTTTCAGAAAAGATTTGATTTACCTTCAAGGAAAATAATACTTTCAGAGATATTTATGACAGAATTGGGAAATACATTGGGCTAAAGAGAGAAAAATACACGTGTAAAGCAAAATAAGGGCTGCATGAAAGCTGTTATGCTCAAAGTGGCAAACTGTGAATTTCAACACTATCTATATATTGTAAGTACTACTAGCAGCAGCTTTCAGGCAACACCTGTTTTGCACATCATTTAATCTGTATATAGGGGCTGTTTATGTAAGACTGGCTGAAGATAAGAAGCAAAGAGACAGTAAAGATCTCTAAAATCCATATGTAGACTCTAATTTCAGCATAGCATTTTCATTAAGAAAATTATAATTCAACAGAATGAAGATAAAGAAAGATATGAAGTGGGCAGTGTAATGTTCTTCAGCCTGTAGTTAAAGTACTTTGTATCTCCTACAATTCAGAAGATTTTACATAGTTAAGCTTTTTCGCCAGGCACGAATCTAGGATGCTATTGATACACAAGGGAGCAGCTCTTCAAACAGAAAAGATAGATTATATGTGGACTTTCACAGTAGAAATAGAAAGAACAAATAGTACAAAGTGGAAAATCATACCCTGCAAGAAGCATTGCCATAACTTTAGCTGCATAAAGGTGAGGAGACTGATGAAGTCAGACATCCAGTCTTTCCTCTCTTTTACAGTAAACGGAGAGAAAAATGCAATTCATCCTTCTTATTTGGGACACTTCATTTAGAGCAGAGTGTATTAATTTTTCCATAAAATATAGAGGGACCACAAGCTGATCAACCTGGACTTGATACGATAATTTTAATGTACATACATGAAATGAATGCCTTCACACTTACCTAGCAAAGCCAATCAGCCAAATGGAAGGAGAAGCTATTGTTTCAAGACTTCAGAGGGTATATTAAAAATAAAATATTTACTCAGCAGAAAATAAAATCAAGTTTACTTTCAATTAGATACCTCCAAATACATTGGGATGTCCTCTTAAAAAATTTATTAATGGGGTGGAAATTTGTGCCAGATTTGTTTGAATGGACATTGAAATGTACTTGAACTGAACTTTAAAACTATGTTCCTTAGCTGACAACAATGAATTTATACACCAATAAAAATAAAATTCACTTCCAGTCCACTGTCATGACATCTAAAATAATAACACATGGTTTTCTTTGTTTTTTTTTTTTAATTTGGCCATTTAAAATATTTTAATAACAAAAACTTAAAACTTTAGCAGATCCCTAATTAAGTTCAAGTCCAGAAATAAATCTTTTCCAAAACCAAACAATATTATAAAATGATTTGGACGGTGGACAGTTGCATTACATGTCTGTGCTACAACATTGGTTTGGAGATGTCTCTACAAAGAATAAAAGTTTATATATTCTTCATAAAAATTTGATAGTGTTCAGGGCTCATTAATGTCCACTGTATAAAATGTTGAGCCAAATTCCAATAAAATCAAATGCCTGGATGTTCATTACTTAGAGTCTGGTAACTCAAGAATACTTTCCCTAAGGGACTTCCCATCATTTTAATTTTTGTGTGCATGTGTGTTGTACTCAGTAATAGCTATGTAAATAAATAACATCAAGCAGTTTATTCAGTTCCCTTTCATGAAATTTCAGGGAGCAATGAGAGATCAAAACTTTGAAATCTGTTGTAGAAAACTGTTCATGGAGCGATTGCTGGACAGAAGAGTACAATGGGTTTGTGGGGATTTTCACATGACTGAAACTTGGGGTGGCCCTGATAGCCCTGGCTGTTAGGGCAGGACCATGAGTGGGTGTGCGATGCATGTGCATCATGGGCAGAGGACCGGAAATAGAAGTACAGAGTGAGCCAGCCTGGAAAGAGGCATAAAGGCGGCGTGAAGAGTCACCAGCTGGGGGGAGACCCTGGAGGGTCCCAGCAGCTGCTACCCCCCACCCAGATCAGGCAGTGCAGTCCCATGGGTGCTGGCAGCAGCCTCCGCCCCAACAGGGACACACATGGGGACCCACACCAGAGCAGGGAGCATGTGCGACCCCCGCGGAGGGGTTGTTCGTGACTCAGGGTCAGGCACAGAGAGGGTACCTAAAACAGGGTGGGTGGTGGGAGGTGTGCTCCTGGGGGTGAGTTACAGGGGCTGGGGAAGGCGTAGCTTTGTAACAGTCTGTAACTGTCTAGTATCATGATTTATCTCTTCTGTTGATATTGATCTTTGTTAACATGTTATTAATAAATCAATGAAATGCTTCGATCCTGATATGGTTTGAACCATGTGAACTGACTGGTCTTCCCTTGTGACAAGATCAAGCCCAATGCAGTTTTTTTTTGCCCAAGGTCAAATATACAGTCACTTTTTCCTAGGCTTGAGATCTCAGACAGCTTTACTTTCTTTCAGAATCATGTTTTTGGACCACAAGCAGAGCAGACAATCCAGAACTGATTGTTCAAGCAGGGACCAAACACTGTAATGAAAAGATCAAACCTCATGCTTCTTTCTCAATACCTTATTCCCAAATAACTGGTTTGCCTGCTATTCTATACCTCGGTCTTCAGTTTTTCACTCCATGTTTCCCTTGGTTTATTCTTCGTGAACATACATGCATATATTTTTGAACCAAGAATACATTATCCATACAACAGTCTATAATTAGGTTTCCGCTACTTATCCATTCAGTAATTCCCTTTTTGATTTTGTCCCTTTTTGATTTTGTCAAAATAAAGAAGTATCTAAAACATCACTTAAGAGGCAATATAATTTAATTACCATTGAACTTCAGGCAAGAGTCACTCATGTTCTATCCTTGCTCTTTTCTACTGTGTTGACCTTGTCTATATGGACTATAATTGACTTTAAAATGGAGAAAGGTTCTAATTTTTTTTTTTCATGTGGTAGAAACATTGTCATTTAACCGAAACATTGATATTTCCATAGCAACAAGTGTAAGAATGTTCTCACTGTTATAATTCACAAGGCAAATTTTGGTGAAGCTTTATCCCACGAGATGAAGGATCTAGATATGAAAACTCTTGATTTGAGAGAGAATTAAACTGCATTTCTCACTTCAAAGGCAAATTAGCCTGCTACTAGACTAATACATAAAATACCAAAATTCGTCTGCCTTACTTTCAAAAAAAGAATATTTAATTTTTTACAAACAAACCTCAACAGCTTGAAATTTCACAGCTTTTATATATTTCTCTGTAGTTATGAGTTGAATGCAAAATGTTTAGTTAAGGTGCTTGATTGTTGAAAATTCAAATTGAATGTGATATGAAAAAAAATGAAAACAATTTTAATTTTTTCCCCTTTTTCTCAACTAGATAAATAAACAGGGACAAGGATAGAGGAAGAAGTACCCTGGTGACATGCTCTCATAAAGCACATCCTCAAGTTAAAATCAAGCAGATACTTAAGTGCTTTGCTTAGTCAGAATCAAAATCTGTCAGGAGTTAACTATTTGGAGCAGTTAAGAGGTTAGATTAGGATAGCAGACAAGTAAGATTGTTAATTTATTCCTTCACAGGCCACCCAGAGCTTGCTTCAGGCCCCTTTCTTTGAAAAATTATTCATCTGAAAGATTTATTAGCTATTTGCTGAGTTTAAATTTTAAAGTTCTCCTGCCACTTTCCTGGAAAGTAATTGCATGTGCAGTAATTGTTGTAAGCTGGCTGGCTCTTTCAGTGTCTCCATGCTAAAAGTTTGCTGAGTGATTGAGTCTTATGCTTTGTCAGGGTCCTATGGTATGTAAAAACTCCATGAGGAATTAGCCTGGATGCTTAAAAGTTGCATTTGTACAAGTCAAAGTAGCCTCCAAGTTTCACCAAGATTGAAACTTAAGGGACCACAAGCACAGGTAAAATCATAAATTTGTGTATATAAGCAAATGTGCTATAAGTGTGTGAAAAAGATTTCTCTAGATACAACTATAATCCCTTCAATTTATTAATTTGAGACTTTGCTTTCTTCTCGTTTTCCTTTACATGCAGACATTGGTTTGGTTTTGTAGAGTTACCAAGTCTTGGGTCAATAGTTGGCTAGTCAAGCCTGTGACTATGGATCAAAGTTATATCTAGATTTCAAGAGTCCCTTGATGACAATAATAAAAAATGATAAAATATATTAACATGAGTTATAAAAATCAAAGTAAATCTGTTTTTAGACTGTTGTATGGATAACATGTTCTTAGTTCAAAAACATATGCATGCATGTTCATGAAGAATAAACCAAACCCAGAAGTTTCTGTATTACCTTCTCCTTTCTGATGTTAAAGATTAGAAGACCAAATCTGGCTGAAGATGATACAAAGGCCTCATTCTTTAAGTCTGCAAGACTTTGGCAATACTGTCTATAACCATAGGAATGAACTCACTGACTCATTAAATTATGTGGCTTACAAATACCTGGTAGAGGTACTGAATGAATCCATAGTTTTGCATTGGTGGTTTATACAGGAACACAAAACAGAATGCCACCAAAGCATCAACAACTCTGATGCTGCCCTGACTATTACACTTTCTGTCGAGTTATGGACAACATGTTTTCATGTCATGTTACATTGTAAGGAGCTTAAAATCATATGTTTACTAACTGTGATCTTCATTTAACTCCTAAATATTCAACAGTTGAAGCTACTGTAGTGGCTTATACTTTATCCTCAAATTTGGAAGGATTTGTTATCAAGTAGAAAACCATCTTTGCTCTAAGATAGCACTGTGACCTGACAGACTTCCCTCACATGGAGAAATCTGAGGAGGCTGGAGCTGATGGATCTTTCACTACTTTGTCTT
The DNA here is from genome assembly GCA_011057875.1 of Pterocles orientalis. Lineage (NCBI taxonomy): Eukaryota > Metazoa > Chordata > Aves > Pterocliformes > Pteroclidae > Pterocles > Pterocles orientalis. Next base: position 429,481 of record WKFP01013929.1, read on the forward strand.
GACTATGTTGGCATAACTTAGTTGAGCAAGCTTTAGAGTAAGGTCCAGAAATTCTCCTTTTGCTACTAAAAAGCAAAATATTTTTATACGTAAGCCAAATAATGATTGATATGTCCCTTGTTTGCTTTTGTCGCATGCAAAAGTCCAGACGAAAAGTCTGTCTGCACCGGATCCGGATATTGGTGTTTACTTAGAAGCCAATAAGGTAAGAGCTTTATTCATTCACTCGTTTTTACCTGCCGCATTATGTTTCTGCTTCCCTGAAACCAGCCAGGGTTTCACTGCTGGTTTCGCACAGCTGCACAGAAAGCCATGTTGGATCCCACCATGCCACTGCTCACAGCTGCCCATCTCAGGTGTCACTGGCCAAGGTCCCTGGGCATCCTCTGCCATTTGTCTCCATGCATCTCTCATCTCCAGGATCCTTCTTCACTTGCAAGATATTTCCTGCAGCCACAATCTTCACTTTCTTTCCACACCCCTTCTTTCTGAAACCAGTCCCTAACTTTATTAGTCTACATACAGAAGTACATGTGATCAGCCTCCTCATTGGTGATTCTGTCCCATGTCTATTTATTAATTGAAGGTTCATTATGTGCCACTTTTTTTCAGTCTAGGTGATATAAAAGTTTACAATCTGTGTGCACTGGGTGCAGCTAACAAGTAAGAGTTGAGAGTTCAGGAGTTAAATTTTGTACATTTACACATGTACACATGCACAATTGTCTACCACTTGTCAATGTTCACAATTTCAGACATTTTTTTCATTTTTTTTCTGTGATGGCTTTGACCATACCCTTCAGAAAGAGCTACTTTTTCTCTCCTGGCTGAGATAATCTTCCTATACAATTCTGCAATATGATCATGAGTCATCATCACCATAAGGAAGGAGATGCTTTCAGCAGGGCTAGAGGGGCCCCGGCACAGGGAGTTGTCTTTGCCACCTTGTGCCTTTGTCTCCTGAGCAGAAGGAACCAGAATCACTTCTCCTTACAATAAATTTATCAGCATTTACTGACACCCTCAACTGGGCCATAAGTTTAGGAAAAAAAAAAAAAAAAGTAATGAACTGTCCTGGTAGCTGCTGACATGTCTGGAAACAACTTTGACACACTTCATAGGTTATGATCAACTTTGTATGAATTGTTAAATGATTTTCATCATTTCCCATGTCATAATTTGTCTTTTCTTGTGTGCTAAGCCTTTTATCTAAAATTGGCTTTTTATTTTGCTTGCCAGAGGATGATCTTCCACAAATACTGAAAGACTTGATCAAGAAGAAAAGGTGCTACAGCTTTTCAGATGTCAGGCTACTCTGGGATGCCTACTGTCTTCTTTGAGGATACAGTTGCTTGAAGTGAAAACACACTTGCTTGGAGAAGCTTGCCAAGTGTGTGCATACACACACAGAGTACAGCAAAAAAACCCCAGAATCTTTTCCTGACATGAGTTCTGAGAGAAACAGTTTTACTTGCAGATTCAGCTCTACAGAATCAATTTCTCTTGTGAAAACTAGGTGCAAATATTGGCTTTTGTGTGATGAGGGCTTATGTACTTCATTAAGATGCTGAGCATTTTCCCCGAGTGCCAAACACCTCCTGTGAGTGATTCTGTGACCACAATCTCACAGGATTTAGCACTACAGGCTTTACATTAACATTTGTCCTAATCATATGGGTCTTAATCTGCTGAAATTGCTTTTAAAAACTCATGTTGACTTGACTGAGAAAATGGCAGGGCCTGAATATAAAGAAGCAGAAGACTAGAGGGGCATAGCTGGTTAGTTGAACAGAGTCATCTGAAATTCCAGGAAAGAGATGCTTAGACTCCTAGTCCAGAAGTGGAACATAATGTCTGTTTCACATGTCCTGTATACTACAGGCCACAGAACACAGCACTCTGTAAGAAACTTGAGAAAAGATTGAAAGAGCTCTGGAAACTGAGGATTTTATCTTATGTTTTAAAAAAACACTAAGTTGCACAGAAAATAAATTATGCTGTGCTTTGATTGTGAGAGTTACAGTGGGGAGGGGGAGGGATAAAACAAGCCAAAAAAGCAACCAAAATATGTACTAAGCAACAGTGATTTGGGGATATGAGCAAAACAACCATACAGCCACCTAAAAGATTTTTAATATCCAGATAAGAGCTGTGACCAGTTTAGTGGCTGATTTTGTCGGGGTTTTTTTTATGATCAGAACTGCCATAGAAAAAGGGAAATAAGAGGGTAACTGTGTCACAGAGGGAAAAAAAAGTCCTTTCTGCTAGTTGAAAGGCACATTGGAAAGCCCTGGAACATGTGTTTAGTGTAATAAAAAAGAGTGCAACACGATTAACAAGGAGAGATCAACTTTCCTTACTTTCCTCTAAAGCTAACCAAAGAATAAGTGACCTTAAAAAAACCAAAAAGTGTATCACAAGCTTTAGTTCCTACCTGCAAAATAATCTTTTTAATGTACAGTAATTTCCATTAGCCCCTATGAAGTTTTCCCTGGAAGAAACCAAATCTTAGCAATTCTTACCAAACAAAATTATGGAGGAATTAATTGATAATTTTGAACTAAATCTCACAAAATTAGCAGGAATAAAAATAACAAAACATATTATTATACCTTGAAGAGCTATACATATTGCAAACTTTTAAGAAAATTTATATGTTCTAATCTCAAGAGAGTACCACTGTGTCTGTGTTTGGTAACAACCTAAGGAAAACACAGAGACAGTATCTTTGCATGAAGTGACTGGCTTTAAAAAATACTGATTCATATTAGGAACGACATACACATATCAGCCAATATGCTGGATTTCTAGGTTTCATTTTTAGACGCCAGTAAACAGTGTGCTTTGTACCAAATGAAAAATCTGGAAATGAGCAATGAAGGTATCCAGCAATCATCACGGCAGACATAGCATCTGAAAGTACAAAGCCTAACATTATTTAATGCTGAACTGAACTGAGTTAGAAGGGACCTAGCCAAGGCACTAAAAATTCAGAACTGAAAAGTCCCCCCTCATTATCCTGTGGCAGAGTAGCAGTGGCATAATGCATAATGATCCCATAGCACAGGGAGTCTTTCAATGTAATTAAAAGTCAGCAGAATGGAACACAATTATAAGAATTTAATTTTTTTTTAAGTCAATGTGTGGTCAGCCAGGGAAATTCACTGTCACAGAAAATCATTGAGATGTCATCTACGCTTAAAACTGGAAAATACTATGGCAATTTTTTTTTATCAGTTCTAATGTCTGTGGGTACCTACCGTAGAGCAAAAAGAAGCTCCACTGGTTTACTATACCACTATATGTACATTTATCTAATGTATGTAGAGTATCACACATTGGCTAGATCCCTGAATAAATACAAATAGTAAGCACTCCTGTTCCACAAACCACTTACCCATGGCTGTATGGCCAAGCAAGGCATTCTCATACTCATTGCACATGTATTTAAACATCTATAAGATGTTTGTATAAGGCAGTCAAAGCTAGTCTGCCTTTACATAAAGCAGAGAAAACAGCATTTCCAGAAGGTGCTTCACCTCACAGACATAATATCTTAGGCTGATTCCTTCCTTGGATTTTCTTATTTCTCTATACAGAGAGTCTGCAATAATTCTCTGGAATCTAATCAACTAACTTTTTAGTGACTGATAAACATTAGATGAATCCTGTTATCAGAGTCTATGTTCTGTCTACAGAAAGAGAGACATCTCCAGATGCAATTTATCCCATTTTAAAATAGATGTCTGAAGCAGATGACCGCAGTTACTCTCTCAGAACCTTTAGTTCTCTTTATTAAGCACAGGAATAGCCAAAATGACCAGCTATCATTTTGATTAAACTCTTAGAATACAAAACTCAGTAGAGAAGAGCCTCACTCTTAGATGCTTTGTTGAAAAAAAGGATCATTTGGTGACTTAGCATACCAATGAACTGTGCGAGGAAAATCGGTTAATGATTTTTTGACAGTGTGACATGAGACCTGATCATAGGTTGGGATGTGTGGTGTGGTAACTGCTAGGCTCATAAATAAAGTCCCTGAACCTTAGCACATTGCGCACCTTCTCTCAGACAGCTATGCTGTGAGGTGAAGACTCTCTGGAAGCACCCTCAGACATCATCAGAGGAAAAAGGGGAATGGGTCAATGACAAAATCAATTCACTTGGCATTAATAAGAAGTACAAGCATACATCTAGAGTACAGACTCCAGTTTCTATAAGAATAATATTCACTGTTCATGTATTTTCCCCTGCCCAGTTAAGAAATGAGGGGAATGATGATAATCTCTGTGGTGAACAGAGCTGTGTATCAAATTATCATGTCTCACTATGATAAGAGTGTTCTAGTTTTTCATGTATCTAACAAGAACGTGTTAAACATACCTTAAAATACCAACAAAATGGCAGTCAACAATGAAACAAAATGGAAATGTAAGTCAATTATTAGTGAATAGACCCCGAAGACTGCAAAATACAGATTTGAAGCTATGTAACTCTGAAAACATCTGAAACAGACATATTGAATTAAAATAACAATGACATTGTTTCAGCAATTTTGAGAGTTCGTATAAATTGTACAGATATCTTCATAGAAATGTTGCACTATCCCAGATCAAGTTGTCTTAAATTAACAAGGATGAGTACACTAGTAAATTATTTAAAATTATATCATGGTCTTATTCAAAGAAGACTTTTATTTTTATATGTTAATTTATGTAGTAAAAAAGAGGAAGCCCTTCCAAAATGAATAAATAAAAACACAACAAGGTTGCAACTGGCATAATTTCTAATACACATATGGCTCTGCAGTATTGTAAAACTAAAGGCTCAGTTACTATTTTTGTATTACGATATGCCTTTCAACTTGTGTAAGAGAACGTGTACTTTAAGGAAATAAGTAACATGTATTCTTTGTGTGAGATGACAACATTGGCAGTTCTCAGTGTAAAAACAGTTTTTTCTCAGTAGATGTGAATCTAGAGCATAACATTTGTTGGTGAGGACATGGCATCCTCACTACATGAATTTTGGTGGATAGGAGGTTGGGTTCAGACTCATTCTAGCCTGACTGAGAGGACTGAAAGCCTGCTAGCCCCAGAAGCACCTGAGGTGTGCTTTGAACACACATGCACCAGTTAGGTATTGTCCAGAAGGAATCCTGCTTGTGTTCTCTAACCTGGCACTGGGAGAGGGGACAATCAGTGGTAGATCAGCTTCAAAAACCTCGTTCCTGGGCCAAAAAAAAGGGTAACGTGGGAACATCCATAGGCTCTAACAAAAGACTCAGTTACAGTAAAAGCACCAGCTGTATTAGTTTACCCTTTTTAGAGTCCTGCATCCACTCAAATATAGGACTGAGAGTTCTCTACCTGAGGACACATGTGGCATAAACCAGTATTCCCCCAAACTCCATGAAACAATGTCATTTACTGTCCACTTAACACTAGCTAACAGACGACTGGAAGAAATTAGACTGACCCTAATCTGTTCCTTCCAAAATACTGCTGTGAGCTATGTCACATGAAAGCCATCTTATTGAAGAAGTGCAGAGATTTTAGGTGTGCTCATGAGGCCCCTTTTGCAAAAACTAACAGCTGTTACCTGCAGTCCCCTCTGGAGACTATTCCCTTTGTTTTTTTTATTTTTAGGAACAGACTTACCTTTGTAGATTTATTGGCCCTAACTTCAGTGCTGCAGCATCCGGACACAGTTTTATGGATTCTGCATGTATCCCTTGGCATAACGTGTTTTTTTAAAATCCATCCCAGCTTTGAAAAAGCAATCTTCAGCTTAAATCATCAAAGTATCTTACTATTTACATATTTAAAAAAGCTTTTCTAGTGCAAGCAAAATTAGCCTCTTCCTATGGACAGTCAAAGTGAACTGCAGAAAAGGGACAGTTGTATAGTGAGTCAACCATGGAGTAGTAACTAGAGCCTTGGTTATCAGCTTACTCCACTGTAGAAATGGTATTGGTCAAGGATAACTGAAACAAACCTGCAGGTATCAAGTAGAGAATGCAGTTCACACTAAGAGTGGCTGGAAGTGGGGAAAATCATGCAGACTAACAACTCTTTTATGTGGCACAGAAAAAACAAACCAGAAATATACACAGGATTGTCATTGGCAGAATAAAGCAGATAAGTATTTCATAGATCCTTTCCGAGACGGATTTCATAAAAATAAGAAAGTTGTGGAGAGGGGATGAAAATATATAAGAACTTTGTAACCCTAAAACAAACATGTGGAACAGTGGGTTAATGTTTTATCTCAGATTTTTTAATCTGTTTTTTTTTTCTAAACAACTTTTTTAAAATGACAGGTAGAAATAATGTTATTCCAGCCAAACTAGGAATCATTCAAGACACAAAATAAATTATTATTAAATGAAATCTATTGTCATCATAGTGTCTTAAGGTGCTTAAGTATTCTCATCATATATTCTGATTATTTGGAGCTTTATATGCTGTTTTTTATGTTTGTTTTCAAGGATTTTTCATTATCTGTAAGATAGAAAGATATACGGAGACTATATCATTAGTTGAGGCTTACAGTACCTAGAATTTTAGTATGTATTTTCTCCAAATTTTTACTTAAACACAAAAAATCCTCCCCAAAGCAGTAAAGACAAATATCATGTTACCCTGCAGCTATCATGATGAAGGAGGAATTAATTAATGGTATCCAGAAAGGTCACTGTGACACTGCTAAGAAGAAAATATGGATAAAGAAGCCTGAAGATGGGCTGATTCATTTCACAGAGGTAAATACTCAGTGCTGCATAAGTGTCTCCTCTTAATTAACTTGTCAAAAGATTTTGACAAAGACCTCCAGTGGATTACTCAGTAAACTTGAACCGCAGATTACCTCTATTGAATCATTTATTGTCTTTCAGAGCTTTTAACAGAATTGATCTAATCAAGCCGGTTCTATTTTCTTACAAATTTTCTGCTTCTCTTTTGTTTCTGTTAGCTAATACAAGGTTTTCCAGCAACACTGTAGAGGGTGCTTTCCTGTTTGATATAAGATTGCATTTGAACACACACTTTAGATCTTCCTTGATATATTTATTTGGGCTTCTCTACCTATCAATTTATCAGAGAATGTAACATTACCCAACTTTTTCTTCCTCTTTTCTTTCCCTCTTGTATATGTATCTTTACGTGAACGGATGACATCTTCAGTTTAACACTACAACGGTAACACAAGCTGCTCTGGGAAGTAAATAGTAATTTACAAAGGGAGCTAAATAGCATTAATTGCCTTCCTCACTGCCCCATTGGCCGTTCTACTTTATATTAGCACTTCTCTAAGCACATTTTCATGCCACCAAAGTGCATTGCAAGAACTGTATTAATGAGATACAAATATACATATTGATTAGTTAGAATTTGACAGATTTGGGAATACAAATCAGAAAAATAGATTTGGAAACATTTTTCTGACTTAGAATTCAAATGACTGGGAGGGAAGATGGAAAAAAGACTGACTGTCTTTTCCCATTAAGCATTTTCAGACACAGGTACTACCCACTCTCGAAACTCACTTAATGAAAGTAAAGGTAAATATCTTACCAACCCTTAGTGGCGGGTGGATAAAAAGTATAAAGGTGACAACCAGGTTTTGGATAGTTATAGGCACCCCAAGAAGCTGTATGAATGTGGGTGCAGACTTTTTCTAGTGAAGTACTATGCTCATCCTAAATAGTATGTTTGGAGGACAGTGTCCGTTGCCTCTTTCTACTGACATGCTTATCTGCTGATTTTGTAAGAAACTGAAAGACGGTTAACATCGAAAAGTGACTGACATTATAATAAGGGATGATGCAATGTGTCAGTTACTGCATTGAATCATAGTCAACATTGATTTTTTTTGGTACGTACTTCTATCCAGATCATCCAAAGCAGATTCTGAACTCCAGAAATGTTAAAAATGTAAATCAGCCTCATCTCTAGCATATTAGTAATGTTTTGCCACGTCAATCATAAGAAAAAGAGCCTATGTTCTTGAAGCACATTGTCTTCAGTCTTTAATGAAATCAATGTTTTGGTTTTGGTAAATAATTTATTCATTAAAAATACAGTTTTCATTAAGCCAAAAACATTAATTATTTGTGTTAGATCCCCCAATTTCAAGTGAAATCTGAGGGGAGACTGGAGATTCACTAAATCAGTATTTTCTTTCATTAGCTTTCAGGTCATGACATTATTGACTGCTGGGAGACAGTGCAACTCTCTCCAGTGCCCAGAGTTTTTGGATCCATGAACACTGTCACGTGTCGTGGGATGTCCAGCTGAGCAGTAATGAGGGAACCTTATTCTCGTTGTAGCGGTTATTGAAAGTGGGGGGCAAATGTACCAAGACACCAAACAATACACATAACACAGTTTTGCACAGTGGAAGTGTGAAAAGAACTGAGAGGGTGCAACAATATGAAGAGAGGCAACTGAATGAATCTGCTTCTCTGTCCATATTTGTACTCTTTTGCAGGACATTTAAAACAGTCTTTCAGCCAGGGTGAACAGTATTCAAATTTCATCAGACAGAAGGAATGTAATTAAGTCTCCCACAGTCTGGATAGGGGCTGTGAGTACTAGGCGATTCAGCAAAAGAAGGGCACTATTCTCTCTGCATTTACAATATCCTGGATGATGTTGTTTATCCATGTTTATGTCTCAAACAACGGGCTGAGAACTCAAAATATTTCTAAAGAAGAGGTGCCACCGTGTCTACAAACAGCTCAGGCAGAGCAAGTTGGAAGAAAAGTTCTTTTGTGAACAAACATCACATGTTTGGTGATAACTGATAAGTGTGATTTGGTGCTTGCCTCTGAGAAGCTGATTCGTAATGTTTTTGGAGTTGCTGAGGTAAATAAAATTGTGTTGTATTGTTCCTCAAGTCATTGTCTGACTCCATCTGGCAGGTGTTCCTTTACAGGGAATCACAAAAAACCTCTCTTGACCGTCCACTGTAGTGGGGCGAGACATGTGAACACAGTTTTGTTTGTCCAGTGGTAACAAAGCTTTTTTGTTTGTTTTACTTTTTAAATTAGCAAGGATAGTGAAACACCACTTACACAGCACCCGTCTTGTATATCCATAATGAACACCATCCTAGTTTCTGAATGCCTAAAGAGTTTTACATGTTTGATAAAGTTATATGATATATAGCAAAATTACATACAATTATTGCAGTGTCGAAAGCTCTTACATGTCTGAATTGTTAATTTGAAATATTTATGAAAAACAGCTGAAAGGAAAACTTTCCTGCATAGTTGAAGTTAGATAAGGAAACCTCTCAGAGGAAAAAGAAATCTGATAAAGTCACTGTATTTGGGAAATAGGTTTAGTGCAGCACTACAGTCCAAAATAGATGGTGTATGCAGCACATAAACATATTAATTTGTCAGCAGTTTCTCAGTGCCAAAATACTTGACCAAGTTTTAAAAAAGCTGTACTGCAGTTTGAGTGGTATGCTGGCAAGATGCCTGCACTTGTTCCACCATTCCAGTATAGCTTTACTTACCTCATAAGGTTATAAACATGATTACCTCTTCAGTTTTTGTTATGTCCATTTTGTCCTTCTCAAAAATGTCTATACTTTATCTTCCAAGCATCTAGCTCCTTTATCAGCAAGTTAAATGAAAAAAAAAAGAAGAAAAAAAAATTCTGTCATCACCCAACCCACCTTCAGAACAAAGCAATTAATTTGATGGGTTGACAGTTAAAAAAGCTTCTGACAGACATCCAGTGTGATGCCAGCCAGAATGATGTACTGTATAACACTTTCCTTAAAAGGGAAAGTAAATCAGACATCCCAAAGGCAAGTCCTTTGTATTCCATTGAAGCTTTTAGGTATTAGCGCATCTCTGTTGTGTATTCCTGACAAGCTGTAAAGAATTCTACTGTACTTAAAATATATTTGAGAAGAATTCACAAAGGGCTGTATGCAAATCCCACAAAGCTAAGCTGAAGAGCCAGGCAGAGGGCAAAGGAAGCAGCAATACATTTCTGACGCAGTATAGCTGCTGTACAGACCTCTGTATGTGTCAAGGGCAGTGGGGACAGGGAGCAGGTTAGCAGAACAGCATTCAGCCCATTATGTTCCCTTCAAAGGCCATTAGCTATTACAGTGGTTAAAGCATCGTAAGTTACTGCTGCTTTTCTACTTTGTACAAATGCTTGTGCGTGAAAGGAAAATGAGCACAGAGTGAGTAACCTTTTGTGATTTTTGCTTAAAGTAATGCATTGAAATCATGCAGATTAGAAAAAAAACCTCATGACATCCTTAGTATTTACATCTTGGAAACATCCCGTATCCACTTCATTGGGTCCAGTTCTCAGGAGAGAGCGTAGAATAGTGTGAACAGCCACTTCAAAGACCTGTTTTCTGTGAAGGACACAGGTCTTCAAGGTACAGGGAGTAACATCTGCCAGTACTAAGTGTAAAAGCTTTATACAGACATTGTCCCACATGAGAAAAATAAAACAAAACAAAAACAACAAACCAGCCAAGTCCTCAACATACCTCTGATAACAAAGTGGTTAAAGCTGATTCTGAGACTAATGTGTTCCATGGAGGAGTTATTTCAAAACAGCATGAGGTTCACAGCCTAAGTGTCTCTATGTCTCTTGTATTACCAAGGGAACACTAGCTGGAGAGACAGCTGCATTGCCCAGAAAGGAAGAGAATCTTACCATAATCCTTTAATGCAGAATCTGCCTAGTCAGTCTGGTGTGACTTTTAGTTTGTTGGAGACCATGTTCTACATCTTCTTAGAGTAACAGCAAGACCATTCATGGATTTCTCTTACAGAATCATCCCAAATATATTATGTTTCCTTTTCATGATGGAGATAAAAGACCATGCAGTAAATGGAAATTTAATTATACAATCAATGTCAAGCTGCACTTTGGACCTATAACCGGGAACAAATCTATCACCTGAACTCTGTAGATGTTATGTCCAGGTGACAAACAACCGCAGTAAAATACTAATTGACTTTAAGATTTGTGTCTTATTGCAACTATGTTTTAGTTTACAGTATTCATTAGGAAGATTTAGCAAGATAGAACATTTAGATTGATTTTTGCTAGCTTAGTTGTTCCTAGTTGCCAAAAAACCAAGGTTCATGAGAGAAACAGTGGATGTACATGTAAATTGTGCAGTAAAATGTCAGACCCACACATAGGGAGTTACAGCTACAACCCCCTCTTTACAAGTACTGTGGCTTTCATCCACACTTCGATTAATGCTCTGTAACATATAAATTTTGCAATATTGAAAGATTTTCCATTGAGACTTTCCAAAATTTACTGTCCTTTGTCTTCCTAAGGTTTGGGCTAAACCCTGCTGCCAGGATTGGCTCCGAGATCCACTATCTCAATGGACCTTGGGTTATACTGGAATTACAAGTATTGGGATTTGGCTCAATGCATGCAAAAAAAAAGGGCTGAATTAAACTCAATTGAACTCAATATTTGAGTTTTAATTCCTAGGGATATTTTACAGTGTTCCAAAACAATAACTTCATGCAAACATTAGTGAGAAAAAACTTCAAATATATTTCTGTTGGAATTTTGATTAGAGATTGCGTGCACTGATGGTCTTCATTTAGCAAATCAGTTATGTCCACACTTAACCTTGGGAAAATGAAACCCAGATAATATTGTAAAAGGCATGTGCATGTGTGTATTTGTACACACAAATGTATACACACATATATAAACACACACATAGTTTAAGGTCTTTTGTTGTGTGTGGGTCTCTGTAATTCCCTCTACAAATCACAACATTGAAGAAGGTTTAGGAAGAGGTTTGCCAAGCAGTGAATTGCTCAAGTCCACGCAAGTTACCTCCTCAACCATTTGAAAATAAGAAAACGAATATTAAAGACAGCATACATCTCACACAGCCCACATAATAAACAACTGCATTACTCTTGTCCAGGAAAAAGAAACGGTTGTTTAAGAACATCAACCTTAATTCCTGTCTTCCTCTATATGTATTTAGCAAATCTTGGCTTTACAGAAAAATATTTTTCTAAACCATACTATTACAGTGGTTAATATTAACTGATACCTTTTGCTATAAATATCACTGCTGTTTTACAAGAAAATTTCTCAGACTCTTTTATTAAAAAAGGTAAGTCTACACACATGGACATATATTTGGCTGAACCTTAGCAGTCTCCTAAAATTTATCAGTCTCCTAAAATACATAAACAATGATATCTTTCTTTCTTATCCCAGAGGATTTTGTAATATTTTTATCCTGCAGTTGTTAGAATGTGCACATCCGTTTTTTCTTATAATGCTATTTGATACAATTTCTTCATAATACAGATGTTTTAACATTTCTGCTAGCGATGTCAGCTAAGCTAGCACGCCTTTTACAGTTCCCAAATAATGCACTCCATGGTAAAACTGTTTCAGCTATATGCAGTGACTGCTAAGTAAACTCTTTGGTCCATGTTGTGCAATGTTTTAGAGGAGATGAGTAGTAGATTCTTCAATATAATGCACAAAAAGGAGTACAATGATACTTCCGTCATTATATCCTCCTTCAGACCTTGCTATATTCCTCCTATTTCATAACAAATCACCAGTTTATGAACTTCCTGAGCTGGATGTTTTATCCTCAGTATTCTGATTAGTAGAATTTAATTAACTTTTCTTCTGTGAATTTGCCTACTCGCTTTTCAAACACATTCATATTTTGGTATCCAAACATCCTTTGGCAATGTGCGTCACATTTTAATTATGTGCTGTGTGCAACAAGCTTCTTTTTGTTTGTTTTAAAGCTTCCACCTGATAATTTCTTTTTTGTGCCCCTTGGGTTTTCTGCTATTAAAAATTGCACATAATAGTTGTAATTCATCAGCATCATCCATTCCCTTCTCTGTATTTTCCTCCCTCCTTCTTCAGTTGTCTTCCTTCCAAGCTTGAGAATATTACATTAATGAACCTCTCCTTGTAATGACGTTGTTCTTCAACTCTGATAATATTTTATGTCTGTCTTTCTCAAGTTCTTCTCTACCATTTGTGACCTGAGTTCATGTTTTTCACACTATGAGTACATCACAGATTAATAAATTGGAATTTATTTTTCCTGTGACTTTTCGGTTGTTTTCAGTTCTTTTTCCAGTAGTCCCTAACATTGCATTTGTCCCTGAGCATTGAGCTAATGTCACTAAAATTTATATAGCCACAGTCTATCCCTAACTGATATCTGATATTGGGCTTGTTGTGCTGTTTTTGTAGTTCCTGTAGGTTTTCCTCACATCTACCATTTTGCATTTCTCTACGTTGATTTTTTTTTTTTCAGATAATTTTGATTCTTCCTCCTTGGAGATGACTTTGAGGTAAATTCACTTCCTCCAGAGAAAACCCTCAAAGGCATTTTGGCTCAGAGCATGACTACATTAGGTCTTGTTCATCTCTGCCCATGAACTGAGCTGGTTTGATGCTTGAACTGGAGGAGTACTGCCCACATCTCAGAAAGCTCATTAGGTCATGCTGAGTTTGATTTTCCAGGTACACTTCTATTCTGAAAATGCCTTGTTTATGACAACTTCAGAGGCTAAATAAAGGGAAGTCACACCTGTTGACAAAATACAGCCTGGCTTCCATCTTCAAACAGCACTCTCCCTGCTCTTTTTTGGTTTATAGTAGCATACGTGCTATTCCAGCTGTGTTGCCATAGCAAGCAATAGTAAATAGCCTTTGTTCAATTCACTCTTTTCTTATCCTTCCTTTCTCTCCCGCCGTCATCTCTGGAGAGTAATGTAGCAGGAATATAACCTTGGTTGTGCTGTGTGTTACGGACACAGAGAGGACTGAGAAGAATAGCCTCATCTTGCCTTGGTTGTGTTGATGGCTAGATAGTTCATGTGACTTTCTCGCTTTTAAATTTCCCTCAAATATCTGATCTGGGAGAACAACACTATTCAGTGCAGGGCTGCACGCTCACTTTTAAGTTTTATATTAGTAGTATTATTTATATTAGTAAGGCTGTGTTTGTCCTAGCTGCTGATGGGACCTTGTGCGTGATCATTTGAACAAAAAATTCGTTTGTTTGGCTGGTTGGTTTTTATCTCAGCTTGCAACTAAAAGATTACATATTCATTACAAATTATTTCTTTTCTACTTTCTGCATTGCAAGCTACTTGCAGGTTTTGCCTCAGCATAAATAATTGTTTCAGTGGGGTCATGGCCCACAGAGTTTGGCTGGCTGTCAGTGTTCCAGCCAAATGGCATCTGCACTTACATCCTGTTTCAAGGGGAAATGCAAACAGTCGTGCTGCTTCAGCAACAAAAGTCTCAATATTTATGTTAAAATCACCTTTGATTAAAAGCCAATAGCACTGAAGATGGTGCAAATTTGTCCTGCTTTTGTTTGGGCAAATCCAGAGATAAAAGCCCTGGATAAAAACCCACCCTTCTGTTCCCCATTGAACTGTCTGTAGTTTTGAAATTATAGCTGCTCTATAACCCTCATCAGCCACAACAGGATGCCAGAATGTATGACTTTATCAAGGAAATATGCAAGGGCAGTGACTGTTAACTACTTCTAAACTGCCATCTACCATAATAACTGTCTTGGGCAGTTTTAGGGGGTTCCTGATTGACTGTGTACTCAATGACATTTGACATTGTCTAAAATTTACAGAGGGAGTACGATCAAAAATCTGCAAATGATTTGATTTACAGGAGCACCCACTTGCAAGGTTCTTGAATGTTCTGTTACAATTTTCTGGAGAACTTGGAAATAATTTTTTCATCAAATCTGAAATAACCATCCTTCCACGTGATAAAACCTAGATAGAAGAGGCAAACAAAAAATGGCTTTTGGGATGGCATCTCCACAAGATTTGTATGTGGATCTACTTAGCTGAATAATGAGTACCATTTAAATAGAGTGGAGGACTTATAGTCTGGTCCTTTCTTGACTTAATGATATTGAAACTTACTCTTACACACAGGACTTCTCTATGTCTCTGCTGAAGCTGTACATAATAGTGTTGCAAGACATATCTAATAATAATAAGGTGAGGCTAATACACCAACCTCAATATCTTCAGTACATAGTGTACAAAACAACACCATTTTAAAAAACCGAAAATAAATAGTTAATAGAACTCTCATATCTATAAAGCAAAACACTTGAGAACATAATTGACTTATT
This sequence comes from Pterocles orientalis, assembly GCA_011057875.1. Lineage (NCBI taxonomy): Eukaryota > Metazoa > Chordata > Aves > Pterocliformes > Pteroclidae > Pterocles > Pterocles orientalis. The sequence continues at coordinate 444,667 of WKFP01013929.1, forward strand.
TGAATGCTTAAGTATCTTTAAGAAAATTATTATGAGCAGGAATGGACTTAAGCACACATTGAGGCACGATCTAAAACAATACATTCCTTAGTGCCCAGGAAATGTGTTTCACTGTTCATGAATAAACATAACATGCACAGTGTGATACCACAAGAGAGAAATGATATAAGAGGAAAAGTTCCTCCTGCAAAATAAATACCCTGTAATGTAAAATAAACACAATACAGCAAATGGAAGAAATAAAAAATAAGCAAAGTACAAGGCTATTGCCTCACTGAATCAAGCAGACACATAAGGCATTCTATTCTGTTTACACTTTCACAGGGTGATATTCATCAAGCTATCTACGTAGCTATCACAGTACTTCTGTCTCTTTTTTTCCTTCATTTTTCAAGTTAGACCAGAAATGAGGGCTGTTTGTTTGTTTGTTTGTTTAAATCTGATTGAAATTCAGCTCTGTTTACAACAAGATATTTCACGTAGATAAAAAGAGTAAAATTGTAAAAGAGAGGCACTAAGTTTTTATTTCTCTGATTACTTGCTTTGTATGTCTGTTCTAGTAAGCCAAGTTTAAGTTCTTAACATATCACACTTTACAACCTGGAAAAAAGTTCGCTGAGTGTAAAAGAGAGCAGCGGAAGGATGAGACAGAACCCTTTGCAGAAAGTCCTTTTGTAGGTAGTTCATGCACATATTAATTTCTATTGTACCATTCCTGATTCTCAGAGGCAGATCAAACTTGAAAGAAGATTGAATTCAAATACTGTATTTGCTACTTGAACTGAGCACATTGCCTGGCTCTTATCATCTTCAAAGGTTGCCTCCTACTTTATGAATAATGAGTCCTTAAAGCAATGTTTTCAAAATAAAAAAGCAAGTAAGTCACCGCTATGCACAATTATAATTGTTGAAGGAAGACACTAGTAGTAAAGGGCAGAGGTGTTTTTTTAAAATAAATTCCCAGACTAAATGGATAAGTCTTGGCCCAAGAACCAATTAGAAACAGAAATTTTAGTCCAATTATTCCAATCATACAAAACCTTTCTAATTAGAATTGTATATAAACTGGAAAGTTGAATTCATATATTCCCAAACTTCATAGTGTTCAAAGGTTACATGAATATCAATTCAGATTTAGATATCTCAGGACTTTCTCTGACAATATAATGAGCATTTCAAGCCATACAGGTAAACAAGCTCTTGTTATCTTCCTATTTCTTTTTTTGCAACATTTCAACTTGGTACTACATATTAATGTGTGCAATATTTGTATTACCTATTAATGCATAGCTCTGGGCAACAATACTGAGATATATTTTTTCTGGATTTTTCCTCTAATTATTTTCTTTCTTACTTGAAAAAAGTTTTTTAAAAGTTGAAGGCTTGAAATGAAATCAGTACATCTGCCACTCTCTGAGGCAGTGAAAAAAGTAAGGTACTAAATTTAAAGACGTATCTAGGAACCTAATTTTCCATTCAACTTTAGTAAGAGTTGGGATCCTAAATTCCTCCATAGGTCTCATCCAGAGATCTTATTCATGTACCAAATTCAGAACGCAGAATCAATCACTTATAAACAGCATTTTCGTTTTTCTTTGTACCAGAAATCCAGGGCTTCTGAACTAGAACTTAGAAAGCTATTAAACATTAAGGTGTTTTATTTTAAACTTCTATGCAAAACCAGAATTTTTAAACTCTCCTTCAAATCAATACACGTTTACTTTCAATTAACCTGAGAACTCTTCTTGCTTTGACTCCTGCAAACCACCAATTCTAATAATTAATATTGCCTTAAACAGCATTTTCCTGCTTTAAACTTAACTAAAATTTCAGAGGCATTAAATTTTAAACTAAGAGCCCAGTTTTAGAAAAGGTTGATTATTTTTTCTGTTTAAGAGATTTAGAACAGACACGTCATAAGAATTAGAGAGAAGAATTTAGGAAAACTAATGGCACTTGAAAAACTGAACATATATACAATAGTATTCACCTGGTTAAATTAAAAATAAGTTAACATTTGCAAAACAGTATTTGAGGTGCTTAAAGTGTATTAGAATTCAACAGAAGAAAGGTTCTTGTCTACAACATAAGGACAGTAAATGATCCTAGATTAAGCCCTTTGATATTTTTTCTTGATCCGTTCAAATGTCGGTCAAGAGCTATGGTGACTTTCAAGACGTTGGATCTAATATCCATCTGGATGATATTTTGAGTAGTCCAGTGGGAGGTCCCTTTGTCTTGCCTCATGCCTGCTGTTGTGACCTGTAAAAAATGGCTTGGCTTGTCCAAATCAGAGTCACCCATTATGTATGAACTGCACTCAGTGTCAAATCACAGATCGCTTTGCATGTATTCCTACAGATTCTATCTGCGGGAAAAAAAAAAATAAAGTATATGAGCAGCATCACATGGCCTTTATTCACATTCAGATCAAACACTCTGTTCACCTTAGTTACTTCAAATACTTGCAACAACCTGAGGCAGCTTCTGGATAACCCTGAGTCTGAGATGGGAGATGAAACTGTTAAACTTGCTTAAGCAGCTTAAATAGCCAGACAGTCAAACTGCTCAAACCAGAGGGAATAAAAACCAAATAGCCTTCTGTCCTGCCTAGACAGCTGCTGCACAACAGATACTTAATAACACTCCACTCATCTTCTCTCGAGTACATTAGACACATCAGAGCCAAGTCAAATTGTCTGGGAACCCTTGGAAAGCGTTAACCAACAGGAGCCCGGATAGGTGAATCTTTAAGGTCACAAAGGATAGCAGGTAGCCTATCACTACAATCAAATTAAATTACGTTAAACGTTTGTGTTAGGTCCATCAGATGACTTCCCAATGGGAGTAACTGAATAAAGCATTATGAAACTGTACTATAACTTCTTTGTTAGTCTCAATTTACACTCAGTCCAAGGAAAAGATGTTTGTGGAATTAAAAGGTTGTATATGCTGCCTGTCTACTTCAGAGAAATAGACAGTATAAAATTATAAGCATGGCAAAATTTGTCTTGACTGCTTTATATTTGCTATTTCCTAATTTTGTTGCTTTTTTCTACATGCTGACAGCTTGAATTTTGTTTTATATTTAGAAGTATTTAGAAATATTTTCTAAATACTTGGTCTTTTAACCAAGTTTTGCTTGCTTTTATTTTATGTTATTTTGAAAATGCTCTCCTAAATTTTGAAAGTAACGTTAACATTTCCTACTTCACTATGGGCTTAAAATAATAATAATATTAATAACAACAGCAACAGCAATAATAGTAATAACAATGCTTAAGAAGAGTAACCAGATTACTTCCTAAAAATAGCCAGAAGGAATAACAAGTGCTTAGCTTTTTGTACCTTGTTAGCCCAGTAGTCTGTATTCTTGGAATAAACAGATTGTTAAGATGAAAGAAAAAAAAAAGAGGTAAAAAAACCTGCAATAAGTATTTAGCTAGCCTAAATATTTTGTGTGTAAATAAAAGTAATTTTTTATAAACTTACATTTTCCAAACATGACAAATGGATTGCCATGAAGCAGTGTGTGTCCTGTCTGTCAAAAGACAGAGAGAACAATAATAATAGCATCCTGCAGATGCTCATTTGCATCCTGCAAATGCATCTCAGCTCAGGCTAAAAGAAATTGTTTTGACAGTGGGCAGGTAGTCTCCTGATGGTGATGTAAGGAAGCAGTACAAATTTGTGTGCCATAAAGGATTTTGTTTCCCTGTGATTACCAGGGTAAAACAGGTGAATGTGTTTGCTCCACCAAGCAATGGGCTGCCAGGAGACAGCCAAGCCAAGGCAGGGTTTGTGCACCATAGGGAGGGATTCAACTCTTCTGCACTCAGCCTCTGTGAACCTGCAGGTCTGGGGAAAACTTCTATGCAGAAGCTGTGGTAATTATTATCCCGTTTCTTCTTAGTTTGAAAACAAGCCGAAGCACAGTGAAATCGGGAATCTCACACATAACCTTCATTTCAGTTTTTTTTGTCCAATGCTGTATTGCAGACATCTCTAGCTGTTTTCGCTGTGGTTTTTGGGAAAAAAAAAGGGGGGGAGGGAGTGGGCGGGGAAGGGGGAAAGAAAAGAAAAAAATGCAAAAAAGCTTAGCTTTAGTATTTAAAAAAATTAAAGTTGAGCTAAATAGGCTACATATAAATGGCTAAAAAAATTCATAAAATAAACCAAAATCCTTGATCATGGAATAACTTGGATGTAAACATTAATCCTCATTTAACTTCTATTATTTTGTTTGTGATGATATAAAGACAAAACTGAAGCCCAGTATCAGAATCATGGCCTTTCCCTTATGTGCATATAGCTTACCTATTGGTACACACAGAGAATCTATACATACATACAGATTATCTGCTGGGGAGTGGACAATCCTGGTCCATGGTATGTGTCAGGACCCCAGTCCCTTGACAGGGACTCATGGCCTGCCTGAATTCTCCACCAGCTCAAGGGCACCAATTGCATTTGTGTATAAAATGAGGTGCACGGAACAGGCTGGGAAATGAAGAAGTGGTTCCATGATGTGTCAGCATTTGCTTATTCTTTATATAGCATAACATATGGCAAATTCTGTTTTCTTCCCCTCCCATTCTCTGTATTGAAATTATTTTTCACAAAAAGATGAAAGGCATAAATAAAACGTTCTTGGCTGCAGGCCTCCTCTATTGAAATCAGCATGTGACGGGGAGGGGACTGCAAAGCAGTTCAATATGTGTAAAATGAAGACATTATTTTCAAATTATCTTTTCATGTACTTAGAGTATAAAATGTGAAGACTATTCAGGATGTCCTATTTTGATAATTGTTCTCTTTGTTCATACTGCTGTCATACTGTAGCAACTGCATTGTACCTCTTTCCTGATACAAGCCCATATTTTATGTAAACTAGTAACCTTGCAGTAGAGGGCAGGTTGTTGATATCACTTTTATTATACAGAGCATATTCAATATAGCGTAGCAATGTTTGCCTACCAAAGTGTCTTTTATAACGGGGTGTATTGACTTTGCTGGTTTTTAGAGTAAATATCAACCATAAGGTAAGAGTGGGAAGGAGCAGATGGAGAGTTCGTTTCTCAAAATGTATTGGAATCAAAATACATTCTTTAAAATTCATATCCAAATGTGTCTCTGGGAAATTATAAATCATAACTATTTTTATAGCGATACATCTTATACAGTATTAACATAATGGTTGTGTAACAGTGACAACAAAGAAACAATTCCTGTGTAGTATTATTAGTTGTATTGTTGAAAACTTATAGTTGCTTTAATAAGCAAAGAAAGGGGACAGGATGTGGAAAAAAACCCTGTGTTTATGCCATTTTTAAAGATTGTAAACACAACAGTTTCCAAGAGCCAGGGAAATATTTCATTATTAACGTGACCATTAATATTATATATCATTAATTTTGTTCCCATTGCAGTGTACCCGTGCATGTATATTATAGTGTCGCTAACATATATTAACTTATATTTTGGAATAAAATTCTTATGAAGTATTCATCAACAAGTCTTTCATCTCATCTTTTCTCAGATATCTACATCTCACTGTCTACAAACCAGATCTTATTTAAGCTCTTTCTGTAGCCAATAGAAAGAAACAGACATATATGCATTAGGATATTTCCCTTATCTATTTTATATGTGTAAACACTAAGATAACGAGTTGCAGGTAAAGTGCCAATTTGAGTCCGTTGACTGTGAAGGGACCCTTGATGATGGGCTCAGATAGATCCAAACATTTGCAAAGCAGATGCCTATGTTAGATCAGATGAATCTGAACCTCTGTGTCAGTATAGAAAGCCTTTGATAAGAAAGTGGATTACTGTGGGAGTCTTTGCTAAAAAGGGCCAGCCTCCAATGCCATGTAAAAGAAATTCTATTTTTCATGTAAAAGTCTTCCTATTTGTGTAAACATTTAACTTATAGAAACCGATCTATAAAGCCTGTGAATTCAGATGCAAAAATTACTACATGGAATGGTACATCTATCACAGAAATTGAGCAAACAGTTTTTGGCATCATATTGCTGAGTTGAGAGATGTTGGCTTATATTTTATTTCGTTTTTATCCAACAAGAGACTGAATGAAAAGCCTTGCTGTTAGTAAAGTTAAAGGCAGAGATCATTATGTGTTCTTCAAGTCACTGGAAATAATCATCTCCATTTGATATTCCATCAACAGATTGCTTCTGACAAATTATGCATTCAGTCAGTGTCCAACAATCTCTTCCAGCAATCTTTAGCATGAAAAATACTCTGCACTGAATTTAAAAATTGGTGGTCAAGTATCAAAACAATGCATGGTATTGAGTCTAAAATTTATGACATTTTATTTGTATACATGCTTGGTACAAAGTAGAGACTGGCTTTTTCTTCCTTCTCCTTGTGAAAATTTTGTGATTTATTATTTTTAAATCCATTTTTACGTGGTACTGAAAGCAAAGCTGCTTACAGAGAAGACAAAGGAGTTTAATATATGTTAAAAAAAATAACTGAAAAGAGGTTCCTACTCCTCTCCTGCAGTTCAGGGGAAGGTACCATGTAGAAACTTCCAAGATATAGTGAAACTGAGATATTGTATCCACATGGTCCAGCACAAGTCAGATACAACTGCCTTGGCTCTTGAAAGCGTGTCAGCCAGAAGTCAAGCATTGCTCTACTGCTCTGAAGACATGGCTTTCTAGCTGGTACACAGCATGGCGTTTGTTTTGGTAGTAGATGGGAAAGGCTGCCACTGGTACATTCTGTAGATATAGAAAATTCAGGTTCCCTTCTTCATGTGGCCCTGTACAAAGCACCTGCCTGTATCGCAAAGAGGTCTGACCACAGAAATGTGCAAGTCTCTTGTGCTCCAGATATGATCAGACAACCTGACAAGTCCTGAGATACTTTTTCTGATTAAAATTTTATGAAATAGATCCATTTCCCAGAAAGCTTTCATTCCCACAATCAGCATTCTCAAATAAAGAAGCACCTCAGCAAATTCCTGATCAGCTTTACTAGCTAACAGGCTTTGTCTGAACTTCATAGTGATAACCTTGTAAATTAATTTTTCATTTTAATTTACAATATGTTTTTATTTTACGCAAGGAACAAAAGATGAGATCTCTTGTAGTTAATTTAACACCTGTACATTCTCAGAAATGATAATGAAACGTGGCATGATTCAGCCTTTACAGAGTGGTGAATTCTAATCCTGTTAGGGTGGTTCTTTAATTAAAATGTCTATTAACTTTTCTGCAGTTAATGAAATTATGGATTTATTACTTCTTGCCATTCCAGGAATTTTTTTTATGATCCAATAATATTTAATTTATAAATCCTACCTTAGGAGAAGAACAGCTCATTTGAGTAACATATCTATAAAACTGTCCATTTTCAGGAAAGAAAAAAATCTGTTTATAAGTTCTGAACAAACAACATACAATTAAAGGATCTTCACCTTACACCCTGGACTTACAATCATCCTTAAGATGTTAAGAACAATATTACAATTTAATTTTCCATAATTTTATATATTTCATCAAACCTCATAAATCTAGGATACTTCTAAGTTACTCTCCTTTACATAGTGTATTATAACCGTTTAATTTTTAACTCTTCATAGAACTTTTTTATTCATGTTTCTTTTCTTCTGATATGTGGAATACACTGTTTTTCCTTCTCCTAAGAAATCTTTAAAATCCTCTTTTGTCCATATTCATTCTTGTGTGATAAAACACTTGTCAAAAAACAGACACTGGTGAAAAATAAATGATTGTGCCACTCCCTTCCAGCATGGGGAGGCAAACAGTAACACTGGGAGCATCAAACACAAGTGTGGCTGAGATCTTATGCTGAGTGTACAATATGACCTGGTAATCCCCTTGTGGCTCAGTGTTTACTGCTAACACTTTATACAGTATCAGTTAAGTTGGAAATTCACATATTAAACCACTGGCTTTCAGGATTTTTGTAGCTCCCCACTTGCAGTTGATGCATTTTGTATCAGCCCTCAGTGTGAAGAAATCATAACTCCATATACGAAGGGATAAACTCCAATTTAAATTACTGAAAAACAGTATCTGGAGACTTGGATATAGGCAGTGAGACAACTGTTCTATTGCTTTTCCCCTGGAAAACTCAATTTTCATCATATTTCTACCCAGACTTGAAATACTGTTTTTATTTTTAAAAATGTGATTTGAGACAAAAAGGTGTGAAAGTACAGCTCTCAAACACATCAAAGGCTTGATCCATTGGAATACTCAAGACAGAAAATTATTTCACATAAGCTTTTGACGAATGTCCTGAGAATGAATTGCACTGGTTTATGAATACAGCTTTGTCCTGTTACAAGTTTTAACATAATACAAATAACAAGTTTCGCAATACAATATCATGGCTGTGAAACTAGTCAGAACTGTAACGTTACACAGCCATATGGAACAATTGCCCAACAATACAAAACTGGAGGTTTCTCATATTAGCCAGAACTGCTGTCTGATAGATGCCTGAATAGCTCTAACTGAGTCCAGGAAAGGGAGTTTCTAATCTGATGCGTACTGAGGGTGGAGTTGGAAAGACAGATATGAAGTTGAAAGTTATGATCATAAATAGTGATTCTTTCCCTATCTTAAAATGATGATTCAGAGTTTGGCAGTCACAATTCATTGTATTGTGCAGTTTTAGAGATCTTGAACAGGAAATTGTTTTTTAAGCACAATTTGAGTTTTGTCCACCTCAGGAATCGTGCTTTTTAAGGAGATATGTATTAATTGAAAAACAGTTTTTTTAGTACTTAGGGAAAGTAAACTGTCAGCTAAGTTTTTACAAATTGTTGTACTCTGACTGCAAAAAGGAACTCATTTGTTGCTTTTTCCTTATCATGTTTTTATAAAGGCTGAAATGGCAGAAAAATCTACTCAGAAAAAGCAGAAGCAAAGAAGATAGTGTCTGAAAATCAGATATTTCAACAATTGTGCAAAAAGACAAAATTTTTATTTTATTCTCAAGGAGAGAATTAAAAGCTACTTTGGCATTCTGGAAACAGGATTACCAAAAATGGAACATTCTTACAGCATTTCATAGCAGAGGAACGACAGCAAAAGATGCAGAACAGTCCTGCACTGGAATCTCTAACTTTGTAGTTGGGGAAAAATCTTGAAGTCAACCCCCCGGTAGTGGGCAGGGGAACACTGACTCATTCCATGTCTTATTTGTGGCTTTGAAATACAGAGGTTATATGGCACGGGTAGGGGTGTGGACATAGGTATTTTTTCTGATGCAGGCATGCCACAGATGATATGGGAACAGGTACAGGAATCTTAAAGAGCTATTTGGTAACACACCATGTTTTACAACAATTTGAAATCTTGTGATATACATCAGGACTTTTTACACTGTGGTAATATTCCCAACAGAATCTTGAATATAATTCAGTAGGCTCACAGTCCTGTAAACTGAAGGTATGAAATTACTGTTTACCACTACTTGCACTGAATATTGCTTTATGAATCTCTGCCTTTTCCAGGAAGACCACTCCTACAAAGACATTTATCCTTTCAACCTATTCTATAACAGCTCAGGATGTTGATGTTCAATACAATCCAGAAGAACAAGCTGATAGGAAATTAAGACTTGATTAAACTGGGTAGAAAATGTAGCTTAAGTTGAATGGGTTGCAATACGTAACTACAGTGATCCCATTATTGTTTAACTTTGTTTCAAGGTAAGAAGCAGAAAACATTTCATTTTTTGTATAAAAATCTTTTAATTACTATTCTAGCTCCAGATGAACAGTGGCTGCTGCTTTTCCTTGTGAGTTAGGAGGAAGCTTGGAAAAGCAAACTGCTTTTGTTTCGGCTCTGGAACATTGTTGTCCCTAGCTACTCTTTGTGTAAATGATCTACAGTAGGAAACATTGGTAGAATAGAAAGTGAGGGTAGTTGCATGTGTAATGCTGTTTTTCTTTCCACTAACGTCATTTTACTGCTAATAGTGGAAACCAAGAACCAAATAGCTCAGACATATCGCTTGGAAGATATCCAAACAAAATTGCTAGTGCAGACCTTTTCTGATATTACATGTTTGTCATTTATGACTGCAGCACATACACAGATAATGCATTGCTAAGTGGTAAAAGGTCTCATGCCCAATCTTCTCAGTTTACAGTACTCATAGTGATTTGTTGTATTATCAGCTAGACAATCTAATAAACCTTTCTATCATTAATTTCATAGATCTTGATTCTGCTTTTATGTGCTCCAACAGAAATACGGACTAATTCAATATATATGGGGCTGCCAAAAGTGTACAGCAGATTCTAGTCTCCCAATGGTTATTAATACTTAAAATTAGAAACTAGTGTCAACATACATTATATAGGATTGCAATATGATATTGAAGTTCAGCTCTTCTCCTTTTAGGAATATTTTTGTCTTGGTGCTTTAAAATGTGCTAAATGCCCACATAATTTAACTAAATCAAGAAAAAAAAAACAACCAAGAAAAGAAAATGGAAATAAAAACTCATGCAAAAGGCAACAAGCCTACAAATGACAAAAAATATTCATCCAGAAGGAACGATAACAAAAAAAAATAAAACTACATTAAAATCAGGAATTTTTATCTCTATGTAAGAGGGAAGAACATTTTCCACATCATCTATCCTTAATGATCAGACTGTTGTTTCTCTGGTGTGTGAGCTAAGTAATGTTTTACAGACTGGATCATTATATTTTATTTTGCTTATGGCCATAGATAGGACTGGTCAGAAAAATGTTAATTAATTTTCCCTTTTTATAAAGATAAAAACATCAACAGGAAATTATGATAAAGCTTTGCTGTTTCTGCAACTTACAAGAAAAATAGTCTTATTGACTTCAGTGTGAAGAAATTTCTGTGTAGTAAGAAACACATAAAGAACCCATTAGGTCTAAATTTTACTCTGTTTTTCAGTAGCACTCTTAGGCTTTTCAAATGTTTGTTGACAGCAGTTCACTATAATCTCTAATTTATTTTTTTTAATGAAAAGTAGTAAGAAAAAGGGCTTAGAAAATCTGTGTCTTATAGACCAAATGACTTGTTTACCTTTATTCTCCAGAACACTTTGGACTTTTTTTTGCTGAAAATGCTTCAGTTATACCACATCCATGGTGATTATTTCAGCTACAAATCTGGTTGATAATTGTGAATTTAAAATTTCCTCTACCATAGCCTGTGAGGGCTCAGTGAAGATTTTTTTCCCAGGGTTTGTGAAGAACATTTAGTTCTCAGGCTTAGATAGTACTAGTTCCTAAATTACCAATTGCAGATCACATTTTATTCTGATTTCATTGTAATTTCACCTTTTTGTCCCGAAGACCATAGGCTGTACATTCTGAAAAGACCAGTTTTTTCTAGGACTGCTGTTCTGCATATTTCCACAATCGCATTTCTTATCTCGCACAATTGCTCTCATGCTATATAATATGTGTCATCTCTTGTGTTCTTATTAGAAATTTATTTATACTTGAATTGCTCAACAAAAATTCCTGACACTTTTCTCCTACTTTGTTTCTGAGTAGAGGGGGAAACAGACAGAAAGTACGTCCACTTTGTTTTTTTTCTTGTTGGTGCTGTTATTACCTTACATTGGGAATTACCAAACCATTTAATTTAAATAGTATTTTAGGCTCCTTTTACTGTCAGTTAAAAGAAACTGCTACTGCTGGATCAGAATTCATGTCACCTCACTCAGATAACTAATTTAGTCACACCATCCTGGGGAGATGTCTATTTCTCCCCATCGACTATAAGAGGAACATAGGTTGATTAGCTTAGATGTAGGTGTTTAAAAGTTCGCTTAGGTAAGATTAAGACAGCTCAAACAACATATATTTAAGCTTAAGGGTGCCATTTTCTGTAGTATAATTTGGTGTAATTTTGCTCAGATATATAAATATTTAATAGAAATTATAACATGTGGGAGATAATAATAAGTAAAATAATTAAATTATATAGTGCTTAAATGTTCAGAGTGCATCAGTCATTACACCCATCACTGGAAAAACCACAAAAAAGCGGGGGGGGAAGTCCGAATCAATTGTCATAAAATGCACAGCTATAAAAATGTGCCTGTTTGTCAAAATAGTAAAAGTTTGAAGCAGAACTGATCAAATACAGAAAGATTTTTGCTAAGTGCTGAAACAGTTGGAAAAGTATTTTTTCCTCCCAAGTCGTCCTTTTAACTTCCTTTGATACAAGGTGGCACAAAGTCAAGAAAGAACTTGAAACAAGCTTCACATTAATATTTGAAAAAGGGCACCCAATGTGTTTGATGTGGCGCCCTTCATGCAAATCATGTAGTCTGAGAGAAATCCCAATAGGAAATACGATTCTTTCTTCTTAGCACTCGCTTTTTTTCTGGTTGATAATAATGAACTTTTCACACTCCCCTTGCAACCCCCCTGAGCTATACAAAAATGAAGTTATTACTCACTAGGTGCTGCCTATTTGGGTAGGATTTTTTGTTGCTTTTTTATTGATTTTTTTTGTTGTTGAAAGAACAATCTCAATTTAACACATATTTTGTACTTATTTTTCCCAGACTTCTGAACAGTAAAAAGCAGATGCTTTATCAAAACAACAAAATACCTGCTCCCTCCTAGGATTTTTATATGTGGAAACATGTATACATTATCAAAAATGTTATGATGATCTAACATCTAGTGTTGATTTGAGTGCGGGGTGTCTAGGTATAGCTGAGAGTACAGAATAGAACAAAACTCTTGATGGTAATATCAGGTTTATTTAATCTTCATTTAATTATGCTAATAATGGCAAATTGCACCTTCCAGAATTCTTCAGACATTACCATTTAAAGTATGGAGGTCAAACTAATTGCAATCTATCCAAAATCTAGAAGAATGTGGGTAGCAGCATTGATCACGTTCCCTCCTTTTATTCTTGTTGTGCATACTTCATTCCTATGTATAGAAACTAATGTATCTCCCACATTACACCACCCACACACTTACTAACACTCTCTGAAGGCACAGAAACCTTTCTCCACAATTAATTTCCAGATTACATTTTGAAAAATGTCACAGATTGATTCTGAAAATTGTTGAAAGCAGATCTAAAAAAGGGTCAGCTCCTACAATAGACCCTAAAGGGAAAAGAAGCCCTCAGGAGTCCCCCACTGCATTCTTCCCATTGAAAAAACAAATCTGAGTAGGAAAAAAACCCCAGATATTCAACGATAATAATTTTTTTATTAGGTGTATAATTAGTGTATGATGTGATATTGGCATTCAGAATAGACTATTAAGAGTGTCTACGAGAGAGATGCATTCTGAAGAAGGTTTAGTTTTTTTTTTTTTTTAATTTTCTGACAGAAGACTTTTCCTGTGCCTTTGCAACTGTGTCTGCATGATCACAGGCCTTGGTCATCATGGGGAAATTCAGCTACCCCGGTAACTGCTGGAAGTACAGCACAGCAGCAGTCTAGAAGGTTTCTGGAGCCCATTGATGGCAACTTCCTGACACAGGTAAGCCAGGGTCCCATGAGGGCACATGCTTTGCTGTACTTTATACTTACAAACAGGGAGAAACTGATCAGGGGAGGGTTCATGATCCTGAGAGGAGGGATCACAACCCTGGACTTCAGGAGAACAGTCTTCGGCCTCTTCAGGGATCTGCTTGGAAGAATTCCATTAGAGACAGTCCTGCAGAGAAGAGAGGTCCAAGGATGGACCTTCAGCTGGCTCACCACCTCCAAGCTCAAGAAATCCGTCACAATACACAGCAATTCAACCAAAGATTGCAGGGGACTTACATGTACAAAGGTGTTCCTGACTGAAAAGAAAGTGTACAAGAGATGGAAGAAGGGAAGGGTGACCCAGAAAAAGTAATGTCGTCTGATCACACAGGGATAGGATTAGGAAAGCCAAGGCCAGCCTGCAGATGAATCCGGAAAGGAATGTGAAAGGCAACAAGATGGGCTGCTACGATTACATTATCAACAAAAGGAAGATTAGAGAAAATGTGGGCCTGCTGTTGAATAGGGCATGGGAAATAGCAAAAAATAATATGGAAAAGCCTGAGGTTCTCAATGTTTTCTTCACCTCAGTCTTTACCTGTAAGATTTGCTTTCAGGAATCTCAGGCCCCTTAGACCAGTGAGAAAGTCTGGAGCAAGGAAGACTTTTCCTTGGTGTAAGAGTTTCAGATTAGGGCACATTTAAACGAAGTGGAAGTACTTCAGTCATGGGACTAGATAGGATGCATCCACAAGTGCTGAGGTAGCTGGACAACATTATTTTGAGGACACTATTGATTAACCTTGAAATGTCATGGTGAGTGGGGGAGGCACCTGACTATGGAAGAAAGCAAATATCACTCCCGTGTTCAAGAAGGGCAAGTAGGAAGATTGAGAAAACTACACACTAATCAGCTTCACCTTTATCTCTGAGACAGTGATAGAAAAACTGATAGTCCTGGAAGTAACTTCCAAACATATGAAGAACAAGAAGGTCATCGGGAGTAGTCAGCATGGATTTATGAAGGGGAATTCATGCTTGACCAAACTTCCAAACTGACAGACTCCTACAACGGAATGACAGCCTTGGTAGATGAGGGGAGAACAGTAAATATGGTCGATCTTGACTTTTGACTAAGGATTTTGACGCTTTCTCCTGTAACAACCTTATAGATATAGACTGATGAAGTACAAGAAAGTTGAAAGGACAGAGAGGTAAGCAGAAAACCGTCTGTACTGCTGGGCTCAAATGGTTGTGACCAGTGGCCTGAAGTCCAGCTGGGGGTCAGTGACTAGTAGTATGCCCCACAGGCTGATGATGGGATCATACTGTTTAACGTATCCATTAACAACCCAGATCATGGAAAGAGCGCACTCTCAGTAAGTCTGCAGGTGATACAAAACTGAGAGCAGTTGTTGATATGTCAGATGGTTGCACTCAGTGAGCTCAGCAGGATGGAGAACTGGGCAGAGAGGAATCTTATGAACTTTAACAATGCAAAAAGCAAAGTTCTGCGCCTGGGGAGGAACAACCCCGTGCATCAGTGCATGATGAAGGCTGACTGACCACAAAGCAGCTCAGCAAAGACTCAGGGGTCCTCACCATGAGCCAGCAATGTACCCTCATTGTAGAAAAGCCCAAGAACATTCTTGACTGCACTGGAAAGACCATTGCCAGCAGGTCGAGGGAGGTGATCCTTGCTCTCTGTTCAGTCTTAGTAAGACATCTGGAGTGCTGGGTCCAAGTCTGGGATCCCAGTACCACAAGGACATGGACAAAATGGAGAAACTACAGTGAAGAACCATAAAAATTATTAAGGAACTAGTGTATCTGACATATATAGAGAGGCTGAGAGAGCTGGTACTGCTCAGCCTGGAGAAAAAGAGTCTGAGGGGGATCTGACCAAAGTGTATAAATACCTGATTGGGGGAAGTAGAGAAGGTGGAGCCAGGCTGTTCTTGTTGATGTCCAGTGACAGGACAAGATGTACAGGACAAACCAAAACACAGGAATTTCCGCTGAAACATAGGAAAAATAAACCTTATGTTTTTCCTTATAAGGGTGGTCAGGCTCTGGAACACATTTCTGAAAGAGGTCTTGGAGTATTTTGGAGACATTCAAAATCTCACTGGACAAAATTCTGGATAGCTGATCCTACTTTGACCCAGGCGTGGGACTAGGTGATCTGTAGACATCCCTTCTGGTTTCAATTGTACCATGATTCTGAAATTCTGTAATGACATCCATAGCATTCTTAGCCTGACCCCTGTATTAGATTTGATCATCCCTTTGGTCCTTGGCTTGACAATGAAATCCACAAACAAATTTTGTTTTCAAACTTTTCTCTAACAATCTCTTCATAAAGCATTTGCTCCCACTTGCTTGTTTTGCAACAGCCAACAGACAGAAATTTTTACACCTCACCCCTTCTCTAATATGCAACCTATTTTGGGGTGATGTACCACCTAAGAAAGAAAGAAATCTTTCATCCCTTTATCTCTCAGTCTGGTGAACGATTAGGATAAGTTTGTCTGCGAGAGTTCCTTGCTTGGTTACAGTGGATGAAAGCAAAGTATGGACGAATTCAGATGAGTATAATATATGAGAAAAAATAAATGTGCGAATGGAGCAGGACATAAAGTAATTAAAAAGGAAAAAAGGATGGTAGAAAAATTTTAAACAAAGAGAGAACAAGATCAATGACTGAGGAAAGAAGACAAAATGGATGAGAGAGGAAAGGAAGTAATAGTACTTGGGAAAACTGGCGTAAGAGGAAATAGAAGAAAAGAATGAATAAAAGCTGGTGAAGCATAATAAAACACATCTGTTAATGAAAAAAATGAAAATGTCCAGACAGAAACATATTTTGACTCTGTAAGTACAGGTTCCTAAGTTTAACAATAAAAAGATCTATAATTTTGAAGAGGATACAGAGAAAAAAACAAATTAACAAAATCAACGTGTGAAGGCATAAATTGTGTCTGTAAAGAAACATGCCTTAAATGTTAGTTATCAATTTCAATTAATCTTTGAAAAATTATGCAATAAATATTTTTAAAAACATGCAAAAATATTTCAAATGTAAATCTTGTGAAGAGTTTGAAAAATATACTTTAAAACTCCACAACTCAAAAAAAACTTTTTCAAAAATTAAATTCTTATAAAATATTTTTGGGAGAATTAGTCATGCTTCCTGTTTCTTCCATCTCTCTGTGTTTCTTTATTTAACTTCTCCTCACCAGTAGAAACATGGAACAAAACCAGAACAAGAAGGAAATAGAAAAAGGGAGAAATATAAAAGGGCTTCAAAATTCTTAAATAATTTTTATTTCAAAATAGACAAATGTGGATTTTTCCCCCACTGCTTCTGCTAAATATATTACAGTTAGTAATGTTTCAGAAAGAAACATCAAATAATAAAACCTGTAATTAAGATATTAAGACTTTAGAACATGTATAAAACTATATAAAAGCATTAATAATCACAAAATTTTAACTGTAAGTTATAGAATAAATCTTCTGATAAGTATTCAATTTTAAGCTCATTCAACCAGATTATAATTTCTTTATAAACCTTGAACTTCATGTTAATTTCATTCTTGTAAATATCAATTTAGTCTATTTCCTTTTCTTTTGTTGTCTCTTTATATAGGCTTAATACTGATTTATCAAATTAATAAAACTAATTAATTAATTAAAAATTACTATGAAATATTGCTGCACGAACACAGTTACTCTTTCACATCTAGTAGGAGCATCGAATTTATGTTTTACTATCATAAAAGTTGAAGAACCCCTAATATATTACGACAAACCTTACTCTGCATCCTGTTTCAACCCTAATAGGAAATATGGAACTGAAATTTAGTTCTCTGTTGATGGAAACTTTCACATAAATAAACATGAAAATGTTATTAAAAAGAAGACTAAGACCTTGGCCCCATTGAAATAAATTATTGTCTCTTAGAAAAGGGGAATTATTTTTAAGTTTCTGACATACTTCAGGTAAGCAGTAGTTTGAAAGAGCTAGTTAAGTGGCTTCGGCTTTTACCACTGGAGCACAGATGCAGGACATCTATAGTTTACCTGGGAGAGACTTGGACACTGGGAACTGAATATTGCCTTAGGGGAGTGTTAAGGACTGACTGAAGTGGGAGGGACTTCTGCAGGGGAGGGAAACCCACAAGTTTCTTTTTGTTGAGGAACATTAGTTCATTTCTTCCCCACCCCCCTCATACTTTTTTTTTTCATTTTCTGTTTATTATCTGATGCTGCTTCCTCCTTTGGACAGTATACTGGAGCATTGGACTGCAAGGAGATTGCCACAAGCTGAAATAACACATGCGCTGCTGAAATTTTTGAACGCAGCTTCACTTAAACATCTTTGAACTAAAGAAAACCAAACATTGTACTTCTGGAACCCAATGACTTTAGAATCTATTACATACACACATGGTGTAAGATTGGGAAAAAAGAATGCTCTCATCCAGAAAGAAAAACTTAATAATTCAAAGAGAAATTTCTCATTTGGAGACAGTTCCGTTTATGTATTACTATTTTTCATATAGAAAAGAAGTATTTCAACATTAAAAAAATTGTATAAGCTTTTTATAAAACTTTTTGAGACACAGAAGTATGTAAAAAACATACTCAATGAACGTTCCCAGTTCTCAGTTTGCACACAGTTACATTGCTAGGCTTTTGCTATATTTTTTCTTTGCCTCTGTTAATATATCTAATTAACCAAAGCAGCATAAACTGAGTATTACAATTGAACAGACAATTTTTAAATTGCTTTTGACAAACTGGAGATTAACATGTCCTTTTCCTGATTATTTGCACTAATGAAGATTGAGTACCTGAATGTTCACACACATTGAAAACAAGTGAGACACAGAGATATCAGGGACATGGCTGAACAAAATATTCTTATGAAATCTCAGTCTGTAGAGGAGATGAGGAAAGAAAGTAAAAAGATGAATCTGTTATTTGCTCAGCTGTAGAAACAAAATTACTGTCAAAAGCACAGACATAGGCTAAAGGATGCGCAGCAAATGTTAGCTTTGGTGTGGGTTGAACAGGCAACTCTTTGCTTGAGATTGACATTGAGACTGAAGCACAAGGATGTGAATTCTGCTTGTTCTACACAGTTGGAACAAGTGATAAAAGCACACATGGGAGGGAGAGTTTTTAATGAAACAAAAGGAATAATAGCAGAAATCACATTTTGAACAGAGTTTCCAGACAACTTGTTCTTGAATTAAATTTAGCTGAACATTGCCAAACACTCAAGTTTTTAAGAATGTTGCTCAGTTTTGGACATTTTCTCACTTAAAAAAAAAAAAAAAGTACG
>WKFP01013929.1:463547-615079 GCA_011057875.1 Pterocles orientalis
TTTTTTTTTTTTTTTTTCTCTGACTCCTATGAGGTACAGAGGAGGATATGGAAGCAATTGTCTCCATGGGGTCTGGAATGGAGCATGTGTTTTCAAAGAAAGACAAAATAGATCACTGTGGGACATCTCAGAAGTAAAAGTCTTTTTGCCAAAAGTTCTTATTTATTTATTTAAAAAATAAAAGTTCTGAACTTAAAGTGTTCTAAGTGATTAAAGGACCAATGCCTGTGTTTTCAGAAAAGAAAAAGGAAGAGATATGGTAGATAGAATAAATTAATGTTAAATTACTGAAAATAAGAAAGGGGTTGTTCAAGTAGTAAGGTGTACTGAGATTTTTACACGCCACCTTAAAACACCTGCTTTCCTTTTTCTAGGAAAAATTGTAGAAAAGTTATTTATGACACATCTGTAGAAAATATTAGTCAAGAATCAGGAAATAAGATATGCCTAGCTGGAGAAGATTTCTGATTTTGGATCCAAAAAGATAAGCAGAATATTCCCCTTTGATTTCTTGTTGGAACTCTGTATACTGAAGTGTCAGGCTTTATTTTTGTTTCCCTTGAGCCTTGTAATGTCATTACAGCCAAGGGAAAAAAGTGCTTAAGACAGTCTCTGGTTGATTTACTGTCAGTAAAGTCCAGGTGTGATAAAAAGGTATAAATGACTATAAGGTACGTACTGGAATAACCATGGCTTAGCTACTCTCCTTATCACTTTTTCCTCAACTGGCTTAAAACCAAAGATAAGGATTTAGATTTCCATCTCCCAGAAGAGCACCCTAAAAATAGCCAGTATGGACTAAGCCACTGTATCTCTCTCTCTCCCTTTTTCTACCTCTTCATCTGTACTTGGGCCATAGCAAAACTAGAATGAAAATACTCATGCCTCAGATGGAAAGCGAGCAGACATTGAGCGTAGACTTTAGAGCTTGCTTGGAAAAAAGTGAGGATGTTAATACACATGTTGGATAAATGTCATTGAATAAAAAGCAAGAATAACCCAAAAAAAAAGAGAAGCATAGAGCTTGCAAAGGGCACAAGAGTGTTCCACCGAGCTGTAATAAGAACAGGTGTTATACGGTAGCTACTGCCTGAACAAAACCTGCATCTACTAAACATTTTTCATATCACCTCTGAGGATTAATCACCTCTTTTTGTGTGAGTGTGAGATGGAGTTTTCTGGATCAGGGAGAAGTGTTTTCTGAAAGATTCACCATTCTTTCCCATTTGGGAGACTGAGCTCTCTACTTGTCTTTTTCCCTACCCCTTCACACCACCTCCGTATTTTGCAGCTAAAAGAAGCATCTGGCCCAGAGTAGCTAAATCGTAGGGTATGTCAGGGACTTCTGCCAACCTTCGCAGAAGGAGTCACATAACTCCAGCTGGTTGCAAAGGCTTTCCTTGTCCAAGAGATATTTATTAGATAAAAATAAAAGGTCTGATTGCAGACCCCAAATAAACTTAAAAGTTACAGAATGTATGACCATGAAATAAGTTTTCGGCAAAAGGTTTCTGGTTTTCATTTGCATAAAAAAAAAGCTGACTGTTTTGAAGCCTTTTTCATGAAGCATGGTATCACAGACTTCTAAGAACACTCACTTTCTTCATTACAGAGGGTGCTCTCACTATTTTAAGGGGAAATAGGTCTTTACTCTCTGAAGCTGATTATCCGGGGAACTCTGGGGTGAAGTATGCAGGGAAGAATGCGTATTGACATGTAAATTAACATTTCTATATTTTATCCCTTTTGAAAAACAATTGCAAACCTAAACCAACAATATACTACCTCAAGCCTGGCTTGAAGCCAAGGAATGCACAGAATAGCATGCTTACATAAGATGCCTCATAAACAAACTAAAAGGAGAAGAATACCACTTTCTCTGAATCAAAGTCCAAACATGATACCTTCTTTACTTCTTTTCATTGATGGTGACTGAGATAATCAGCAAAAACATTATTTTCTCTTACACCAGGACAATGAAGAAGAGATGTGTTCGTACACAGTATCATTTTTTTTCTTTAATGTTGTTTTTCTTCAAATTATTTGTGGAGTTTTGATTTTTTTTTCTGAATAGCTATAGCCAAAAAACTTCTGAATTAATTATTTCCTCTCAACACCCACTGTAAACCAGTAAAGACACCTGTGAATAAACATGGCAAATCACACTTCAATTTATTTTGTGTTTACAAACCAGGGCCAAGTACCAGCGGAGTCTGCATTCTGGCTCTCAAGCACAGAAAGTACGAACCCCTGTGAGATGTGGAGTGGGAGCCAGGACAGGCTCATGTGTGATTTGCTTATAGGGCAGACGTGCTCCACTAACAACACCCGAGACTGACTAGGGCAGTGGGACGGGAGCTGGCTGGTAGACCTCCAGAAGTCCTCGGCCCCTGCTGTGGCCATCTGAAAAGGGCTGTTATGCAGGTTTAAATATGCTATAGAGGTCTTTATACCAACATTTAAAACATTATTTTGGCATGTGTCAGATGAAAAGACAATTGCAATGCGAATACCTGAGGCTTAACTTTGTACTAGAGCCTTCTATGTTTAGGAATAACAAGCTCTCATTTTTTGAAGAATTACATGAATGTATTACTTTATAGGTGCATCTTTTTTATTGTGTGTCCCCACACAGATAAGACTAGTTCTTGTATAATCTAAGGCTAGTCTCTGAAGTGGGAGATTGTTTTTTTTTTTTCCTTTGTGTGTCGTTTCAAGGCACCAAATGTCTGCTCTCTACCAGCATTGTCAGCAACTTTCTTCCTCTCTGGCTGTAAAGGGTCACTAATAGTGGAATAATGTACTCTGAGAGGGAAGGGCTATTGTGGTGCAAGAGTACCCAAAACATCCATTTGACAGGGGTCTTTAGCTGGGCAGCAAAGCCTGGAAAATAAGACATAATGACTACTACAGGAGGGAATCATTAAGGCATCATAAAATGCCCTGACTCTATGATGAGCTACAGTGAACTCTGAGTCTTGCCACACCAGAGAGAAGATGTGACGGACCTTCCTAGAAGCGTCTTAGATTCAAGGAGATCCATAGCAGATTTAAAAACAAAAAAACCCCTCCGAAGTGTACAAAGGTATTGTATTTTAAAAATATATTTTTGTAAAAATGTCTAGCACTGAAGTTCAAGCCAGTCCAAGCTCACTGATCAAAAATCAAAATATATTCACCACTTCTAAACCTTCATAGACTTTCAAAGATTTTGTTATGGATTATTTCTGACAACAACAGTGATTTTAGAAAGGGCTAGGTATCACAGTGAATATCAAAATGCATAGAATTTCCCCCACTGGTGTGGTAAATAAAAGAACAAATAAAATCCAAAACATAAGGTGGTATTGTCAGTTTTAACGAGAATATTAACTGGTGAGACTATTAATTGGACACCGTACCCCAATCTGTTGCCTACAGGCTGAAAAGTATGTCAATAGTTTAAAAAGGCTTCTACATCTATCTGAAATTATCCTGAAGCCTAGAATCTAATTTTTTTTAGTCCAAGAGAGGAAATGGCTTGATCATCATCCATTAATACTTTCAGGAGGCATAGAAATTAGAGGAGAGTGCTATTTAAAGGCATAATAAACTCTAGAAGCCAACACCATTCACATTCACATTTTTAAACTCTGAGGGCAATTGAGAGTTGGCATAATTTTAGAAGGATGTGGCTGTCCAACGTGTTAATCATTTTATTGAGACAGAGTGCCTTTCTAAGAGTTATGTTCTACGACAGCAAGAGGTCAGGAACTTGGGTCAGGAACCAGTTGGTAAAATTACGTGAATGGTGTGGTATGGACAGTCAACCTGACCATGACAATACCTTTTGGCCTTAGAAGTCTATCAGGAAATGTCTTAGATACACTAAAGATGAGGATTTGTTTCAGTGAAAATTTGTGTACGTATCACTTGCAATTAGCAACTGTCAGAAATAATTGGTAACAGTCAGAAATCCAAGGCTGGGAGCTATTCAAGTAATGGTTTACCAATATTAGAAGCCTACCAATTTGTTTTGCTGTGAAACTTCAACCTCCTAAATCGAACACATGCCCAGTAGTAAAAGTGTCTTGAAGTAGTTCTGCTACACCTGAAAAGATCTCTTCAATATGAGCATGCTGTCTTCATGTACGGGTTTTAGTTGCTGAGGATATTGTTGACGATATCTGAATATCACTAATAGAACCAATGTTGTTGGATTTAGCTATGCCGGAAGTACCATTCAAGCTGTTACTTTTAATACTTGATTATGCCATTTTAGAGCATCTAGAATACATGCAGAGAGAAAAAGCAGAGAAAACTTGTTTTTTCCTGAACTTGAAACTTGTTTCATCTGTTTCATTACTGGGATGAACATCCAGGCTGCTGCTTTTGTTATCCGTAATAATTTGTTCAGTCCTAGTTATAGTAGCAGTTTATTATCTTTTAATATTGAGTTAATGAGTCCTTCTCAAATGATTATTTCATTCAGATAAGTCCTTAAAAAATTCTCAAAATTCTGTCACAAACCTGTTCATTGTAGTGTGGTCAGTTGTGGTGCAGTGTGTGACCAAAGCAGGCAAGGTCAAAATTCACATCAGGTCAAGGTGCACAGCATTCCACAGGAACGACCAGGCTCTTTGCAGGACTGTGCTTTGGTGCACATCCTTACTGGGGAGGAACCTGTTATTTGTTTGGCACCGGTCTCTCAGTGTGTAACATTGAGAACACTTATAGCTATGAAATAAATCAATAATAAGGTAATCATGTTATTTAGAGGGCAATTTTTGTGTTTGAGAGTTTCCCTAGTAAATGGCAATAAGTATAGAAGTGTGAAAGATCACAGAAACAACAACGTCAGTCAAAGGACAACAAGACGTAAATAACACTGCACCAATGTGGCAGTGACTAAGTTCACCCAAATTAAAGCAGAATCAGGAGGTGAGGAGAAAATATTACAACATACACCACATGACAAGAAATTAAACTGACTTCTGACTCATCAGATTATTTTAAAGCCACTACTTTGCCTTTTCTTTTGCAGAGTTCTGTTTTCTTGGTATTTTCTGACATTTTTTGAGGTCAGAAGATGCTTACTTAAAAAATAGGGACAAACACATAACACTAATTCTGTGGCTGCATCAGGAAACTAGGATTGCATACAGGGACATGAGTTTTGTTCACTCGTTGATGTGCAAATGATTTCCCTACTTCTCCAGCTTTTTCATGTTCATGAACTGTATTCTCAAAACGCTAGTAGTAAATATGCTCTGAATAGCATCTTATTACAGGTAAATGCGAAGGTAGTAAATCAACTATAAGATGCAATTTCCAAGAAGGTTAGGTAACTGGTAGTAGGATAAATGGATAGTAAATTTACATGCATACATAAACACCAGGAGACAGAAAGGGATCTTGTGTTCCTGCAACACTTGATTTCGGGAGGGACAAGGTGGGGGGCAGCAGGGGAAGGACAGCCTTTCAGGGGAAACCTAATAGTTAAAATACCAACAGGCTTCCAAATTCTTTCAGGTACTGGTAGCAAATGATGTATTGATTTTGCTGTTAAACTGCACAGCTGTAACCAACACATTAGACATGGAAGATAAAAGCAGTGACTAAAAGCACCTTATTTCATCTGTCACACCTGAGGCTCTGCCTTCTTCAGACCTTTAGTGTATTAGCACAGAAAATCAATTAGGTAAAGAGCTAAACAAATGAAGGGAAAATAAAAAAAGGCCTCATTCACAAAGAGTCGGGAATGTCAGCAAGCCCTGGAGACTTCAGCAAAGTGTGAGATATCTCCAAATAAACCACAGCAACTTTTCTGAACTTTTCAAAAAGTGATTAAGTACTGCTTGGATACACCAATGAGCATTTGTTAGCACAGGTCTACCAGGTGACAAGTATTCAAAACCACAAGATTTCTTTTCACTGGAAATAAAATGTGAAAATCCTTTTCTCAGTTTGTGTTGCTTGAATGTCTAACTATGGTCCTTGTCACCCTAATCAATGCTGAATGATGGACCAGTTACACCCAGAAACCAAGTTTTTCTGAGCAATACCCTACTACAGAGTATTGACACACAGTATTTCGTTAGGGTCAGGGACATATTGAAGCCTAATGCTATGAGCTTGTTCCTCCTTTAGTGAAGCCAAGTAATCTCTAAGCCAAAGATATAGTAAGCTTTTCCATTGTCACCGTATATTTTGCATCCAGAGGGCAGACAATATCATGAATATTTCATTAATTGATTCATAGTGAATGATAGTCCACAGTGACAGACCAGAGATAACTGATTGAGATTTATCAGTGAAGCAGGAATCAGAAGATCAAGATTCACTTGTCGAAGCACAAGCAAACATGCACATTCCTTCAGTTTCTTACCTACAAAACAGGGAAGCTCCATCCTCCTCTGTCCACTGAGGTTGCAAGCTCACTGAAGAAAATCTTTAAAGACAGGATTTGTTTGGTGCCAGTAACAGGTAAGACTGATTTGTGATTCCAAGTGGAGGTCAACAAGCCTTAAATAAATAATTATTTAAAAGGATATAACTAAACAAACTCAAATTTAGAGGTTAATAAATGTTCCATTTTTCTTTTTCTCTTCTGGAATAACTTTTTTTCCTATACACAGCTGCACATCTCAAGGTAACATCTGCTTAGATGTATGTGTCTTTTACCTGTGACATCTGAAATAAACATACCTTTTCAGGGGAAAAAAAGTGTTCTTTACAAAAAAGAATTACTTTAAAAAATCTGAGTACCAAAACTGGTGAATTTTGAGTCTTGATGCATTTCAGCAGTGCCACCTAGTGGAGAGCCCCACTCCCCCCCTGCGCCAGCCCCCCCACCCAAAAGGAAACACTTTGCCTAACCCACATATAGGGAAGGGTTCAGCTTCTGCACTGGGTAGCAGTTTTATAAGGTGGCCTTGAATATCCAAGGTGTCTGTTATTACATTTCTCCAGACATCTACCAGCTACTGGAGGGAAAAACAAAATAATAAAAAAGTACCAGCTCAAGCTGCTCTCGCTGGAATCCAAAGAAGTCTGTTCTTTGAAAAAGACAAAATTATTTTCCATGCTTGTTCAATTAATTCAAAAGAGACAAGAGGGATTTTTTCACATTTTACCAGCTCAAAACACGTAAATACAGGATGAAATGACAAGCAAGGCAGGTACAAAACTCCAGGAAGATTTGGAAACATGTTGGCAAGAAACAATTACAATTTCTATAATTTTCTTTCATTCTTTTATCCATTCTTTGAGAGAGAGAGAAATAAATTCTTTCCTCTTAAGAAAAAAAAAAACAGAAAAGGTGACACTAATTTTGAAAAGAAGTACCATTCACAGCTTTTGCATCTAGATTTCATGCTCGCTTGCTTTCCTTCTTCTGGGTTTTTGTTTTGCTTCATTTTGTTTTGGTTTTTTTTTCAGTTACACATCAGGTCAACAATGTAGGTTTCTCCTACATTAGGTTTAGAACCTAATGAGCCTAGAACCTAGGGCTAGGTTCAGTACATAACTGTAACAGTGGGATGTTGCATTAAACAGACACACAGGTCACAGTTTTAACCCACCTGCACAGAAAATCAGTAGCATTGTACGACTTGTATGATATGTGGACACTGTAACTATGTAGATACACATACAGCTATAAACACATTCTCTGAAAACAGATTGAAAATTATACTGCACCCTGCTGAACAGCCACCTTAGGAACAAAACAGCTGAAGAGCTATTGTTGACAAATATTATGGTGTGGCTTAAGCAGCAGCACTTAGAAACTGAAGTATGGTAGTTCTGTGCTGCAGAGCATCATAAAAAGGAAAGAATGAATCATGAGCTTGGGTGTGTCAGAAATGTTGCTGTAATAGGTGTCAGCTGTTAGCAGATTCCTGTCATTTAAACACTCTGAGTTAGTTCCCCATCACCACTCTCTTCTGGGCTGAATTGCCAAATCTTTATTTCTAATGGAAAATCCTGCCAATCTTTGGCTAAAATGTACGAGCTCTTTTGCCTCTGTAATTTGGTCTCGCACAAATACAAAACACTATGCACACAAAACTGAGGTGGACTTCTGACTTACACTGAAGCTGACAGCATTTTGTTATTGATTTCAGCAGAGACAACATCCCACCTCAGGAACTCCTGAAAGGATTTTCTTGCTTTTCCAAGGCTAACTGTATTTCCCAGGCCAGGTATTGCACACAAACACAGTCAAATAACAGAGGACTGAAATCTCTAGGTAAGTGTGTGAATAAAACAACAAAGCCAAGTACCTCGGGCATCATTAGAAGAAGGAAGGGTGTCTCCTTCTGCACTGTTGAATTGGCCATTAGTGTCAGAGTGGCTTTTAAATTCGGACCAATTCTTCCCGAGTTCGCACTACTTGAGGTGTTCACCCAATGTTTGCCTGTATTATTAAAGGATTGAACTCTGTCAGAGGGCAAAAGCAAATTACCTGTAGGGAGTCAGGAGCCAGATGAGATGTACCTTCACTGTGCTCTTTCCTATAGTACCCAGTGGTAAAAGACTACAAGGCAGCTTTTATGTAGATGTCACATCTTTCACTGACTGGAACACCCAGCTGTGATAATAGCATAGGAATGGGGGGTGGGCAACCGTTTCTAATTCTTCCCTTGTCCAACCTTGCTATTTGAATTACTAACTAAATTGCCATCTTCAGATCTTAATTTTTTCTGGCCTGCAGGTTCAAGAAGTTTATTTTATAGCTCTTTGTTTAATTGTATATGTAATTACCTAATGTTATCAGCGAGTGCCTATTTTGCCTCAGAAATTTTTTTTCCTACATTTCGTTAAATGTAAGTGTTTTTCAATGCTTGATAGTCACTATTACATATCCACAGGGTAAGCAACAATGAAATCACTTTCTACAGATATATTCTCTTTTGGAAAAAAGGATAATTCGCACTTTCCCTACAAAAATAATGAGACAAAGCTCAAAACCTCTCACACTAATGAATGATTACGGTATCTGGAGAAAAAAAAAAAATTCAAATATACATGAGAAAATACAAAGAAATTACGGGATATGGGCAAGATATGCAGATTTTTGTTGATTCAAAACATTTTTGCTAATTTCACCCAATTAGTTTGATTATGAAAGTGTTAAATGAAAATTTTGTATTGCTTTTTAAAATAAATTTTCTTTTTATTGTGTGAAACAATGCTTTGTTTAATCCACATTCATTTCAGTATTGAAAATACACGTTTTTAAAAGGAAGCAAGCTACAAACTGTTTTAAATGTAACAAAAAATAAACATTTTTATTTTTTCATACCTTTTTGCAACTGCAAATACACCCTAAAAAGCTCCATTGCTCCTAGAGCTACATGCTGTTAAGTATGGAGTTGCTGGGTGAAAGAGAGGGACAGTTAGGCTGTGATAATCTGTAGGCACCACCTCCGCTTTCCAGCATATCTCAGCTGCATATAGAGTTCACTCAGATTAGAGTTGCATTGTCTCTAACAGTATACATGCATAGCATAATACCGCAGAACAATTTCAGTTTGTTACAATTGATTTTAATGTTTGTAGTTGATTAAAAGTCAGCTATTAAAAGCAAAACAAAAAAGCTATTATACCATTTTTTTCCCCTGAAATCCATTCTTCCTGTATATCCCCATGCATATGATATCTCTTAAGCCCTTCCCTCTCCTCCACGATATCTCTGGCCTCTGAATTTCTCAGGGTCTCCATCAGCTTTTACACCTTGTGGTTTTATTTCCAATTTCCCTATCACCTCTGACCCTGCATTGGTTAGCTGAACATTAAAGAGTTCCAAAGAGTTATTTTCAAATATGAAGCTGTGGTCTGTCATGTGATATCTATCCAGCTGTTTATCTTCCAGTCTGTTTTCGTACCAGGTTGTGTCAAGAATATTCCAGATTATTCAAAGGAACCTTAGAACCTGTTGATCTTCACATACTCTCAATAGTGACAATTTTACATTCACATTGGTATGGTGTTACCTCAGGAAAAGGTTTTTCTTAGTAACAAGATGATACTTGAAGGACTCAGTCTTCTTCACTGGAGAAGACCTCGTAAATTGAGTTGTCCCAGTAGGAAGCTATTCAAACTTCAGGAGCCATCTCTGAAGCATAAATGGAATGATGGTAGCACTTTTAAATTAATGCATGCTGTTTTGTTTGGTTTTTTTTTTCCATTTTAACCAGTGAATTTACTTTTCACTCATTCTTACTTCTGACACTGATACCACCTGTAGTTCATGCCTATCCACTCATGGTGATTTGGGAGCTGCTGGATGACAATTTTCAGTGTCAATATCATGCTTCCTGATATTATTTCCACAGAGTAAGTCTGTTTTGGTTTGTTGGGTTTTTTTTTGTCTGAGTGATTAGCACTTGGGAAGTGGAAATAATGCATTTCCTTTACCTCATACTTGCGTGCTATAATATTCACAAGTGGGAAGAGAACATCTGCCCTAGCCAAATGTCGGCATGTGCAGATTACATTTGCGGTTGATGTAGCCAGAATGCCATTAAGGCTGTTAGCAACATTACCTTGGGCAGGGAACAGGCTCCCTTTGGGACTCTGAGGGACAGTCAATTCTCAGCTGGCTTTTGCAAAGAACTAAATTGCTTCCAGTAGGCCTGGTATATGCCATTACAGTAAAACCACCAGGTACTGGCATCAGCAAAAGGTTACCAGAGCTTCCTCCTTATGCAGTACATCCCCTTTTCACCCACTTTAGTATTAGAGAATGGTGAGTCTTGGGAGACCTCAAGCTTATTTCAGAGGTGAGTATGGAGAAACAATTCAGCCTGAGCTCTCATTGCATCCCCAGGGAGGTCTAGCAAATTATTTGAAGGTAAACTGAAGAGCAGGTGTAAGCATGCAATTTTACTTCTACAGAGATTGGTGTTGAACAAGGTGTTCAGTCTGATTGTGCTGCTTAATCGTGATGAACAATTACTCTGGCACAAGGAAAATCTTGACTGAGATCTGTATCTTTCGTTAAGTTGAAATTTTATGATATGGAACATTATGTTGGACTCCTGATTTTGCCTTAGTTAAACTTAAAAATAGATTAGTACCTCTTAACATTTAATTTTTTTTACCTCAGCTTTATGCGCAAGTGGGAGAAAAATCAAACTGAAACAGGCATAACCATTCAATTTAGCATTTGCAAGCCATCTCCCACTGTCCTAGACTGAAGCTGAACTCAGGTTTACTCTACAGAACTGTTTTTGTGTTCCAAGCAAATATCATTAAGCTAACTTTAAAGTACAGGGTAGCATAATGAAAACAGTACAGAATAGTTCTTATGGAAATATGGAGGCATAAGAGACTAATATCTCTAAAAATGTCAGTCCAGTATTTTATAACACCAATCAGACAGAGCCCTCAGCTGAGGTCATGGTTCATATCAGATATGACATTTCATTATAGTCTGTTTGAGAAGTGTTTTTCATTTCTGTCACACAAAGTTAAATTACTTTACTTAAAAAAGATCTCCAGCAATGGGGATTCAGATATATCAGAACACCTACAGTAAAATTTAGCAAAAGGGAAAATTCAAATGTATAATATCTCTAGTTCAAACTGGCCAAATCTTACAATAAGATACTGAAAATGAGTGTCTGTTTGATCAAATCTTTGAAAACAGAAGCTCACCTTATGGTGTGATTGAATTTTAAATCATTGCAAGATATTTCTTTCAACTTGGACCTATCTCAACTATATGCATAAAAGAGCACTTAATTAAATCACATCAGTAGTACTTCAGATAGAAAGTCTGAGGTATCAGCACAATTGTCACTATAAAAATAGTACCATGGAGTCACCTAGAGCAGTGACCAACACAGAAACATTTTATAATAAAATTAAGGTAAATTAATTTGTCACCATTATCCTTGGTTAGACCAGAAACCAGGTGTGACTATGAAGGCCATTTGAACCACTAATGTGAATTTATCGAACATGATTCTCTTACCCAGTCTTTCTGCTCACATGCTGTCACGTCACACATTCATTTTCAGTTTACAAATATAGCTGAAACTTTAAATTGTAAATTTGCTGAAGTAGGACTGGTCCTTTTATACAGCAACTATAATCTACTTAAATTTTTTTTTCCATATGTGTGGGGTTCACAGGTTAGCTATGCTGGCTATGGAGATTGTTTTATACAGCAGTCAGTTGAAATCTAATCCACTTCTGTAGCTATTCAGACTGCTATTACAGTGGTATGATCCTCGCACCTTTTAGAATACGTATTTTCATGTGTTAGTTCCTGACCCAATGCTGGCTACAGTTCTCCAAAATGTTCTCATAAAACTTCCTGATAATATATTTTT
The DNA here is from genome assembly GCA_011057875.1 of Pterocles orientalis. Classification (NCBI taxonomy): domain Eukaryota; kingdom Metazoa; phylum Chordata; class Aves; order Pterocliformes; family Pteroclidae; genus Pterocles; species Pterocles orientalis. The sequence continues at coordinate 475,871 of WKFP01013929.1, forward strand.
GTCTGTACAGAATTTTCCTCTTGTCCTTCATGACTAAATTGTTCCCAGTGTTTTTTTAAATATACATTTATAAATATATATGTGCTGTGTGTGATTTTGCAAAAATCATTTCTATTTTGAACTCTGCAAACTCTGCAATTTTCTTCAGTAAAAATGTCGCTTGTGAAAACCATCTGAGAGATGCTGGCTTGTAAAGAAAGAAGGAAGGCGTGCAAGGCTAGAACACTCATTTGCCTGCTCATTCATACTTTTAACGTACACTGACAGTCAGAGGTCAGATATGGAGATGGCCGAATGTAGTGATATTTGCATTCTCTGACCACATCACAAATGCTATGGGAGACCTATAAACTACCTGCCTCATCCGATCAGGAAGAGCTGTAGCTTTAAGCACAGATTTGGGAGAAAATTAAGTGGACAAGAAAAGAAGATGGACAGCCTGTTAATCATTGGGTTTAGTTGTTTTTTAATAATCCCTGCAAAGCAAAGGTAAATGTAACTACTAGTCAGTAAAGCACATGCCAGGAGGTATTCTTTGAGTTAAATTGATTCTTTTGAGGCAATCCCAAAGAACCCTGATCTCCTTTTCCCACGTGCTATCATTTACACTTCCTTTTTTTGCAATGTGCCAACTAAACTCTGGGCACTGCACAATCATGGATGGAATCATAGAATCCTTTAGGTTGAAAAAGACCTTTAAGATCATTGAAGCCAACCGTAAACCTTCTTTGGTGAAGAAATTTTTCCTAATATCCAGGAAAAATTTGCCTTTTTTTTTTTTTTTTGGTAAAGCTCAGGCTGTGGTTTTAATCCAGTTAATAAATACTTTTTTTAAAAATATTATCTAGAACTTTTTTCAAGTCTGAATTTTGCATGTACTAACCAAAATGTTTCACAACAGTTTCAAAATTGCACATGCTCCCCTGCATACATCAGCAAATCTTTTCATTCATGCAAGAGAGAAGCGTCAGCCTTAAGATTATTATAATTCCACTTTTTGCCACAGAAATTTTTAAAGGAATATGCCTCGAGGTTGCAGTATGAGCATGGCAGCACACCATGCTATGCAGCCTTGTAAGATATGTACTGACAGTTAGGACCAAGTAGGTTAGTCTTGGGTATAGATTATCAAAACTGCCAAAAGGAGCATTCTGGAAGAAAGTGTCTAGCCCTAAAGGCCTTGTGTTCTAAGTAGTCCACAGCCTAGACGTGATGGAAGTGGAGAAATTCAGCCCAAACGGTAATGTGAGGGACACTTCTGTTCTGTAGTGTTGAGTCACTGGAGCTCAGCCTGCTTTTTGGGTTCCAGCTACTAATGTTAGTCTTCAAAATTACTTAGTAAAGCTAGGAATCTATTTGCATGAATCGAGGTATGAATTATACAAATCTGATTTCTTATTTAGTTCTTCCTGTATGAAGATAAAGAAATTAATGCAGGTGTTTACATCTGTTAAAAATAATATGCTAATGGTCCAGTCATAAAAAAAAACCCTCGTAATAAATAATTTAAGTGGAACTATAGAAACATTTTTTATATAAAACAATAGAAAAATAGAAGGGTTTTCTTTTTCCACATACAGTACACAAAACAGAAAGTATATATTTTTCTCTGTGGGAATACAAAACATAATTTGTTCTTACTTTAATACACAGACTGAATTAAGAGTTCCCTCCATTGCTGGTGCAGACATTTAGCAGTGTGTGGCCACTGAAATCAGAACAATGCTTTCAAGAGGAGTTGAAAGAGACTTAGTGCTGCTGCTGCACTGTTAATCAGAAATCTATTTTTAAGTGAACATGACATTTTCAAAGTCACTGTATATAAATGCAAGCAATCACTTCATTTTCAGCTTCTAGTTATACAAATCACCACTGAAAGTTTCTTCCCTAGCACTGAAAGTCATTATATACCTGGCTGACATTGTGTTCACTCAACTACAAACTTCATGTCTCTTGCCGAGAAGTTTACCAGTTTTCTTTTTTGTCTACTCTGCCCTGTACTCACCATCGCACACTCAGCATACTTTCTTAAAAAAATGCTTATGGAGAAGAAGAAATTACTTTACATTTTCGAATAAGTCACCAAATAGTTAGGATGTATTCAGGTAACTCTAACTATTAGTTTGTAGTGAAGAATTAATATTATAAATGCTACTTACAAATAATTACCTGATTAAACTTATATATTTATGTTTATTTTGTCTTTATGTATGTATTTTGATTAAATATACTTAATATCCACATATCAGAATATGACTGCTCTGTGTAATCTGTTTTGCATTTGTCAGGAGAGGGATTAATTTTCATTTGTTTACAAGCCATGCGAAGCTACATTTCATTGTTCTTATACACCGGAAGAGCTATAATTTTTTAAACAAATATGGGCTTAAATGCGATTGTTTTTAGGAAAAGGACAGAAAACATGTCTGGCTATAGAACCATATTTAAATAGATAAATAGATTCATATGTAAATATTAATCTTAGAAATGCTTGGAAATAAAAATAATTTAGAAATAAAAAGAATTTAGATTCATTGTTTTATCTGCTAGATGTGGGTCTCTATTTTTTTTAATTAATGAAAAGTTGTCATATTCTTACACACTAAATGGACATATTTGAGAAGAACAGGTCCATCTGAAGACTAACCAAAAGCATTATCGTCACTGGAATAAAAAGAGGAAGATAATGCCGGATACTCCTAAACAGAAGGATGAAGACACACATTACATAAAGTACTTTGATCCCAAAACATGTCCTTAAAGTTATTCTGTATACGCATTATAGCTTCTCTGTGTCTCCCTTGCTGTTTTGATTTCCTCTGGCCAAGATAAAAAAGGAGATTGTGAAGTTCAGAACAAATGACACCATCACCATTATATGGGAAATTATGTTTTATGCATCTGTCCGTATCATGAACGACAGTTATAGCTTTTGACTTGCATTATGGCCATCCTCTGAATTTAAAGATATATTATTACACTGTGATCTTTGCTTTTATTTTTATGCCATTAAATTATTTGTGCATATAAGTTTGGATAAGATGTTTGAAGAAGTACAAAATAATTCTCACTGCATAAAGAATAATCATTAGCTTCGCTCAGAATAATATAATTTAGTTTATGTTAAAAAATAATAACTATTTGCTGATGAATCAAAACCACTGTGGTTGTTTTTCAAAAAATGCATTGTTTTGAGTATTGATAGACACTCCTAAATGCATAGGAGTTCTTTAGCAATTTAATGAGATGTATTTTTACTGCTATTAAACTTTCCCTGTGGCTACAATTATTCTTTATGTAACTTTATAATTTTTGGATAACTTTGTTATTTTGTAAACTTATATTTATGCCTACTTGTTCATATAATCAAAACTGAAGTCAAATAACCTTATAACATCTATTGTCTCTAGTTTATTTGGATTCTCTTACCCAGAAGACACCACCTTTTAATCTTTTTTTTTTTTTGTCCGAAGAAACACATGCTTCAAGTTAATGTTTTCATATTTCTCTGGCTTCATGTGTTCTGCCTACACTCCACTCTGCCTTTTATCCTCCTGTCATACCTTTACTATAATGAAATGAGTAGAATTGCCCTACACCACATTCCAGATGTAGACTTATTAGAAAAGAATCAGAAACAAGTTTCTTGAACAGAAGAAGATCTTAAGAGATCTGCCCAGTTTTATGAGTCAGTCAGCAGTTATATCAGCAGTTATATCCTGAATTTTGTGTTAGATGGTAATTAATGTTATTTACGTCTGAAAAAATCATTCTTGTTTCTTCTTTTAATTTAATAATTTTTATTTCAGATTCACTGTCACTAATAATCTTTTATTCTGTTTACTATCTAGGCTGTAAATAGAATGAAGACAAGAAAATGTGTGTTTCTAATGTCTGTGTACTCGATATAAATTTATGTATCACATACATAGAATTAGAGCTACATCTTTGTCAATTGTCTTTTCAATAGGATTAATTGGAAGAGACCAAGACAAGAGAACTGACGGAGAGCATGACTCTCAGGAAGAGAGAAATGTGGGAATTTCCAGGAAACAGAAGTAACGGACTTGGGTTCATGGAGGAAGGCAAGGGACAAATAAATTGAGAGCTGAAGTGCAATTTGTGGTGGGACAACGGTGTACAGATGTTTAGAAAAATAAAACAGTAACAAAAGAGGAAAGAACATTTATCAACAATTCTGAAGGGAAGGCGGTCAGAGAGGATGATTCAACAGCTCACCAGAGCCAGAATGAAAGGGAAACATTGCAGTTAGGGGTTAAGGTTTCAAGATACAACAAAAGGAGAAAGGACGATTGGGAAATGATTGGGAAAAGAAGAAATATCTTACAGAGGGAGTGACATTAGGTGACTGCAGTGCAATGGGACATCCCCAAGAAGCTGTTGTTTTATGAATAAGATCTTTACAATCAGTCTTCCCAGCTAAAGTACTGTCTTGCTGAAATCAGGAGAACTCAGTTATATCCCCATCTTAATTATCTCTTGCCGTGTTCATTGAATGTACTTTAAGGTTGTCAGCATTAATAACTGATCAGGGATAAAAGCTGAATTTAAATACTTCATATTCCAGTTGCTCTTGGGTGGTGTATCATTATATATTTCTAGACCAAAGCTCTATGTTCAGCACTGCAGCTTTTGTGTTGAAAAGTTGAGTACTTGTAATAGGGACAGAACAATAACGAAAGAAACAAACAAGTGTAATTGTTCTCTCATGTTGCTTATTTTAAATTACTAAGGGAAAAAAGTGTTAAATCCTCAATTAACATAAAGTATTAAGGCCCTTTGAACTTGGTGGAACAGGTTTGTACTGACTGATACTAATGAAGTATTATATTTTCTGTAATTTCATTTCACCAGACTTTTTTTATTTGAAGTAAACAACAACAAGAAAAAGCCCCAAACACAACCAAACCTTTCTACATCTATGAAACCTTTATTTAGCAGTGAAAAAAATATCTGCCCCTTTTCTGCCTGATGAATTGAAGGAATGTCATAAAAAGCATTCCTGAGCATCAAAATGACTGAAGTTATCTGATGGTGTAAAAATGTCTGCTGTGCAGTCAACACATATGTCTATTTCTCTCATGCAGAATACATATAAATGAGAAACATAATCACATATTACACCAAGAAATATTTCCTTTTTATTTTATTTTATTATTATTTCCTTTCACTTTAACTTTACATGACAGTGCACGTTGAAAAAAAGCATTTTTACCTTAAAGTGAGTCATTAGTTTCAGTTAGACTTTGGAAATTCTGTTGGTTTTCCAGTACCCTATAAATTTCTATATTCAAATAAATGCAGTACAAATATGTGTGCATATGTGTTATGACCTTTTGTATGCACATGTTCATTCTCCAGTGGCCAGTCAAAAAATGTAGTTTAGGAGGAAAAAAAAATCTCAATTCTCAGTTCAGTACTCATGCTAAATGATAATTTTAACAAAAATCAGGGAGAGATCTCATAAAAAATGTATTACATTAGATAGTCTGTGTTATTGATGGATTTGTTTTTCATATCTGGAAATAGTCTTTAACTGAGTGAGTCGGGTGTAGGCTATTGTGAAACACAGAAATTTGAGCTGGAAATCAACAGAAAGAAAGGAGATTGTTTTAAGAGAAGAAATACACAAATAACCCCAACTGGAGCCACTCAATGTGGGCATCAATCACACTGCTTCAGGGGAGAAAAGTGAAGATGCTGATGAGCCCTACAACAAACACCCACATAAACACTCAGCCTTATTCTGAGGAAGGCTGGTGCTATTGACCACAGGAACACCGAAAAATGAGCACATATACATAAACAATTGGGAGTAAATAATTGATTTTTTAAGCAATTTTAAGTTTTCTGAATAACTTTTTAGTATCAATTTCTTAATATGAATTAGAAGTACTAATATTGTAATTAGATGAATGGTAACTTTTTTTTTTGCATTTTCGTTATATTTTTAAAGCATTAATTAGATAAACAATAAAATCTTAGTTCTACAAATGATGAGTGTTCTCTGTTGCCACTAAAGTATTTTGAATATAGCACAAGTAGGATGAACAAAGTTGGAGGATGGGCTATCTGCTATGAGCATAGAGACATCGCCTGAGTATGTATGGATGGAGTAATAAAAGTGAAAGTTTAAGTGGAGCCAAAACTAGGGAGGGATTTGAAAAGCCACAAGAAAGGTTTATGCAGGTTCTTTGACATCACAATGAAAGCTAATGAAAATGACATCCTACTGCTCAGTGAGGTATGTGACCTGGTGACAAAGGACATGGAAAAGGCTGAGATTCTCCCTAGTGACAAAGGACATGGAAAAGGCTGAGGTACTCAATGCTTTCTCTCTATTAGTTTCTGGTAAAGTCTATCTTCAAATGTCCACATCTCCGAACCTAGTAACACAGTCTGCAGGGGAATAAAACATTACTTTAGAGCAAATATTTCAGAAATTATGGAGCACTTCAGAAAATTGTTTATTCACAAGTCCAAGGAACCAGATGGAGCACATCTAGCAGTGCAAAGGGTGTTGAGTGGCATCAGTGTGAGGCCACTGCCTACCATCTTCAAAATGTCATTGCAATTGGCAAAGGTTCCTGATGACTGGAATCTTCAGGAAAGGGATGAAAGAAATACCTGAGGAATTTCAGAATGACCAGCCTAAACTTAGTCCTGAGAAAGATTACAGAGCCAGTCTTCATTGAAGCCGTGTGCAGGTACAAGAACAACAATAAGGCAACTGGAAACAGCCAGCATGGATTTAGCAAAAGCAAATTATGCCTGATCAATTTGATTGCTTTCTACAATGAGATAACTGGCTCCTCAAACATGGGAAAATGAGTGAATTTTTTTTTTTATTTTGCCTTCAGCAGGACCTTCAACATATGTTTCCCATAATATTCTTACATTCAAACTGGTGAGATAGGATTGCAACAGATCAACTACCAGTTGGGTGGAAAATTGTCTGGAACACTGGACTCAAGAGTTGGGATCAGCAGCACAAAGTCCAACTGGCAGTTACTGGCATCTCTCAGGGACTGAAACAAGGGCCAATACTCTTTAATATCTTTATTTCTGACCTGATGAGGGGATGAAATGCACTTTCAACAAGTTTGTGGAAAATACTGAGCGAAACAGAGTGGCCCATATCCTAGGGTTTGTCTGCACATTGCTATTTAGAATGACCCTATCAGGTTGTAAAAATGAGTCAACAGAAAGCTCACAGAGTTCAAAAAGGCAAAAAAGAATCCTGTATAGGGGATGGAATAATGCCTTTCAAAACTACTGGCTAGGAGTTATTGGGATAGAAAACAATTTTGTAGTTAGAATTTGCTGGTGGAGAGTAGCCTGAATACAAGTCACTGTTGTGCCCTTGGGGCAAAGAAGACCAATCCCATACTAGGCTGTATTAGGAGAACTGTATCTAGCAGGCTGAGGGAAATGATTATTCTCTTCAATTCAATTCAGTGCTTGCAAGACAGATTCTGAAGTAGTATGACCAGCTTCAAGCTTTCTGGTACACTAAAATTTTGAACATACCAGAGCATGTCCAGCAAAGGGCCACCAAAATGATGAGCAGGTGAAGTACATGAAATATAAGAAAGAGATGAAGAGAACTAGATTTCCTCAAGCAGAAGTAAAGAAAAAAAAAAAAAAAAGAAGAATGGGTGGGTATAGAGAAGACAGAGCTAGACTCCTCTCAAAGATGTACAGAGATAAGACAAAAGTCAGGGACTAGTTATTGCAACAGAAAGGGTAGTCAAGCACTGCAGCAGGTGCCCAGAAAGGCTGTGGAGACACTCACTTTCAAGATATTCAGCTCTTCATCAGCCATGAGCAACCCCCAGTAATGTGTCCCTGTTTTGATCAAGGGGCTGGACCGTGTGGCTTCCCGAGAATTCTTTCAACCTAAATTATTCAATGATTCTGTGATTTTAAAAATACAAAGAGAGGATAATTAGGCTTTACAGCAGTTTTGCATCTCAGGTGTTAGGAAATTAGAAAGCTTATTTATACTAATCGTCTGAACTACTAATTTCCATCTAACCAATGCAAAATCTTCCACTGATTATGGAACAGTTTAGATGATTAATCTGGATGAAATGCCTAATTTATGGCTAAATTGAGAGCCTTTTAATCTTGCTTCCCCTAGCAGCATTCTTGACACAGTCCTTTCACCAGCTTGGATGTATTACTGAATTTTTACTTCTAACAGTGTCTTAATTCCAGAGTTTTCCCAGACTAGGTCAGCACAAAACTACTCTCCTTTTTGATTGATTCATGTTTATACCATGGTTATTAAAAAAGATCTATCTTTTATATCTCAAATTCAAAAATAACATTACTAGTTCTGCTATCAGCTGCTCCTCCTACTCATGCTGAGGTATATTTGACCTTCTCTTCCAGCCAGGGGGTTGATTATATCACTGGCAGTCAAAAAAGCAACCACATACAAATGATAAATTCTCAGGCATTTGGGCTATCCAGATTGCATTTCTGACAGTGCTATGACTGAATACTAATGTCTGAAAATCAAAGCAACAGGTCAAAAATTTATCCTCTTGTGAGGTTTTTTTTTTTTCTCCAATGGACAATACTTTTATTTTTCTGTAACACAAAGTTTGCAAGTATGGCAGCTTCTTTTTCGCACCTTAAATACATTCTTAAAATTCCTCATAAGTATTTGTTTTTAAAAATAAGGATCTAAACTTTTAGTTACGAAGTTTTGTTTTAAAACTATTTAAAAGAAAATGTCTTAGCAAAAATAAAAAAACCCTTCATGGACACTTTAATGGATGAAATGAAAACCTTGATTAGTTCCAGTGAGATCAAAGACTGTAAAGGAGATGACTGAGGAAGTTTCTGGACTCTGATCATCTTCAAAAGTGGGGGGATTTTGTTGTTTTTTTAATATGTGGAAATACAGAACTGACAGAGATCAAGGCTTACTATTACAGTACTATCCATTCAGCTACACTTTGTGCATTATCTGAAAAATTTAATTATTCCAGATTGCTTTGTCCCATTAGTAGTTCATTCATCTGACCGCTGTGATAGGCTTTCTGCATTCTTGTTGATAAGCATGAAGTGGTTCCTGGAATAAATCTAAGGATTTTTTGGCTACTACTATTTAACATTCTCCAGGATTAATTCCAGCACTCGTGTTTTTCTGCTTTTCCTGGTATTCAAGCATTTCAGTACGTGCCTTGTTTGACGTGAACACCATGACTGAGATACTATTATTCATAAGCTTTGTTTGATCTCTGCAAAATGGAGCAATATGCCTTGCTATCTCTAAGCATGGTGGAAAGGGTTGGATAAAGTGGTGATACTAATTTCCTGTTTTCCAGATGACTGAGTTTTCCAGTGTCAGTAGTACTCATGCACTTACAATTACATTCAAACAAATCCCAATTTTTTTTTTCAAAGGACTTCTTTGTTTGGCCCAGTGTGCATGACCAGTGTGCACTCATGGCAGCAGTGAATTGGTGATAAGTTAGCAGTGAGTCCTTTGCCTCATTCCAAGGGAAAATTGAACATATGCCAGAACCCATACGTGTCTTTCTGATGTGCAAATCCATGGGAGATACAAATTAATGTAAGTGAAGAGAACTACTTCTTTGATTTACTTCCCAGTTTTTTGCCAAAATAATAGCTGAGGTTTTCTTACTTTCCAAAACAACTTTATGTCTATTTAAACCACTACAGGTAAGCAGCCTATTGCTTCCTTGGGACATGCGGTTAACTTTAACCTACTTTCTTTATATTAGTCTATACTTTTATAACATGATACGTAAGTCAAACATTGTTAAATGAAAATCTTTCCCTTATATCACCATCATTGTTTCATAATGCATGAACCTCACCATATATTTATGGCATATTTATATACGAATGGGTATGTGTGTTTGTATACATTTGGATGGTATCTAAGATAGATAGATAGGAATATGTAGATTGTGGAACCTGGGAGACACTATAGCTAAAGGTCAATGGTTTTCCAGCACTCTATTTCAATTTGAATGCTCTTGCAGATTCTCAAACCAGAAATTATAAATTGAAACAAAACCAGAAATTGAAACAGGAACTATAAATATCTCAATTTTTTTTGTGCATTTTTTGACTTGAGCAATACCTTGTTCTCAACTATAAAGCGTTAGTACTGGAAGCCCGTTTTGCCACAAAACTATCCTAAAGGAGCTGGGAAGTTTAGCTATTGCAAGACTAACACAAACGGTTATATGAAACCAACCAGTCATCTGGAGTGGTAGACAAGCACAACTTTCTGCTAAGATTTCTGGATGCCTCAGGTACTTGTTATTGCTGTAATAATAGAGTAGGATTGGGGCTTCCTTACATTCTTCCACAATCAAAAAACAGGCAATATACATTAAAAAAAATACTTGGAATTTCCTGTCTATCCAATTCAGGATATTGTCCAAAACTTCACTAAACATATTTCCAATTATTTTTTATCTTTATTTTAGATTAATTTTACAGGTTTTGGAGAAATTTTTAATTATAAATATTTAGCACAGAAGTTCCCAACAATTCACAGCCTAAGAAATATACCCATTCTTTGATTAATATGACGTTTTCTAGCAGAAAGAAATATCAGTCAGAAAATAACAATATCTAGAGGGTTTACTAAATTGAGCCCATCACATCAGTCAATGGCCAAGCACTTAATATGCCAATATTCTGAGCATACAAGTTAAAATACCAGGAGATTTTTAGCCTAACAGTTACTATGACAGAGTGTTTACAAGATTCTTCCTAACAGGTCATTAAGGATGCTATGAAAACCTCTGATGGCAAAGCCAGTCAACGTAGCCAGAGAGGTTATAAATACTAGTGTTTTTCCAGGATGACAAGGACCTGGAAAAGAGAAAGATTATGAGATGGAAAAATACAGAGACTGAAATGATGACAGTTATAAACATTGTGAATTGTACTCTGAGAATGACCACACTGTATGTCAGAATTGCTGGCTATCAAAAGCTTGAGAGAGGGAAGGGGACAAAAAAACGAGGTGTATAGTTATAAACTGCCTAATGGGAACTTTCCTCTTACTTTGCTGGCCTGACAGAAATGTTTAGACTGCCTAATGGCAGCTCTTTTCACAGCTCAACAGGCACCAGGTTACCCATTACATATGGGTTTTTCTGGTCTTCACTGTGGCGTTTGGAATTGATAAGAAGAAAAAGAAGCTGGTTTTAACACATCTGCTTCTCTGAGACCCAGTCAATGAACATTTGTTGGGTCATTTGTTGGTAGTCAGGAGCTATGGAAAAACAAATTTGTTCTATATTTGCCACTGATAATGGGTGGATTTAGAGGTAAAATGGACATAAGAAGGGAGCTGTGAATAACTCCCACCATCTATCATTTTTTACTAGAATACTGTGGTAAGAAGGAAAATGGTCTGGAAAAGTAAAGACTAGCAAACTTTAGGGGACAATGATGGAGAAGGAGAAAGCCACAGCTATCACCCCACTCCTACTTCTGCAGTACTTTTGTGTTAGATATGAAACTATAGGGTTACATAAAGTAAAGCTAATAACAGTATGATAAAATTTGTTGTCAGCTTATCAAACTGTTGATGCTAGTTTTTCCCTCAGATTTGTACATCTGCTGTATTTTATTCAAGTGACATTTGTTAGACACCAACTCTATTTTCACAGGTTTTGTAAGATCTCCACATGAAAATGGAGTCCTTTTCCTCTGTAAATCATCAGAAGTCTCAATATCTCTGACACAAAATACAGCTATTGCACTATTTTAAAATGACAATAATGTATTAAATTTAATAAATAACAAACACAGTATATCTTGTGGCATAACTCATTGTTTCCTTTCCACAGATCTATAGTAAAGGGCAATGATGGACAAAATTTTAATAGCTTCTGATTCATGAGATTTACATGAATGAAGATCATTAATAGAAAGTCTTTTAACTAAACCCAAGAACTGTTAATTGACACAATCTGGAAAGAAATTTTCAGTATAAAGTGATAAAAAAGCAATCTCAGTGTTGGACTATGTTAGAGAAGATGCAGTAGGGTTTTTTGCTTGTTAGTTTGTTTTGATCCAATCTTCATCCTCAGCAAAAATAACACACTGAGATCTCTTGACCACAACAGGTATTGCAAAAGATTTTATGGAAAAGAGTTGTTTTAAGTACATTGCTGACATCCATTTCCAGTAGGGAGTGGACAGAATGAAAGTGTTAGCAGCGGTAGGAGCAGGGAGAAACTTTCAAAACTATCAGTGAAGGTTAAAATGTTGTTTGTTTGCTCTCACAGCCAATGAAAATATGATAAACAAATAGTCTAATGTGCCAAAACCAGAAATATTTCTTAAGTAAAAATTATATAGACCCAAAATAATTGATTAAACCTGAGTCTGCAATCTGAAAATTGACTGTCTAAACCCTGACAAAGTTTAAACACACCAGAAGACCAACCAGAATAAATACAATGATACTCAGTCAGTAAAAACAAAAACAAAACAAAAAACCCCCCAAAGCCCCCAGAAAAACAGAGCAAAAAGCTATTACATTTCTGAAAGAGCTATACACAGAGAAACATGGGACATCTGGACTTCAGAGAGCATAAATCCAACCAACATTAACGAACCATGCAAATTCACACTAGCTGAGGATCTGACCCCAGCTTTGTTCAATGAATTATTTTTTTTCTTGTTGTTGTGACTATATTTATGTCTGTAATTTGAAGAGAAAATAATTGACATTTCTTCCATTAAAGAATGCATTGTGGTTTGGCTGACTTCTCTGACAGTGACACATTGAGGACATTAATCCAGGACCGGTTTTATGGTTGTTTTTTTTCTTCAAGAGATCTCTGTGATAAACAACAGCAGGTTTTCTGCTAAATGTCCTAATGGTGAGCAATACAAGCCCACTTATAAAGCTTCAAAACAAATAAGTGAACGAGCTATCGTTCCATATAGCAACGAAATACAATACTATCCTAAAAGTGACATAGCTGACATATCTGTCTGCATTGTCATGAATTACTGAATCGACATAAAAAAATGGACTTTATGTATTATTAAAAAAATAATAAAAAGACTGAAACATCCACAGGCACAAATAAACAATTTATTGGGCCATAGATCCTTCAAAGTGAACAGCAATTCAAGAATTAAATACTTCTAATACTAATACCATTAAATGGTGAATCACATTGTGTTACAGAGCATACCTGCCTTTTTAATTTTACAGTGTTGTGTGACAACTTTTTTCCTCATTAAAGTTAAATAGAACACCCATTGACTTCAATAGTGCCAGCATTTCACACTTTATATTTTTAAAGTATAGATCAAGTCTATCAACCATGTGTAATGTGGAAAACAACTTACGTGAAGTGAAAACTTTAAAGGAAATTTCTATGACATTTTTAATAATTATTAGTATGTACCCTAGCTGGCCAATAATTTGAATACTGCATCTCAAAATGTAATCATCAGGCTCTCTTTGCCTTTGCTGGAGTATAATATATTGTTGGGCTAATACAAAAGTTCTTTAGAATCAATTATAATCTTTCCAGCAACTTCTCCTAGTTTGCATCAGTCACCAGAAGTCTGAAAGCTGTAATAATATCAGGAACAGCAAGAGAAAGGAAAATTACCCTGCAAAGGTCAAGAAGATACAAAAATATTTTTGTCAGACAAATATTAATTGAAATGATTATGTGCTGAGTTCCTAGAGGCAGTGACATGGCACAATTCTGTATGCAAACCATCTAAAATCCATGGAATTATTAATGATTGTATAACTTTTTGGGGCTTATTTCTTGTGTGAATGGCACGTCTGACCAAGGTCTTGGAGGACTGTCTACTTGCATTTAGTTACTATTGTTGGGATGCTTCGATAAAAGAATCAGCTAGTTCAGATTTCTCTTCCCTGCTGGGAAACAGGAAGGGATTAGAATGAAGAAAGAGTCACTAAATTTTCCATGCATTTTGTCTGGATAAAATGAAAATAATAATATTAATTACCTTCAGAAAATGCTGAAATATGAATAACAATTAACTATTAGTATCATTGACATAAGGCTATAGGGAGTGCATAAAAGAGAATGAAAAGTAGTTGTGCCCCGTGCTCTGCAGTAGGTAGGGACTACTTTTTTGCTCCATTCATTGATTCTGGACATCTGGTTATATCAAATGCAGTGCCATTGATATGATCTACAGTATCTCTTGGTCATGGCGGACCATAAAGTAGTGATTTATTATATTGTTTGCCTTGTCAAGGTACTTACCATGGTATAAATACGGAGACAATATTGAATTTTATTCTGTGGTTTTTAGTTATTATTATTATTAAGCTATATATATTCTGTAAATACTATCAAATGAACCAATCTCAGAAGTCCGATTCTGTAATTTATTTTTTTCAAATACTTTAAGCGTTTTACAAATTTGTCTGGGATTTTGGAAAGAAAAAAAAAGTAGGGCAAAATAATTTTATTTTCAACAGCCCCTGTGGGAGGGTCTCAGTTTGTAGTCTTCACATTCACATAAATGGTAGTCCAAAACTCTATGGAAAAAGATCTGCACGTGAGCTGCAAAAAAAATAGCATTTTTCCATTTTCAAAAATCATGAGATAAACACATTATGACCTATGAAAAATTGTATTAATACTGGTCCTTTGGTTCAAATACATTCAAAAATGTTCAAAGATTAACATGAGTTGTACATGGAATGACAAAATAGGATATTTTTAATATGTTATTTTATATGTCATCCTACCTGCTTTTTTATAGTTAGAGATTCATATATAAAGAGAAATTAGGATCACAAAAGATGACTAGATTACATTATCTATTCTGATTTTCTGAATGTGTAATCTTTAATTTTTACAGGATTACCCTCATTGTGAGTTTAGTTATGTAATCTAAATTGGAACGGGCCACCCTAGAGACATCTGCATACACAAAATTGTAGTATATATGTTTCAGTATGTAGGCAATTTTTTATTCCCACAGTAGTTAGCTTATATCATTGTGATTTTGAAAGAGCAACCAGTAGGAAAACATGATACAAGTGTCATAAGATGTGAACATTATTTGGTAAAGTGCAACAGCAAGTTGAGTAACTATTTCAAAAGGGTACTGTAAGTTTTCTGAGGACATTATTTCTAGAGTTGTGTGCACCTGGTAATTTAGAGTGATGAAGAGTTCAATACAGCCTTGTCCCACTTGATATTTATCTATCAAGCAGTATGTGACTAGATCCCAGAGGAGTGTAGATAATAATTAGACCTACACTTTCCGAACTGTCTACTCTTGATTCACTTGTAGGTTAAAGGGCACAATCTGAAACTCTGTTCTGTTAAAAACATATTAAATATTATATTAGTGGTCTAAAGCTATATACCTCCCTGGAGACTCCCACTTTTAATAACCTCCAGGATAATAGATAAAGCAGAGGGCAGTAATCATTACTGAAATGGATTTTCTGGCAGAATTAGACATCACCTCCAGGAATCAATAATCATTTTAAGCTAACGGGGTGATTAAATGACCTTCTTTTTATTTTCCTTCATGTTGAGTTGCTTTTTATCTTGATTTAGAACCACGTAGCCAGAACAAAGATAAACAGAGGACTGGCAGCATTACAGAATCACAGTGAGGCCTATCCCTTACACACGTAAAAGCATTTTACTTCAGTCAGTGCATTTGCTGCCCAATCTGTGACTTCTGAAGAATCAAACTAAAAATTCTAGATCCAGAATATATTAATGGATTATACCCCAGGCTAATTCTTGTTTTTAAAAGATTTGCACCATTAGCTTTGCTGCAGCAGGTGCTACATTTTTATATTTAATAATTTATTGCTCTGGAGCTTGCTTGAGGATATCTGTGTCGAATGATAACACTTTCATCAATCCTTTAGACCATATGGTCTTCTTCCACATCCTCCTGCTCTCTCGTGAAGGAGTATTGGATGATTACATTTCTTTTTTCCCTCCCAAAGGAGATAGACTGAGCAGCAGCTAAATTCAGTGTGCCATAATTTTGATGAGCTACAGCTAAACAGATAAGATGGTTGAAAAGTTGACTTTGAATTCATGTCAGATTTAGTTTCACTTCTGAAATCCAAAGATCTGTGGGCTTTTTTCATATCTTCTGAAACATATACTGGTTTTTGTGGGTGCTTTTTTTTTGTTTTAGACACAGGATGTTGAGGGGTGGGGGGACAGTTAAGTCTAACCAAAAGATTAGAAGGCTGCATTATCAATGTCTACAAAATACCATACAGAATAGAAAAGTCTAAAAGGACATTCACAGAAAATATCACAAAAATAATTGTGTTGTCTGTATCAGATTGAACGATTCGAGAGGAGGATACGATAATAGCATATAATATAATGTATAATCTACAGGGACAGCAGTGCTTGTAGAGTACATTGCACTCTCCATTAAAAGAACTGTTTGAGGCTGATTTTTCAGCAGCTGTTAAATCTTCATCGTTGAGGAATTTTGCAAAAGCTTATCTGTAGAGCTAGAAAAGCACTCACTTTTGTTCTGTGAAATTGAGTTCAGGTTTCACTGGAAGAGCAAACAACCATTTTAAATATGATTTTCATCTCTAGATTTTTTTAGAATAAAATGTGGGTATATTTCAAATATCTGTTCTGGGACCCTACAGGTCTCTTCCAACACCATGTCCTTTGTGGGGAGGGGCTGAAACTGGTGAGGCAACAGCAGCAGAAAGAGAACATGAGTGAGTGCCACTACTCTCCTCTTTCACTTGCTCTTCAAACTCCCATTTACTCTTACAAACTCTAGCAATGCCATTCAGTCCCTGACTTCACTGCTTTTCTCCTCTGACTGTGTCAGATGTCATGAGAGCTCCTTAAACTCCAGATAATACTCTGAGGTAGAGGATTAAGACAAGATAGACTTTTCTTGTCACCTAAAGTTAGGAATTGGCAGCTTATCTTTGCCAGTAGAAACACCCCCTGGGACAGTCTGATTAAATTACTCCTCCTGCCAGATGAGAAACTGTCTGCATTACATTGTTGGAGGGCTTTAGACTCTGATGTACAGTAGATGGCTGTGGTGGCAGCAGCATAATGGTTGCTTCCTCCCCTTTTTTCTTTAACAGAAAAACATTCTAAAGAACTAAATGTAACTAGCTCTATTACATGTCAAGACACATGAACCAGCAAACCCAGGATTACATTTGCTGCAGGTAATTTAAAATCTACTCCTTTTTTTGCACATTTTAAAATACTTTTTTTAAAGTTAGTCCATACCAATACTGTATTCTGATGAAATACTTTTAAAAGTAATTATTTCGTTACTATGAAATAAGTAAATAATAATTACACAGCTTCCCATATTGCCTAATTTTTGACATCATAGTCATCTCGTTAGGGTGGGAACAATTCACCCATTGACCATGTAGCCAGTCCAGATTTCAAGTGTAAACTAGATATCAAGGTTTTAGACAGCCAAAGTAATGAGAAAGGAAGTCTCCCATGTGGATCACAGAATCACAGAATTATCAAGGTTGGAAAAGACCTAGAAGATCATCTAGTCCAACCATTACCAATACTTCCCAGCTAAATCATATTCCTCAACACAACGTCCAAACGTTTCTTGAACACTCCCATGGTCGGTGACTCCACCACCTCCCTGGGCAGTGCATTCCAATGCCTGATTACCCTTTCCGAGAAGTAATACTTCCTAATGTTCAGCCCGAACCTCCCCTGTCTCAGCTTGAAACCATTCCCTCTAGTTCTATCACTGATTACACGAGAGAAGAGGCCGACCCCCAGCTCACCACAACCTCCCTTCAGGAAGTTATAGAGAGCTATAAGGTCTCCCCTGAGCCTCCTCTTCTCCAGGCTGAACAATCCCAGCTCCTTCAGCCGCTCCTCATAAGGCCTGTGCTCCAGACCCCTCACCAGCTTCGTGGCCCTCCTCTGAACGCGTTCCAGGGCCTCAATGTCTTTCTTGCAGTGAGGGGCCCAAAACTGAACACAGTACTCGAGGTGTGGCCGCACCAGTGCCGAGTACAGGGGGACAATTACCTCCCTGTTCCTGCTAGTAACACTGTTTTTGATGCAAGCCAGAATGCCGTTGGCCTTCTTGGCCACCTGGGCACACTGGCGGCTCATGTTCAGCCGAGCATCAATCAGTACCCCCAGGTCTGTTTCCTCAGCACAGTCCTCCAGCCACTCTGCCCCAAGCCTATAGCGCTGCCTGGGGTTGTTGTGGCCAAAGTGCAGGACCCGGCATTTGGTCTTGTTAAACCTCATCCCATTGGCTTCGGCCCAGCTCTCCAGCCTATCCAGATTGAAATTTCTGTTTCACATCTGAATATGTAATCTCAACTAATGTTCTTCTCTCCATGTAAGTACAAAAAAGTTGTCCTCTGAATACATAGAATCTCTGTTTTCAAGATCCATGGGATCAAGCTGTCCAGACATGAAATCAGCACTCTTGGGACCTTTTCTCGATCTCATCAGAGTCACTGATGGAGTGAATGCTGATTCACATGGAGTCTCTGAGGAAGGATGCTGATGTGAGCTGGACTGGATGGCACCTCCAACTCCACACTTTGAGATGACAGTGACCTCTTGTTCCCCAGAGGTCAACACAGCTGCAACTGAATGGGCATAGGTGAGGGAAGGGAGCTGCACAATCGTTGTCCTACTGGACAACCTAAAGAGCAATATGAAAAGACAAGAAGGGGAACGTTTTGCAGCCTCTTTGAGTCTTTTCCTCTCCCATCATTCCCAAATCCTTGTCTGCTGCACCACGAGACCGTGTCTGGGTGAAAGAAGACGCACGTTGTCCTCAGAACATTCACAATGCCCTTAAGCTCTCTGACTGTCTGCTCAGCATTCATGTGAAACAGTCACTTCTGTGGTTTGTAGAGGCTCATGAATGCACTGCCATCTTTCAGATGTTCAGAGGAGGAAAGGCAATGTAACCCAATGAATGTCATGCAGCAGTCTCCAAAATGACCAGATTCCCTCTTGACATAGTAATATTTTTATTTTCATATGTATTTATTTTTATTTTCATATCCTTAGAAGGCAGGCTGCTGCTACATCAGGCAGTGAAGAAGCAATCTCTATTTTCACTAGAAAATCCAAAAAGCAAATTTAGTAAAATCATGTTGGTATTTCACCCAGAATTAACTTTAGCCCTAAAAGCAGAGGCTAACCTTTTGCTTGCAAAACCCTTCAGTCCAGTGTGTTTGGCTGGTACCTTGGCTCACATGGCTAACCAAGCTCACTAATGCAGTGTACTTCTTCCCCACCTGTCCTCCCACCCAGGGAAAAAAAACCAAAAACAAACCAACCAAAAAAAAAAACCCAAAAAAAAGAACATGCTTCAGTGGTTCAAGGTTAGGCAACAGAAATTTCCACAAGTGTGCTGCAGTCAGAGGCACAGCTCCTAGCTTTTTGAGTGCTGGAACTAATGCTTTGTTCCCTGTGAATTGCATTTTGGGGTGAAGTGCAATATCCAGATAAGCCTTCCTGTGGCTGGGTCTCCTGGGGCTTCTCTTGCCCCCTACCTATCCTTCTGCTGATTCCTTGTTGCTTCATGCTGCAACGCTGCCTTTAGCTGGGAGTCTTTCTGTGAGTAATTTCTGGTTCTCTTTTTCTGCACAAGAACATATAATTTTCATGAAATTTGTTGGAATTTCATTGTCTATGAGACCCCTCCCTTTGCACCAGATTTGCTTGACACCGAATAAAAAACTAAGATGTTATAAGGGAAGAAAGAACAGACTGACAGACTGCATAGGTGCATGAACACACACACACACACACTCATGTACACAGTCCTCTGGAGAGGAGAGCAGGCTGCAAGTGACGTACTTACCCTCTGCACTGAGGTACTGAGTGGTATTCAGTAATTATTCTGAACATCTTAGCACTACCTCTGGCTTCTCAACATGCAGGCTACCTTTATTACTGTTCTGTCGCCTTCGTGTTCCTCCACATCATTACCTACCACATCATACCTCTCATAAAAGTTCTTTATTTTTGTGCTTCAACACAGCACAAGTTGGTACAGCACAACTGAAAGTGGCACTGACTGATACCTAACTGATCCATCCTTATTCACAAGCTCTCTGGACTCACTGTCAATTTTTCCTCTTCTCCTCTGCTCTGTGTCACCTTTTGAAAGCAGAGCCTGATTCTGGTTGTCGGAGAGCACTGGAGACATGAAGAAGAGACCAACTGGGTTTCAGCAGGCTAGAATCTTTGTCCCAGTCTCGAAGTGATTTTGAAACCATTTTCCCTATCATGTTAAGCTGTCATAGCCTCCTGCAAACCCTGGAAAACAGCCAAACCTATCGCATCCTCCTGGAGATTAGCTAGTTTCCAGAGATTTAATGACTATTCAGGGAATGTTTAAGGGGATAAAATTACACAATTGTATAGTGCATTGCATTCTAGAGAACCCCATGCCAGATTTCAGTTATTTTTAAAGAAAATAAGCCATTTTTGAACTACGGAAGCTCTACTTCCAAGCAATTAAGCAAGTAATTATATTGGACTCCAATAACCTAAAATCAGCCAAGGAATTTGAAAAACAAAATGGTTAAAGGAAAACAACCTTTGTCTGAAATCTCATATGCCAGCAATTTAGCCTAAATCCTGCTGTATAAATCTCAGAGGAGAAGTCCTGACTTAGTGGCATACTGGCTGCTGTAAAATGAAGTTTAAACAACTATTTAATTTCATGCAAAATTTATCATGACTACAGAAGCACAAAATAAAATATGGCACTACCAGCCAGGTCTGATTTTATCAAGCAATGGAAATCATTGCAATTTGAAGCCTTTTGAGACAGAAAAGCCTTTCATTTTCCTAATCCAGTCTCTGTTTCTGCAGCATTATACTCCTCTTTTACTGTCTCTTCAACAGGAAGAGTGAAGAAGGTTAGAATTTTTTTTTTTTTATACTATCCTTTAGTTTGCTCATCTTTGTAGAGAGGTATCTTCTTAACAGGTTCATCTGCTGTGGAACTGCCTCCCACAGCACTCCAGGGCTTGAGAAGCCACAGATATTTGAGCTTGGAAATGCTCACAGTATAGCTGCCAAATTCAAAAGACCAGGTTGGTTGATAAGGTACCCAAAATATTCAGACCAGCCCATTTTGTCTGTTCCTTTTTGTTACTCTTTCCAACAAAGACCTAACTATTGCAAGGTTAATCACTGTCTTCACTTGTGTAATGAAAAGTGAGATCTCACTGGCTCTTCATCTGTAATCATAATTTACAGTATGGAAAAATTCAGAATTGCACGTCCACTTCTACAAATTCCTGTATCTGTTATGCTGTCTAGAAGTCACCACAATGATCTGTAACTGATAAACCCACTAGCGACCATGACAATCCACAGAGTTGTAATTTGGTAAATTATATTCCACTGTTGGAAGACAAAAACCACAAGTGCCCTCCATTTTCCACTATCAATTTCTTTCCCGTATCTTGATGGGATAAATCTTTTAGCCACAAACGAAAAATGGTTTGGTCTCTCTTTTGCTCACTGGAGCCACATATCTACGTGGCAAGGCAGACAATAGCCAATTACAAAGGAATGATATGCTATTGTATTCAACTGCTTTATTATTTATAAACATTCCAGAGAAGCCAGACAAATGTATGGAGGTCCCCCCAAAAAGCAGAAAATATTTAAATCATTGGACTGATTCATTTAAGCATCGGTTCGCTCTCTGTGCAACAGGAAACACTAAAGTTAGAAAGCGTTGAGTGAAGACAACCTTCACTCTCTTCTTTAGCACAGTTATATAAATATGAAATTTTATGATGAAATTGCATGATACAATGTATGGTGCAATCAAGTAATGAAAGGTTCTAGTGAAATGAAAAACACAAAGAGGAAGAGATAGGTTGCTATGGGAACCGTCCCTCTGAATTCCCTGACTTCTGTGTAACCAAAATCTCAAATTTTATGTTCCATTAATGTAGAGTTCTTAGATTTTTACATTTAATAATGAACACAAACTAGTATGCTGGTACTAATGTACTTTAATTGCATGTTTAGGAGAATCAGATAAAACATTATTATAGTTACTGTTATCTAACAAGCTCCAGACCAAAAAAAAAAAAATGTATCCCAGTAACACAGAAAAATGGAACAATTCTTACGTCTTTTGTATAAAACATAAAATGCTTTTGTGGTTTATACTCTTTTTGAAATAAGCTACAGGGCTTATATAATAGCTGAACTTCTATAACCACGTTAACCTTTTTGTTACTATTTTATTTTCACCGAAGTTTCAAAGAAAAAAAAATTTTCATTGTCTGGTCCTGTATGTCTGTCTTCTTCAGATGAATACACATCAGCGTGCTTTTCACAACAATACACCAAACCCGCTGCTTGGATTTGCCTCTTATTTTTGCATGCCAAGTGATTATTCTCTCCTCCTTCAAGTACCTTCTCTAATCACACCTCTTGTGAAACCAAACAATGCCGACACCCTTTGCCAGTAACATCTGCTTCTCTTTGCTTAGGAATGATGGACCAGCGTGTAATGAATGTTTATACATGTACACTGCAAGCTTATCAGGACACGAGGTTTCTACCTGCTTACAAAGTTCAATCTATTCTCTTCCACTCACCCTCTTGACATGTGCCAAAGGCATATCTACGATATTTTGTAATACCTCTATAAAACCAAATTAATCTGTGTCATTTCAAAAGGGCACTGGGACAGTGGGAGTTTTTTTTCCTTTGTTCCCCATAGCTGTGCTATGTAACTTGGGAATGGGAGAGCTTTGCAAGGCAGTGCAGCTGGTGCAGCCCCCAGGGCCAGGGTGATGCACAGCCCTCCGGAGGTGCAGTCTGTTTGCTCTGACCTTGCAGTCTGTAGCAGACTCGTCAGCCTCACCACATCTCCTGCTGCCTCTGCAACACATCTCCTTCTTCCACAGGAGAGAGCACACCTTGCTGTCTGGCTGCTGTGCCTGGGTTACCCCTCTGGAGAGATGGTGAGACTGGAGATGGTCTCTAAGAGAAATGAAGCACAATCCCTTTCTTTAATGTTTAATCTTACCCACTTGCCAGTGCTTTCTATTTAGTGTTGACTTAAATTACACAGGGAAACTTTGGCTTTGTAAGTATAAATAGAAGAAGGATATGTCAGATTTGGAGATCTCATCGCAGCCAATCTAAACCATGTATCTTTCTGGGTTTTCTCAGAGAGAAACAAAAGGAAATCACATCAAGACTCCAGCATTAAAGCTTTGTATTAAAATTTCTGTTAATGCATGCAACTAAGCTTACACCCTCCTATATTCACAATTATTTAATTGGACATGCAAAAGACTTATGCCTGTCATTGCACTTGTAAACTGTTCTTTTAAAAAAAGAATTTAGATCTGAACAATTCCCAATGTTCTAAGTAAGGGTATTTCCTCATCCTTCAGGCTTTTCCCATCCGTCATCATGGTGCAAAAGGTCTGAAAACCCCACAAATCCCCCTGGGCAGCTGACGTAGGATTCCTATGCCAACCCTCAATGAAGAAGATCATGTTTCCCTGGCCTTGACAGAGGAGACGGGGCGGCAGCACCCGCTGAGCCCAGCCCCCTGGGAATCCACGGGGGGAGCAGAGCATCAAGTGACCGGCGGCGCTGGCTGGCGCAATGCGGCTGCATCCTGGCAGGGAGCGGGTCCCCAGCCCAGCCACAGCAATGCCATGCATCCCCGCCATCTGCACCTGTCAGCGCCGGCACCTGCTGTTCCATGGCCATAGATGGCTGTCCCCAGGGCCACGGTGCTGATTGGGGATGCTGTGCTCCCGGTCCTGCCAGCCAACCGGTTTGGGTTTTTTGGTTTTTCTTCAGCCGCGCTGTTGTCACACTGCTTAGCTCTCATGTGGTCACAGCCTACAGGAACGCAGCATTTGCGCTTTGCAGACATATATACGTAAATACATGGGTATATATATATCTATCTAGACATTTATTTATATACACGCATACACACCCTTTTCTAGATCACTTCTCAGCACTTTTTTGTTCAAATCTAGAGGAATTTCACACATAAATGGCCAGCCTCCATTTGCTATGAAGAGTATAACACTGGCTTAATATTGCCCATGTGTTGGATTAGTGAGACAAAAAAAAGGAACTCACTTTTCCACACGAGACTGACATTTCCTAAACAATGAATTCACATGAGAGGTTAATTGGAGATGTTAAGATTAGTGACATAAATGCAATGCTGACCTAGTAGTGATTACAGCTTCTGATAAAGTCACCTCCACAGATATGTGAGATTTAAAAAGAAAAAAAAATCAGCTTTGGACAAATAAAATTCCTTTTAAATGTTAGTCAACGTTTACTCTACTGTCAAGAGCACCCTTTAGACCCAAAGACTGTCTTAAAATGAAACTTCTGTGCAGCTGTTTTTTAAACCTGTGCTTTGAAAAGACAGTCAATTTCTGCTTTGCTGTGCTAAAAAAAAAAAAAAAACTGACAACTTTTCAGAGACTGTCTGTTAGTGCTTCATGTATAAAATTAGCAGATTACTTACTTAGATCAGAGGTATTGTCAGGATGTTTGTGTTTTAGGGATGGAATAATTATCTGAGCACCCCGATGACTATAACCCCTTAGAGAGGGTTTGAAGACCTGTCAGAGGCACTGTTTTTAAGTAATGGAAATACAGATGTAGGTAAGGGCAGAAAACTTCAGCTTGCTCTCCTGTTCTTCCCACCACTCATTATGCATGTTGCCCTGCCCGTAAATGTGTGCATTCTGCTGCGGAATGAAGGCTAGCACCACAGCCTAGTGGCAAATACCTCATTTTCTATCCTCCGTCTTGGAAGGTGGATTCACAGAAAATAGACTTCTGCTCTTTCTCAAGGCTCAGTATTTGTGGAGCAACTTCATGAAGACAAAACTACTATATTCTGGCTACTTCCACTAGTTCACTGTCAGGAGCACAACCAGTCTGCAAGGAGACTCGGTCTGCCGACGGATGCAAAGATGTCCTACGCCAGAACAGATGCATCTCTGACTTGCCTCTTGTCCCTTCGCCACAGCATATTAGTCCCTTACATACTTTACTGATTTTTCAAAACCATTAAAGTATATGAAGTATTTAAATGCCCATGTTTTCTCTAAGTTTTACTGAGCATATTTAAAATAGAGGAAGATACTGGTGAGACACAGTGTATTTGATTTGTACTAGGTTTTGCTGCCAGGCACAGAAAGTATGTGAATGGGAAAATAAACTTTACAGTAGTTCAGCAGAATAATCTCAGCTTCTTTAGGGAATATGAGGCCACTTAAAAATAAACACTGTAATCATCAACAGGTTGTTATTTCCCTCCTTCCTTTTATGTGCGTCTATCTATAATCCTTCTCCACTGACTCCAGCCCTTCCAGATGGAGCACTGCCCTCAACATTTTCATTTGTGTCTAATTTAGTCAGACACATACACAAATACGAGGCTGAAGTCAGATCTCATTTACACTAGTGTAAATCTGTAGCTGGATTTGGAACAGCTGTAAAGACACCAGTTGAGTTATTCTAGGTGTGCAGTGGTGTTAAGAAGTCTGTTACATCAGTGTTACTATCACTTGAAACATACTCTATTTGAAATATGCAGGGCTTAATATAAATGACTGCAGAAAGAATTAACTATTTCAAAGGCAGCTGGTGTTTTTGCACGATATAAATGGGAACCTTTAATACTAAATGCCATATTCAAAATCCTTGAGAAATGTGACATACAGAGTAACAAATACATTTTACAGAATTTTTTGTTACAAAAACTTGTTACAGAAAGAATGGCACCTGGTAGGAATTACACTTTGCATATATTTTGAGCTTTATCTGTGTTCTAAAAGATCCCAAAGAGATTCTGAAATGATATGTTTAAGGACTGCTTCACACATCATTAAAATGAAGCCTTCCTGGGTGATTATATTGTCAACTTATGTAGCTGTGCTACCCAATGAAGTTTTCAGAAGCAGAAATTATACGTTATCTCAGACAAATAAAATTGTAACAATTTAAGTTACCTGGATGGAGTTTTTCCTAGACTGTGGGGTAAACACCTTCACCCTTAGCCACGGGGCTGGGAAATCTTTGATGACCACAACATTTTGCTTTTCCATTTCACCTGAAGCAAAGCACCTCCAGCAGCACTGAACTGGTGCAGTACTGACTCAGCAGTGAAAATGCCACTCACTGAGACAAGAATACCACTTCCTTCAGCACCTGGGTTTTCTTTGGAGGTCTCCCATAAAAATCTTGAATGCATGAATGTTCTGAACAGATTTTTTTTTCCAGGATTTTAACATTTATTTTGCAGCAGGTCAAATTACAGAGTATTACAAAAAATGGTACCAATATGACAATGAGCAAATGTTGCTGAATAGCAGTTCCTTTTAGAGTAAAAAGAACATTCCCATTTATTTTTGTAGTACCATAATTGTTTTATCCATTGGTAAAAATGCCCAGATCAATATATTTTTCAAAAATGGTGAATTATAATACAGGTTAGATCTTTGAAACTCTAGCCTCCTGTTTCATTGCAGGACGGAGGCCTTAAACAGCACAAAGCAATAATCATCAACTCACTGTTCTGCTGATAGTAGAAAGAGAAGCAAGTCTCTCCACTAAGTTTACAATGAGCAAGCACTATTAGAGATGAAAACTTGGCCCATGATTTTACCGATGAAAACAGATGACTCAAATGATGCAGACTTTCATATTTTATTTAAGATGGCTTTGTTTTTTTTCTGTTAGACCAACAATTTATATAAGTTCTGTTATTTACCAGAAACATTTGTGCAAATTGTATCTATCTTTAAACAGCTGCTAAAATCTCCAGACTAAGATATGCATTTGTCTGCTTATTAATGTGTCATCTGCTAGAAACAAAGAATGGGGTTTTGTTTTCCCATGGAAAATCCTACAGGAGCGGTAAGATTCAGACAGAAATTTTGCAAGCTGAAACTTGCAGATAAGTCAGCTAAACACTATCCCAAAAAAGAGTGACAAAGTACAGTCAGGAGTTGTATGGAAGAGCTGAATGAAACTCCAGAACTGCATGATTATCCTAGAAAGCTGGTCCTTCAAGCAGCTCTGTTTTCCTGAAGCAGAACTTCTTCAAAAGTCATATTGCTCCTATCACTCTGCTCTTCCCTTAAGAGGAGCAAGCACTTCTCTCAAAAGGAAAGATTCAGACACGAGAGACTTAGAAAAAAGTAATTAGATTTTGAAAAGATTTTGGAGAATTTAGCAACCTTGCCAGGCAAGGGAATTCTAAATTTCCATTACTGCAAATTGTGCCATCATGTAGGCAAATGATTACCCCCTTTACCTAAGATTATTCAAGGGGTAAGCTTCTACCGCATATCCCAAGAAGCTGCAGTTTAGCTCCCACTTCTGTTACTAACTTCCTGCATGGGCTTTGTTAATTCACTTTTCTATGCTTCTCCCTCTACAAAAAGTTGAATGACAGCAATTACCAGTGTAATTGGGATGCTATAAGAAGGAAAACCCGAAGGAAGCAGCAATGTATTCAGTAAGGAGGCTGAATTTAATATAAACAGAGAGACCCTCACATACACCTGCAAAAAACTGGCCTACATGCTGCCCTCTTTATCTAAGTTAAATCAACAAGATAATGATCAGTTTCAGTGCTCTGTTTGGGAACGAGGAAAACTTGAGAAACAGAGCAGCTTCTAGTTCTTATCACTGCTTGAGAAAGCAGAAGTGGCAGAGGCAGACTCAAGCTGTAGTCAGAAAAGTTTGACCAGAACCAAGGAATGAGTTTACAGAGACACAAGAAAATTCATGTCAGAGAAAGGAAGGAAAGGGAAGTGGATCTTCATCCATAAACTAAGCATCTTTTTGTGAAAATTTCAGCTTCCTCCAGAAGCAGCTAAAACACACTTTAAATGTTAGGGTTTTTCATTGTAAAACTAGATTTCTTTTTTTGGACAAAATTATAGTTTAGTAAAGAAGAATTGGTATATTGGCCTGCCAAAGCCCTACTGTCTGAAATCTTCAAACCTTTAATCATATGGTATTCCCACACAGAGAATTCTGTGGGTTACAAAAGATACCTCTGCTTGGGTTCCCCAATTCTGCAGGAGAGATGCACAAATGGAGCAAGATTTCAGACTCTGTCATTTCTTCCAAGACTTGGTAGAGCTGGGAATGAAGGACGCTGTGAATATGCATATGACAGGTACTGTCTCACTTGCTGAAGGCTTAGCCATGGGCTCTGACCAGCTTTGGTGGCTCTCACTGCTGCAGTATAAAGCACGGCACAGAGCTGCCTGCTCTGCCCTGCCGTCTGAGATTACTCACCCCATACCAGAGCTGCGGAGGTGGAATGGCCAAGGGGTGGGCATGCATTCCCTTCTTCTGACTCTGCTACAAAGGTGGTAACCTCCAATGGAGGAAAGTCAAAAAATAACTTGGGGGTACTCACATCTCCAAATACCACAGCTGTTTCCTCAGACAGCCTCAATCAGAGACTCACAGAGCCATGTTACATATGAGAAAGTGAACATTTCTAATCCTGAAGAGAGACCCTGCCTGATTTCAGTGGGCCCAGGCTTTCACACAGCACACTGACAGGAGCAAAAGGGACCAGCGATGTCCTAAATAAACAAAATTTCAGTGAAAATCAGTAACACTACAAGATCATTTCCATGAAGCGGCCAATGGCCATATAAGCAATAGGCATATAAGAACTTCTCCACTTCAGAAGTGCACAGTTTTGTTCCTAGTGTCTGCAGAGAGATTCACAGTCCTGAGGTTCTCCTGGAATTTCTCAACAATGTGAAACTTCCAAATAAACTGCAGCAAAGCTTACTTACATTGATTCCAAAGTTTGGCAGGATTTGTGTTTCTGCCTGGGGTATGCTAGATCACAAGACTCCAGAATAAAATAGTGGTAGCAGGAATGGATGAGTACTTCTTTTATTCCTGCCACTGAATTGGTCATGGAGATCAGTAGGAAGCAGACTTAACTGCAGAATGTTTAGTCAGCTCTTTTGCTCCATCACTCTCTGTGAAGGAGGAGGTGGAATTAAGAACATTTCTCCCGTGAAAAAGACTGTACAGAAGGAGTAGGAGGATTTCTCAGACTCCTTAAAGTGAAGGGAATGAAAAATTTAGTCTGTGGGAGAGACAAAGAGAGGTTTCTATAACCCTTGGGGATCTGGTGCTTCACCTCAAGTCCAAGCCCAGAAGCATCTTACTTCTTTTCAGGCTACTGTTGTGAATCCTTCATAGCCATTACTATCAGGTGAGTTTAGTCCTCCCAAACAAAATCCTTCCTATTGATGCAGGTCAAGTCAGAATTGCCAAATATAGTTATCTAATGAAAGTCTTAACAGATCAAGGTTTCTGCTAGTGAAAGTGGCTAGGCAGAATGCCCTATACCTGCCAACATTTGAAAGCTATAAATGAAGACATCTCAAGACAGAGAAATGAGAGCACACATTTCCAAGCATTTATTGGAGTAGAAGCATTTTTTAAAGTGACAGGGTAGGAAAACAGTCAGTGAAGAGTGACCCCTCTTAGCCACATTGCTTTGAGCTCACACAGAAACCACAAAGAGCAGTCCACACCTTGCTTCAGTTCCCTTGCTGCAAGGAAGGGCCTTGTGAAGGAAGGGAATGGGTCCAATAAAGGATTTAGGGATGTAGAAAGCTTGATTCAGCAATACTTGCTATTTAGGCACCTGCACTGCAGAGTGGAATTCACACTGTGTTAGGATCTGATTTTTCCTATAGAGGACACCGGAAGAGTTTGTTGCTACAGAACAGGATCCAAACCCAGCAGCATGTGATGAAGTTATGAGTGACCCAGACCAAGCAAACAGGCTTTCAGAAACCCTATCCCTCATCAGAAGTTACGCTACTTACCCAGGGCTGCAGAGACACCTTCATCCACAAAGGCCTACTGGACATTCAGGCATTGACTCAGGCATAGTGTCTAATCTCCTACAGCTAATCTTTCAAACTGTTGAGGAAGAGCCACTTTTCCCTTTTAAGAAAAGGCTGCTGTTGCTGATTTTCTGTATAATACCTAATGGTGAGAAAACGGCTACAAAACTGGAAACACAGGTTCTGTTTCTTTGATCCGGATGGGCTCAAATTTATTGTCTCCCATATCCCTGTAAGGGATAGAAATTACACAGTGTCCCATGCTCTACACAGTTCTAGATAGGTTAAAGCTCTGCAGTTCCCCATAATATTTTGCTTTTGTGCATTAACAAATGCAACATCTGTTTGGTCAGAGAAACAGAACTCAATAGGGGACAGACCTCTGTGGCTTGTTAAAGCATATTTGCTTGAGGGAAGCATCTGCTGAAATCTAATTTCTGCTCCAGAGGTAGCGTTTGCATTTTATGTTGAACAGACTCTCAATAAAATGCAGAAAGAATTCTTTAAGAAAGGAATTAAACTGAAGTCTCTGTTCCTTTGATAGCACACAAACCCCAGCAGCATTTTCTGATTCTGTTTTGTGAAAAGCTTGATCCTGTGCTTGTGCATTGCATTAGGAATTGCCTGACAGGGATATTTTGTTCACGGAGGACTGAGAGTTCCTAGACCTTTAGGGGATTAAACTGGGAAGAGACATTCCATTTTGTCCCAGATTGGGCTAACACTTACTAAGCACAGTACAGCCCCACAGGAATCTTCAAGATCAAATAAAAAGGTCTCTCACAAAGTTTGCGTGCCTACAGATTAGGCTTTTCGATAAACAACCTTAGCTGTCATATTTTAAAGTTTATGTTTAGTCATTTTTGTGAACCACTTTCAGATATAAGATGGAAAGTACTGAGCATAATTATGAATTTTTATTCATGCGATAAACAATATATGTGGGTTGTGTGTGAATTTACATCTGAGAAGGCAAGTTTCTTTTCACATAGGTTACAAAAATACAGACTAAACTAAGGCACATACTGGTAACTGCTGGACAGAAAAGTGTAAAGCTTCCATTTTACTGCTATATGTTTGAACATGCTAGAAGTATGTAATAACCAAGCCTTGGATTATCACAATGAAAGGAAAAATTATGTGTTTTTATGTTATTCATGTTATAGGCATGATTCTATTGTAGCAAGCTAAATATACTCTAAACACCATACACCCCATCAGGAACTGCTGCTTTGTGAAGATTTTGATCTCTTTTGAATCAATCAATAGCAGCTGCATGTTGTTTAAAGTACTGTTATTGACTCTTCTATAATTTGCTTTCTTTGAACAGCCTGTGTGCTGTAACATTTGATCAAAGAAATAAACGTATGTTTTAACAACCCAAAGTAAAGTGCATGCACATTTTTATAACTCTGCACTATAAAATGTAATTATAGCTGACTATAAATCACACAGGATGATATACATAAATGTGTTTGAGTTTTTTTTTAATGTAAGCCTATCCAATATGTCATGGATTTTTCCCCTTAACACCACTGTCTATCATGCAAGAGCACTAGTGAACTGTTTATAACACAGATGACGCAACTTATTTTAATAGAAGTTTTTATTCCTCCATGAACTGGTAACCATATATAAGAACAACCATAGCAAAATTAAGTAAGGAAAAAACAACAACCTAACCTTGTGGATTTTTAAATTACCACATGCTTTAAAGGCTCTTTTTTCATTCAAAGAACAATACCTATTTAAGATTTAACTACACTCAACAGTTCTGGATTATGGGCATTAATTCACAGCTGACTGCCGGACTTGTGATTATTTAAAATGTCTAACAATAAAGTATATGTGCTTGAGGTTTTATAGTCCTGCAAATTTGGTAACTTACATTAATTTCAGTCGTCTTTTATATAAACAAATATATAGATCCCTCCCTGAATTCAAGGCAAATAGAGTCTAATCAATATGAACTACATAATACATAAAGGATGCATGCAAATTTTATAGTACACAAATAAATAATTAATTTATACTTTCTTACTGTAACAAGGAAGAAAAGTCAGCATATTTTGAAGTTTAACCAAACTTCTTCCAGAAATATGAAAACTGTGGAAAGGCATCTCAAGAACAGATAGCGTTATCCATGTGCAGTCAAGGGAAGGAGAAGTATGGACGTATTTTGCTACATGCAGAACAGAAGGGTAAGGTGCTCTGTCCTGAGCAGAGCATTTAAAATGCCAGCTCCCTAGCAGGTGGAGTTAAGTAGGCAAAAAGCCATGATAAAACTGACTTTCTGTATGCTCATCCACTCTGTTGATGACACTGCTCTTGCACAGTGCCTCTGTTACTCAGGGAAGGGGGTTCACCTATTGCCAATGCTCTGTGACACATGGAAAGGAAGTGGATGTTTTTACTTCTCAGCATAGGTACATAAATGCTACTCATGGTACGAACTATTTAGGTCCCAATTCTGCCACCCTTACTGACACTGGAACTGCTTCAGAAATAAAGCCATGATTCTGTAGATATTTGCAGGAGCATTCAACTTTCTTCATGAGAATAGTTTTCACTGTCTGAAACAGGACTTCTGTGAACTTTTGTAGAAATAAGACCTATTTGTAGTATTGCTTACTACAAAAGGTGACAGAATCCATAGAAATTGGTGTCTGTGCTAGGAACCTTAGCCAGAGGGTTTAAGTTAGTTAGAAGGGTCCCATTGACCACTTTAGGCTTTAAATCAGGGCTCTAATTAAACTTGAATGGTGGATTTTACATATCAGAGTCTTTTGGCTTTTGATAGCGTAGGGCTCTTTTTACCTAGTACAACTATGAGCAGTAGCTAAAGGCCCACATCTGGAAACACTTACATGCTAAAAAACCTTTTGCTTATATGTAAGCATATGAAGAACTGTGCATCACTTGCTGATTTTGGTAGAAACTCATTGCTGCATAATCTTCAACATTAGTTTGACAAAGAACAGTTGGCAGCTTAAGGAAGCCCAATAAAAAGTCTTGGGGTAAAAGAGGACGAGGTCAGTAGTTTGCACTAAAGATAGTTGTGAGGTAAGAGAAGATGTGGTATTTCTACACTTGTGATTATTTCTACTATGTAAGAATCCATGTAAATAACCACATTTTGTATTTACCTTGCAAAGCAGTGATGTCTTGATGAAAATGAAAAATGAATTTGCCCACAAAAACATTTGTGTCTTGAACATAGTTATAAGTAGCTCACTATCTAGGTTGAAAATGGTAATGCAGGGTAGTGTGTCCTATTTTTCCATGCTTGCAGTGAAGATACAATACAGGAATTCAGACTTGGTAATTACTAACACACCACACATACACAATTACACCCTGTGTACTGCATAAAGGGATCGCTTGTGGTCTGCCTCCGTTACAAAGAGCAGTAGGGGACCAACATGCAAGAAGAAAAAATGCTTTACAAGGAGGAAGGAGACCAGAAGAGTCAATGTACCCAAATACAAGGACCTTGATTCTTTTTGGAGTGATCTAAGTCCCTTTCCATCAATTATCGTCCTTTGTCTCCAGAGTCTTATCACAAGCAGCATTACAGGAACTGAACAAAACAATACTCAGGCTCAAATAACCCTGTGAACTGTGCTGACATTTCCACACCCTGCTGCTGTGTTTGACCAAGCTACTCAGATTTAAAAAACAAAAACAAAAACAACAAAAAAACCTGAAACCCAAAAAACTCCACACAGAACAATAAACATTCCTGTTTTAAATAACATGCTCAACCCTTCCTGGTGTCTTTTCTGCCATCTAGTATTACTGGTACCCAACCCTTCCTGGTGTCTTTTCTGCCATCTAGTATTACTGGTACCTTGCACTGCCATACCACAATGGTGATGTGATTTAAAAACCTCTGTCACACAAAACAAGATTGACTTTCTCTAATAT
The DNA here is from genome assembly GCA_011057875.1 of Pterocles orientalis. Classification (NCBI taxonomy): domain Eukaryota; kingdom Metazoa; phylum Chordata; class Aves; order Pterocliformes; family Pteroclidae; genus Pterocles; species Pterocles orientalis. The sequence continues at coordinate 509,760 of WKFP01013929.1, forward strand.
TAAAACTTTTCAAACGAAAAGTTCCTGCTATGCAGGGTTCTCAACAGGTTTATATTTAAGTTAATTAGTTCCTGCCCCTTGCCATTCCCATCTCCACTACTCTCTTGGTGAAATTCAAGTTTCAGATAAATGAAGAGCTACTAACAAAAATCTTCACAGAGTGCTCTGCAGATAAAGTTTGATTTCTCTACATCACCTGTCTACTCATTCACTTTTACTGCTCAGAATAAGAGTAACAATTTTTTCTTTCTTACTGGTATGTGAAGTTTTGAGGGCACAATTTTAAGTATGAAATCAATGAAAAGCATCTATTTTTTTCATTCATTCACAGTAGATACGTGACATTTCATGGTAATTCTTGACAGAACATTGCAGTCATTGCTCATCTGAAAATAAATTTAAAAACATGTGGAAAGTCAAAAAAAGGACCTTAGGAAAGTCAGCTATTTTTGACAGTGAGCTAGCTTCTGTGAAACAAAGCCTTGTCTTTCAGAAAGTGTTTACGATCTATGAGAAAAAAAAATATATCCTTGGGCTAAAATGTTTATTGGCACCTAGGAGTCTGAAGAGAGCAAGTCAGGCCTGTGGTTTTTTGAGGGCACTTTATCATTGCCTGCATTCTCAAAGGAATCTGTGAATGAATAGAGCTGGATTACTCAGCCTTCTATTCCACGCCTATTCCTCTCCATTTTCCTTGGCAAGACCCCGAGCCAAGCTATTTTTAGTTAGGCAGTTTTCTATTTTTAGACAAATATCAGTTAAGAGACATTTGTTAGGAAAAAATTAAAAAAAGAAAAACACAAAAGGGGGAGGGGATGAGGCTTCCCATCTCGTATTGTGAAGCAAGCCCTTCAACCTGTAACTCCAGGCGTTTCAGCTGCTTCCAATCTTGGAAAAATAAAGAAAATTCAGAGTTCAGGGATTTAAAAATAAACCTACCCTCTGGCAAACAGACCAAAATACATCAAGCTGTTACTATGTGAAACAGTGACTACAAAAACAAAGAACATTCTCCAATGACTAGATTGGGATAAAACATTGGAGCTATTAAGTTATAAGAATGTTACACAGACAAGTAAGATTTTTTCCAGCTTCTCCGCCAGATATATAATGTTTTGGAGAAAGAAACAGTAATCTGTGAAATAGACCCTGCTCTAAGAAATACAGATTTAAGTTCCCAGTTTAACAAAGAAAGGAACTATGAACAGAGTTCGAAACACATTTGTATTCTACACACATTTTTCACCTTTGTCATAACAGGATTTTTACAGTAGTCCATCCAAAACATTTCCTAAATTATTAAAATATTTTAAAAATTATTACTAAGAACAAAAGACTAAAAGAAAAATGAGATGGGGACATGACCAATAATAATAACTGATCCTCAATAAGTAAAAATCAGGAGCTCCAGAGCTCCCTCAAAATACCCTCACAAGTAGCTTTTTCACTACGATGTGCTTTAGAGTAACTAACTTTGCATTAATTTCACTTTTCTCTGACTCTATTCTCTTCTTCCAGGTATGGAAAAAAAAAAGCTATCAGGTGAGCCACTTCCCTTTCATTTGAGATACATTAGGATTACAAACTCTGTTTCATGTAAAACAAATCTCTACTGCAAATAAATCATAGTGGAAAACTTTTTTTTATTGAGAAAGTAAAATAAAAGAACTTGTTATGCAACTTTCCTTTAGCTGCATTTTTCACATGCTGGATTAATCTGAAATATATTAGAAAAAAAAATAATAGTGTCAATACTTGACCCTCTACCTTTCTTCTTCTAAGCTGCAAAGTATCAGAAGTTTATCACTTATTAGATGCACAGCAACTGGATGCTGCAGAGTTATCAAGGAGAGCTTAAACAATAGCCTGTGGATGGAAAGATAGAGTCAAAAATCTCATGTGGATAAGTGGGAGGAAGGGAATAAACTGCTATCTATTGGATATAGTAGAGGGACTAATTTGGACAGTCCCACTGACCGGAACAGAAGTCCCATTGAAGGACTAGACAGAATAGAATTGCCTTCTGGTTTTCCATCTTTGAAATTTTTCTTGTGGTCTTGTAATAGCTAATGTTTACATAAAGCCCAAATTGACAGAATAATAAGATTGGATTAGAATATCATCTTTTGTTTAAAAATAAGTATTTCTAAATTAATTGAAAAAACAAAATTAAAATTGACAAAGTGAAGAGTTTTTTAGTGTTTTTGAAAATGGGATTATTTTCCCCTCCAAGATCTTTTTGCAATAACCACAGTTAGGAAAGACATAGAGAAAACTCACATGAGGATATTAGGTTGCAAACACATTTTCCAAAGGCTCAAAACTCAGAAAGAAAACAAAGAAAGACCAAAGCAATATTACAAAAATGCTGAATATCTTGAAGCCAATAACAGGCTTTTGTCATACATGAGGCTAGCAATAATGGTTTGGCTCATATTTACTAAAAATGAAACAAGAAGTAAGCATTTAAAAAGCCTAAATCATCATTCAAAGGAAATTCCTTGGTTAGTTGACCCTGTCCAGTCATCTCCTGGCCTGTGGAAACTGGTAACAGTAGGTGGTGTTTTTTTTTGTTTGTTTTTCTTTTTTTTTAACAAGCTGGTCTTTAACCAATTTATAAAGGAAATCAATAATGCTATCCCCATTTTACAGATAGGGAAACTGAAGCATTAGGAGGAAATGTGACTTGTCCAAGGTCACGCAACAGTATTTGGCAAAGCTATTAATAAAATCCAAGTCTCATGAGTCCTGGTCCAGGGCAGTATCCAATAGACTGTACTGTCTTTAGATCACCCTGAATAACCTTTCTTACATACAGGCTTACTTTCCATACTGTCCCAGATCTTCAGCCCATAGCAGCTGAAATAATTCCCCTGATTTCAACAGCTGAAGAGCTGACTTAATATGTGTTTCACAGCTTGTTCATATGTAGCATTATGTTATGATGGCAAGAGAAGAAAATACACTTAGTATATTAGACAAACTACAACAGTTGCCTTAGTTTTCCTAAAAAGAGCACATTTAGTGAGTTATATGGTCTCATTTACTACAAATACACAGATAAGAGTCTTAATTGATATGAAGAGGCTTTCAGAATCTAATTAACCTCCCAGTTAGTCATTAGCTCTGTGACCTTTAGAAATAATTGACAGAAGGCATTTTTTTTCCTCTTCATCTCATTCAGAACTTCCATACCAAGTAACTAATACTACATGTGCTATAGGACCCACAGCAGACCTGTAAGAATTGGTGGGAAAATGTGCAGGAAGTCCCTCAGCAAAAAAGGACTGTGGCATTCTTCTAAGGCACAATACACTGCCCATGTACCTTTTGCTGCCTGTGTGCTATCCTCATCTTCTCCAACCTTACGATGAGCTAAAACTGTGCTAAGTTTTAAAGCTCAAGTCCCTCAAGTCTATGTAAGATTTAGTAGTATATCATGCCCATTAACACTGTTGCTGCTCATGCTAAAAGTGATTGGATTTTCAAGCTAGTTCTTCTTACAAACCTGTGGAAGTATTAATTGTTATGTATCTTTACTTGCGTGTTTTCATTATACACTTTTTTTTAAAAAGCGAAATGCTTATTTAACAAGCACTAACACACACACAAAAGCAAAATTTTGAATTCCACCACCCTACAGAGCTTGGTGTTACTTTGTTCCGTATGATCTCAGCATTAAGGTCTGTAAAGATGTCTCTGTGTGTTGCAAAACACAAAGAATGTACAATCTGCAGGGAGAATTTCACGTGTCCACAAGCTTACTTCTCCCCCTTGGGGGAAAATGCTGCTGCAAATGGCACTCATCTCTTGCTATGTTCAGGTCATTCTCTCACCAAATACAGGAGTCGACTGGGGAAGTGAAAATACTCTGCAAAAGGTCACTTTATCAGCAGTTACTAGAGCAATGAAGATGTATGACCCTATGCAAAACCAATTAAAAAGACAATGCTAGTGATTGTCTATAAAAAAGAATCTATAATTTGTAAATTACTTAAAAATGTATCATATTATTGCAAATTAGAGCTACTTTTTTTCCCCTGTGGTGAACCAGTAACCCCATTGCAACAGCCCTAGGATAATTAAAGTCTCCTAGAGTAGTCAGGCTAATTCTTGATGAAGTCTTCAGTATCACTAAAAGCAAGGTGCAACATCATTCACCCTATGCAAGTTTCTCCAAACTTACACAGTTTTGGGAGAGGGAAAAGAGGATGGAGGGGCACCAAGTGTAATGGAAAAGTGATTCCTAACAGGCAGACTGAATGAGCAGCTGGTGAGACAAGAGGCAAAGAAGAGAACAACTTAATGCCACTCTCAGGGACAGGAAGACAGAAAAAGATGTACTGGGGTGCAACTGGCAAGAGATTAAGAAGGATAAAAAAGAGGATGAGTTGAAATAGAGACCTTCAGAAATGGTCAGAAGATGGTCCTTGGTATGAAAATTATGAACACTGTTTGACAGAAACAGTATTGATGCAGCTTACATGAAGAATCATGTTACTGAATCATCATTACATTATTTTGCTACTTGTTTTTACTGTGCCATGTCTGAAGTAGGGCTGTAAATACTGTGAGGCAGGACCTGTTAGTGTGCATTAGGATACAGCAAAATTGCAAGAGTGAGTGGAGGGGGGGCTTAAAGGGCATAGTATGCTTGATAATTACTTGGGTGAAAAAAACCCCACAGAGTAAAACAATGTGTAGCTGAGAAGCCAAACGAGGATAAGATTTTATTGAAGCAGATGATATGACAGTGTATTGCAGGAGTTGAAATCTTCCTATACGTAAAAGTCTGTGTTGAGGACTCTGAAATCCTTCCAAGTGTAACAAAAAAGAAAAAAGAAAAAAAGTAGGAGTAGGAGTTGAAGCCAGATGCCAGTACAACATAGAGCCAAAGACAGATAGCAAGAGAGATATTTCAGAAAGTAAAAGACCTTGAGGTCATGGAAGAGTTTCTTGTAAGATAGAAGACAGCTGCAAAGATCAGACAGATGTTTGTCCATGCATGCAAAGTAGCAGTTTTAAGTAGTGAACTTCACAATATTCAAAGAAGATCTGGTGGGTGATCAGCATCGGTAACAGAACATTACTCAGTTAGCAAAGAAGAAAATGGAGGAAGTTTGTGTTGTTCCTCTTTTTTCTCTACCAGTGAGTAGCGGTATGGTAGAGGGGAACTGAGTAGGTGGATGTATGTTGGCCAGAAAATGGAAGATATGGCTAATGGGATGAATGTGAAAAGGCTGACCTAGACCAAGAACTTGAGTTAAAGGTAGTGACCACTGCATCAGCAGAGGAATAGAAGCCAGCTGAAGAAAGAGGGACAATAAGAGCAGCAGGACAACATAAATTGATTGTTTGGGGGCTTAAAAAGAGCTGAAAGAGGAAGTGGTTAGTGATTTGTGGAGGAATGATTTATGTGCCCACAGAGCAAGGATCAGTGTATTAGACTCAGTACTTAAGAAACAGAATCAAAACCAGGACTTAGTAAAAACTCATGAGAGGTCTGCTAAAGCTTAGACAGTAGCTGATGCTTTGACATGAAAGTGACAGGGAAGAATGGACAGTGAGAGAGAAAATAGTTGGGAAGTTTCACCTTAAATCAGCAAAGGCATGATGGCTTAGCTGAAGATTTCTGTAACATGGTTAGGGTTTTAATTACATTTGCAGCCAAGATGCAAAACATTTCCCTGTATTCCTGCTCTGAAATATGCCCCCTACAATCAAAGGGCAACGTCCTTTCTGTCTTCTAAGTGGTGGGCTTGCAGTGCTTTGGCACTGGGTTCTTGTTACTCACAGCAGTGTGGCAGTGAAGTATCACTTAAATAAGCTGCGTTACACCCACTTCTGTTTTACAGAAACAAGGAGAGGATCCAGCCTCATTTTAAATAAATTCAACAAATACATAATGCACGAACTACTTGTCTGTTATAAAACTGACATTTACTCTTCCCTATTTCCTCAGTGCCTTAAGAAAATTATTGCCTAGTCCTATGCAACTACATTGATAATATTCAACAACAAACCCATACAGTGTTTTTTTCTGATAGAGCAGATAGTAACTGAACGTATTGTCAAACTTCTAAGGACAGATTGGAACTCTAGTTGTAAAAACACTACTTCTGTACTAAGGACTGTGTACCAAATGCCACAGGATTTTGTAATGAGAGAAAATGTAATCCCATTTTAAAGTAAAGAATTACATATCTTCTAGCAATTATACCACAGTATTTGAAATGACAGCTGATGAATATTTTGTTGTTGGTATTTACATACAGCACTTGGAAGTTAGCATAAAGATTAAATTAATCTTTTTTTCCTCAGTGTCAAAGGAGCCCTGCACAGGTTCTGCTATTCCTTAAAATAAGTTACTATATCCAGCAACCAACATGCACTTTTTAACTGAAGCAAAATTAAATGGAAGACTGTGGTGTGAGTGGTTTGGTGGGTAAGGCCATAAAGTTTTCAGTTTTAAGAATCCAGTTAACTCTAAACAGAAGTCTCAGGGTGAACTTTTTTTTTTTTTTTTTTTTTTTTTTTTTTGCAGAACAAACACATATCATAAAACCTCCACACAGAGTTTGGTAAGACTCGAAATAATTGTCACTGATGCTTAAAATGGACAAACTTGAGTGTTGAATGCAAATATTTTCTCTTTCATAAATACACATTGATTTTTAGTTACCTGTGGATGCTGTAAAGTATATTTACTGAGTAATGACTGAAACACAGTAATAACTGAAATTCAGCTGGCAGTTAATTTTTGTGATCTAAAAACTCATATATATCAAATTGCATGTTAGCATGAGGCAACTGGAAAATACCATGCCAGTTATATTTATTGCATGCAAATAAAATTACTACATGTGTAAAGAAATTATAAACTATTTGTTTAAATCATTAAACCAAAAGAGCTTGGACAGTAACTGAACTTTACAATTGTCTTAATATTAACCATTCCCTCTTACATCATGACAGATGCAACCAGATCATATTGGGTAGGACCAAATTGCTTAATTTGTAGTAAAGTAAGTACTTTTAAGTATTTTTAAGTATCAAAAAGAATGTAAAATATTTTTTCCCTTGAAAAACAGTGTAATGTTTGTTGATGTATGACATTTGGTGCCTTCTGATAACTTGAAATAATGAATTATGGCCTGAAGACTCATTCCTTCAGAAGTGCTAAACATAATTAACCCCAGTAGTTAAACTGAAAACATCTGTTTAATACAATTAACAGCTTTAGCCAGACCTACATGAAAATTCATGTAATTTTTCCATTTGAATAGAAGTGGTTTTACTTAAAAGTAATTAACTACATTTTAGAGACCTACTATTTCAATTTTCTTTGAATATACATTGTTCAAAGAACTTACACCATCTTCTAATGACTTATAACACAGTTATACCACAACCAGAAGGTAACTAAATAGTTAATATTATGTTAAATGTGAACAGAAATTGGATTCTAAATTAAAGACCTTTATATGGTTGACTGTTGTATTTCGAATTTTCGTAAGTCTACCTAAAAAAGTTTTACTTCTCTAACACTGTACAGAAATCTGTGAGCACAGTGATGCCCCTTTCTTCTGCTGAAATATAGTTATTGAACAGTCATTTAGTTGAAAATGATCAGATTTAATAACACTGTCTGATTCTCAGCTGCCGTTGATTGCTCTGAAAGAACAAGATTAAAAACTTCTAAGTGTGAAATCTGTCTGAAAACGAAAAAAAATGGACTTTGTACAAGGAAAATGTGTGTAATGTAGTCAGTTTAACTGATCAATTTAAATATTTAAATATGTGGCAGATTCATATCCTGTACCTAAAAATATATCCAAACTACATTAAAAGTCAAGCTATTTCTCAGATTGCATACTTTTCATGGGCTCTATTCCTCTATTGTACTGGTAACTGTGATGTTAATTATCAAGTAAAGGCATGATAATATGAAACTCTTGTTCAAAACCTATACCCTGTGTAAGTACTCCTTTGATCATGAAACAGTACTGGCACTGGTGTGGCTTAAATATTTTGTGTTACAAGCATAACATTGAAAAATGTAACAGCAAAGTGTTCAAATGACTGAATTCAGAGCTGACAGAACATATGGAAAAACTATAAACATGCACTTCATTTGGCCTTTTCTGCCTATTGTTAGATTACTCAATTTAAATAATGTTTACTTCAATCACCTACTTTTAGTTGGCTCCTTTCAGAGGAGTGAAAAGGGATGCCTACCAAATTTTGAGTATAGCCAGACAATTAACATGCTCACATGCAAAATTTCCTATCACCTTGTCCAAACTGGCCCACTATTTTTGCAGGAAAGCCACTTTGCTGGTGCAGATGTGGGCTTTCTGAAAATCTCATAGTTGCAACGAAATAGACATTATTTTAAATTTAACATTTTCACTCAAGTTTCTTGAAAAACCATAGTCCTCATGATCATGCTTCATTGTGAAGCAAGTAATAAATCTCTAGCTACTGGCTTACTCACCTATTCCCACAAGAAAGCCTGCAGGAAGAAGTAAAAATATCACAGGAACCTTTTCCTGCTAAGAATATTCTGTCTTTTTGCCACTAAAAGAGGACAGGGCATTATTTTGGGGATAGAATTTGAATTCTGCTTGAGAGGACGTGGGTTTACCAGACCTAGGTGACAGGAAAGGCTTCATGTCTACATAAGAGATTTGAAGTAAGAGAGGAAAGGAGATGATGGAGAGGAGGAAGAAATTATGTACTTTCCTCTTAATCTGAACTCACATAAATTTTTGTTCTGCTGTCAGAACCTCATTCTCTCCTAATGGGAGAGAAAATCTGCTGGGAGATCATGAAGGAAGCAGAAGAGTATTATCCTATATGTTGATGTAAGGACAGACGGAAAAGTGATATACATTCTTGCAGTCTTTGTTAATCTATGGTGGCGTGACTGTGACATCTTTTACCGAGTGCAACAATGTCTATTGTACAGTATTTTTTCTCCATCAAAAACATTTTATATGTAATTCACATGCTTTCTTCCATTGCTAGTTTCAAATACATGACCAACTGAGGTGAAGATTATAAAAGCACCAAAATCTCATTTTAGACAACATCCATATTACTTAAAAAACTAACACCTTCAAAAAGATCTGAAGTAATCTCAGTGTATAGGCCAAAGTATTCAGTAGCATTTATGAATAAATTTTCAATGACCTTTAAGACAGGACCTCATCCTTCCAATACTTTTAAAAATGGTATCCTTAGATGCCTAATGACTTGGGTGCTTTGAAAACAGGAGTTGCATAAGTCACTTAATCAATTTTTTAGATATCATTCTAAGTTGCCATTACAACAAAATCATTTAAAGTTTCATTTATTTTGCATGGCTTGAATCCTAATGTGAATTAAGGGAATGGAGCATCTCCCTTATGAGTAAAGGCTGAGAGAGCTGGGTCTCTTTAGTCTAGAAAAGAGGAGACTGAGGGGTGACCTTATTAATGTTTATAAATACGTGAAGGGTGAGTGTCAGGAGGATGGAGCCAGGCTCTTCTCTGTGACATCCAGTGATAGGACAAGGGGCAATGGGTTCAAGCTGGAACATAGGAGGTTCCACTTGAATATGAGAAAAAACTTCTTTACAGTGAGGGTGACAGAGCACTGGAACAGGCTGCCCAGAGAGGTTGTGGAGTCTCCTTCTCTGGAGTCATTCAAAGCCCCCCTGGATGCGTTCCTGTGCAATGTGATCGAGGTGTTCCTGCTCTGGCAGGGGGATTGGACTAGATGATCTTTCGAGGTCCCTTCCAATCCCTAACATTCTGTGATTCTGTGATTCTGTGTGAACTGACTTTTCTGAAAATATTAGAAGCTTAACATTGAAAATCTTAAATTTGATTAGTAGTTTTCAGTAACTGTAAATACAACTTGCCCTATATAATTTTTTTAAAGTAATTACAATGTGTCTGTATTGCTTTGATACTATTGTTATTATATTATGGTAACACCATTCTGTGAGGTAAATGAAATATTTGTTGTTGTGCAGCTCGTAAGTAAACTCTTCTTGCATTTTATTAAACATCCTTCCTCTGTAAATAATCAAAAAACTAAACAAGTCAGTTGAATGCCTTAAAGCACTGATTCTAAATCTTCTTCTTTCAGATCTTTTATAATGTATTTTTGTAGCTCTTCCTGGACAGAGGAATTTTAATTTTTGGAGTGAGGAGACAAGGCACACCATGTTTTCTGGAGAGCATGTCACCAGGAGTGACTAGGAGACAAGGTTGATTCAGCTGGTAGGTAGTGGACAAGGTATGGAGAGGACTAACAGGACAAAGGGACAAAGCAGCACAGAAAGCTTGACGAGAGGAAGCCAGAGATCCCATCGCAGGAGTTTCTGTGGAGCATGCGAAACTCAGCATGACAAAACTTACAGCTCACAAAAGACTGCATTCCCTCCAGTCTCTGCTGCGCCACCTCCAACCCCCAAAACAACGCTTAGTTGACCCTGTTCTGCTCTCCTGCTGCTATGTCACCTCCAGGTTACGTTCTGCAACTCTCAAGAAAGATGATCAGGCCTTTTGCTTTGAGTACCTCTGTCTCACAGCAAAGTGAAAAAAGAATCCTCACAGAACACAAAATCTTACCTCAACAATATCCGAATTTGTTCGACTCTCATGTGGCTCGTTGTATTCGGTGTATTTCAGCAACACTTTGTCCATATCAGTGCTGGCATACTGGAACAGTTTGTTGGTGCTGTTGAAGATGATCAGAGCAATCTCACAGTCACACAGAACACTCAGCTCATAAGCCTTCTTCATTAACCCAAATTTCCTCTTCGTAAATGTCACCTAGGAAAAAAAGAAGAAAGAAAGATCCGTCAAAAATCCCCAAGTTAGTCTTTATAGTACTCCTTTTTTTGGAAATAAAATGTGCAACTGATGTATTCATTGCATTGAAAATGTTCAGAAGGCAATCGCATAAATATAAATACAGTCCCAAAATAGAATATAACTATGTGTGTCTGTGTCATTTAAGTGAGGAAATATGCATAATTCTCACTGCACAAAACTGGGGCTACAGGTAAAGAGCATGGGACATTTTCATTGAACAGTGCGATGAAGTGTTGATACTTCATCTTTCTCTGTAGCTTTTTAATTCATATGTTCTTTATACTGCATACGTCTTTCCCATCAATGTTTTAAAATTGCATCTCAGATCTGCAGATGTAAATAGTTTGAACATGTGGAGTCAATTTTTATTTTTAATAGTGACTTACTTTGATTCAATACCCTCCAACTCCTGCTAGATTTTTAGTGGAAGAAATTATTTCATACGTAATTTAAGTTGCGTGTTTATATGAACAACGTATCTGTTTCACACTCACAATAATTTTGAAGAAATATGTAGTGTTAAAAATTCAAACACTCATGGAAGAAATGAGAAATTTAAAGCTTGAGTGAAGAACAAACAATAGTTGGCCAGCAACAAACACCACCTTTGAAACAAGGTCTTTTCTAAAGACAGATGTAGCACACTTTAACTTCAAATTAGATGCTTAGAAATACAAACTAGCATTTTTTAGTACAAAGGACTTTGGGTCATATTATACAGGAAAATATAGGGATGTACTTAAAAGTTCTCACTAGGCCAGCTAACGCTCTGACATGCAAAACCTAAGCAGCACAAAAAACATCATTACTCTGTCCAAAACCATAATTTTCCACAGGGACTGTTCTGACAAAGAAAGCTCTACACATCAAATATTTTTTTTTCTCTTCTTTTCTGCACTAGCTTACAAGTTCCAGTAAGGCATGTGACTCAGAGTAAGAAACTACCACGAGCTGTTAAAGCTAATTGTATGGCTGAGTTTTTATCCTTTCTTCATATATGCAATTTGCATTAAGTGTATACAATGACTGTGATTTTTTTAACATCTATTTTTTCTCTAATAATTTTCAGGGATAAGAATTTTTAAGATGAAAATATGGTTTTGCTAAGCCTATTATTAATCAAATTTAACATGTAGTCAAGGTATTTGATACGTCAAGGGCAGGCACGCAACCAAGTTTATAGGTCTGCTTAATCCTGCACTTGTTGCTACCATTCCTTAATACCCATAAGCAGTAGCACCTCTGCACTTTAATGCTGAGGCAAGAAGATTCGTCTGTACATGGCTCATATGGCTGCTGTTTTATCTTGTCACACTCCTAATGCAAGTTAATGCTAACTGCGACCCCAGACTACCTTAAAATCCCAGCACATCAGGCCATGGAAAACGTGACCTTTAAATATTGCTAATCCCTATTTGCTAGTGTATCTCAGAAAGATGAGGCTCTGTGCCAAAACTATGAACATTTATTCTCCCAAATGTATACTGAATGTTATTCCTCTTATTGTCATTTCAATCTCTTTAGCCTCTGTCAACACACTGTTAAGAAAAGATGGATTGCCATTAAATACAATTAGTCAAGCGTTTTAAAAAAACACTTTCCACAGCACTGGTCTCAAGTATGCATAATGGATAGTAGGTTCTTTCTAAATTAGTCTGTCTCAATGGCTTTTGATATTTGGCATGAATAACGAGATAGGTAACAAAACTTCATTCAAATTCTGAAAAGAATCTTTCAAATACTCCTACAATGTTTTTCCTGATTACAGAGAATTGCAATGCATTTGTTGAAACATATATATGTGTATTTACACATACAAGCATGTTTTAGAAAAATCTAAACATACAGAAAATAAAATGTACTAACTCAACATATTTTTCTGCATCTAAAATGCCTTTCAATCAACTTTTTGACCACAGTGCTGTAGGTGGAGTGTCTCTGTACAGTATGGTTTCTGTGCAACAGAAACCTCAGAATTTAGCATGTTACAGCTTCTTACCATCAAAGTACACTCCAGTACAGAAATATCTTTAAAGCCACTGTTTGTGTTTACTGTTAGGTGCTCCTGAACATGTAGAATAACCACACAGCTGTGCCGCACAGCACATACTTATTTCATAATACTGATCACCAGAATGATACTGGTTAGAGTTCCTTTTTGTGGAAAGTGAAAAAAAGAACAAATCAGCCAGATCTTTTTTTTTTTCTTCTCTAAAATATAATCTTAATTGCTCTGAATTTGATTTTTTTGTAACTCCTTGATCTAACATTTTCTAAATCTATCAGATAGTGCTTTCTGCTACTATTGATAAATGCGTTTAAAAAATTGTATCTACTACTGTTTCTATGGTAATCTGGAATATTACTTTTCTTTTACATATGCCATTCATTGTGGCTTATCTTTACATATATATAACATACATGTATGCAAATTTGTCATGCTTTTACAACAGTTTACAGTGGAGGTGAACTTCTATTTTTAAACGTATAGTGAAAGGTCAGTAACTTCAGGAAAAATTAAGAATACTCTTCAAGTCATTTAAAAACAATGGGTTTTTTCATACTTTCTTCTATGTGGCTATATAAGGAAGATGAATATAATTCTCTTCCACATGCTAAAATATTTTTGTAAGCAATATAAGCAGACAGCATTCTCATACTCAACTTTTTTTTGGGTCTCAATTTGTTAATAATTTCTTATGTTAACCACAATCACCCAAAGTATCCAAAAAATATTGTCAAAGGAAATAGATAACATTCTAGTATTACAGAAATTTTGCTGAGTGGTGAAAATTGGCATAAATTATTTTAAATGTTTGTTCTCTTTTGTCTAATTGGAAAGCAGCGTGCAACCTACACTTAAGAAGCTTTGAGTACACTTGAACTGACTCAGTGCTGAGAATGAGCAAGAGACACACAATCTGCATGAACACAAGCTTTTGAGTAGCTGTAGCTATAGTACCAAAAACCCAGGTGGTCACATAGTCTTATTGTCTTATACTGTGTTCAAAGTTCCCAGTCATGACAGCACCATGTAACAAAGGACAATGTAATTTTGTCATTTGACATAAAGAACACTAGCAAGACTGAAACAAAACGCACATATAGTGGGACAATTCATCAACATATTTAAAAAAGCACATAGAAAAAGTGCATGCATTTCAATATCTTTTCAATATTTAACTTTTTTTTTTCCAGCAACAAGAATCAAATCACCCCATTTTCTTTCCTGATGGTATTAAACAAGACATAATTAATTATCTCTGCTGTCTAATCAACTGCTAATTTGTAGGTGTTTTCAGTTCACAAATTTTCTCCCTTTTAGGGAAAGACAGGCAATTTAGGAGGTCCTTCTCTTTCTGGGATATAATATTTTATAATGACACTGTGAGAACTGGGAAGAATGAAAGTGGAGTGGAGGGAGGAAGTGAAACAGATAAGAGGACAGCATTCAACTAACTCTTTAAGCATGTGTATCTAAAACACAAGGGTTGAAACACCAACATAGTTTCTAAACACTGTAATGAGGTGCTTTTATGCATGGTTTTACATGTATTGCAAAAAGAGCAGTGTGCGGAGAGTACCACTTTTTACCTCTGAAACATACAAAAAAAATAACCTGATTCCACCCCTTCATATTAGCTGAAAACCTCTAGTCTGTTACTATTTGTTTTAGCACTATTGTTATTTTACTTATTTAAATGTTATTTTTAAAAATTTAAGAACCAAACTGGCCTTGTAACAGGAACAGTGGTATCAAGAAGCCTGCAGCATTTTTGTATATGAAGAAGCATAAAGACTGATGACTTTATGGGCTGTGAGCAAGTCAGATGCTGCTTTCAAGCATCGGGAGTACTACATAAAAAAACCCCAACAAGTAGCCAGCTTCCAACTTTCTCGATACAAATCAAGGCAAGCTTTTTATGCATTTTAGATTAAATTCTGACTACAGGTGAAGCACACTGTATGTGCTAAAGGAAAGGCATTGACAAAAGAGGACTGTTAAAAGGACGTTTTTCCACTTTTACTCTGCCTCTTCTTCAATACCATGGAAACACCTCTCAACTAGCTCTTCATGCCTAAAGCTGCAAGAGTTTTCTGAGAGATGGTTCATGGACTAGTTGTTGCAATGTTTGTAAGTGGGGCTGTAGACAGCCTGAATTCAAGTGTGCATATGCTCCATTTAGATGGTAATTTGGCCCAGAGCAGATGTCCTTGTTTAATTGCTATTATGTAAAACTTAAACTAAATAAACTAGAAGGTAATATTGCTTAGTTGCAAGTATACATTCTTTCAAGTGCTGAAATTTAAATTTAAATGTGTGCATATGTAAATAGTAATACTGGCCACTGGTAATAGTCTTTATTTAGCTAAATTTGTAACAACTATATGCTTCTTATAGATCTTAATACACCAGTGAAGCAACATATCGCATTTAATGAATACAGCCTTCAGGATACATTATTTATCTTTGTCATAATGTAGTCTTTGTTTCTTTCTGTATTTTTTGGTGGGAGTTGGTTTGGGAACTTTTTTTTTAAATTCAGGTCCTTCTAATATTTTGCTGACATCTCATACACCCCGAGTGAGACGCTGAGCCATAACAGCACTCCGTATTTGTCACTAACAGTCATAGCATATTTGATAACATTTTGTTTTAAAAGGAGCAGTCCTGTGATCTTTCAAGCAATTCAGTCCAGCCAGCGGCAAAATACCAGTGTTTTCCTTGCTTCTTCCTATCCTGATTACAAAGATATATAGCTGCTGACATAGTAAATTAGAGAAACAGAGAATTTGCACATAATCCTTCCCATATACATTTCCTGCCACTAAACATGTATGAGTAAAAATCAGGGACCACTGATGCACAGAAGTATCTGATATAGATAGATACTGCCTGGTCAAGAAGAAATATTGTTCTTTTTGTTCTTATTTCATCTGGAAGATCTAAATTTCTGACAGAGACTAGAGCGAGCATGGTAGATACAACGTATGTGACAAAAAGGAAGTACTAAACCAAGGGGATCTTGATGAAAATCTCACTGCCAGACACCTAATCCTATCGTATGTTGAAACCCTAAATAACTACTAAAGAGGCAACAGCTCTTGTCATATTCCCTCTTCCCCTTCTTCCTATTTGATTGTTGCTTAGATCTGTTTGTCCTACAAAGAGCCCTGGCTGCAACATTCTTTACAGTAACCCTCAGTGGGACTGGGAAGCAGCACCAGTGCAGGATTCATTCTAGACAAACCTTCCTTTATGCAATATCATGTCATATTAAATGAAAGACCCTTTAAAGACCAGTGAAGGACATTCAGCAGCCTGCTTCCATATTCTTACAACCCTCCAGCATAATTTACAGGGATGAGACAGCAGTGATTTATGCTGGTAAAAGAGCTATTGTCCCAGAAAGCCTCAAGCATATTGAGCTACTACTTTCTGAACAGTCCAGATAAAAAGGAGTTCTAAGCAGGATGCCCTAAAATTATAGCTATAACAAATAAAATGTTCATGATTAATGTGTATAAGAAGGAAGGTTTTGTCCTTGTATGTTACGCCCCATTTTTAGTGTATTAGTACATAAATAAGAGATCAAATACTTAAAATAGTGACATTATTCAGTCTGGACAGATCTGACACATGATGTGGATCTCTCATACAAATTTTTTCTTTGTACGTAAAGAGAGTAGGGATAATTGGAAGATGTGTTAATTAACAGATTACATAGCAATTTGGAAATTAGAAGGTTAACCAGTATCAAATGTACTTCCCACTTTAACTTACAAATCAAGATCTAAAAACAGACAGGGGTGCCAGAATAATAATGGTTAATGTCTGATACTTCATTTCCTTTCCTTGAATCAGACACATAAGATTAAGTCCATTATATATAGATGTATAGATACATATGTATTTTAGGCAAAAACCACCATCTCTATCAAAAACATAGTAGCTAATACCATATACAAGAAAGCTGACTTTTTTTTTTTTTTTCCTGTATGTTATCACCAGTTCTGTGCTGTACAAATAGATGTTTAGGGTAAAAACATGTTTACTAGTTCTGCGCTGCTAAAATGTTCATAAGGTAAAGGTCAAAGTATATTTCATTCCCTGCTGAGCAAAGAGTCAGGAAGCACATTTGTCTGCATTTCCTGTCATAACAGGAAGAATGTAACTTCTTCCTCTCTACAATGGCTTCAGTTCTGCTTCCCACCTCCAGCTCATTCTCCCCCAGGGCTTTCCAAACTATTCCTTACAAGACAGCAAGGCTGTGCCTGTGTCTGTGCTGGTTTTCAGCTCTGCTGTGTTGGCAGATGCCTCATTCACTACAGCACTCTCCTTACTTAGGCTTCTTGCTCACACTTCAAATTAGAAGTAATTTGACCTAAATATTTACCTTACGCTAATTCACTCTAAATTATGCTCAGAACATACATTTGCAATACAAGCACACTTACCCTTTAAATATAATACATTCAAGAAATTCACGGTTCAGTTCAGCAGTTCTCTTCTCAGGTGGTCTGGCATAATGTGAAAAGCACTGCCGGAGTTGTACAGATCACTATGATTTATAAGTCATGAAAACTTGGGGTGTATTTTTTTCTTACAGAAACCAAACTTTACCTCTGAAAAACACAGAACCAAGGCCTATGCTATATTCCAAGTATATATCTTGTTATGTGCAATTTAATGTAAGCAAGAGGAGTTCAAATTTGTAAAAGATAAAAAGCATGTAATATTTAAGACAAAGGCTCACTGAAGAGAATGATGCATAGTTGCACAGTTAAGCAGTTATGTTTTCATATTAAAATATTTCAGTGGGGGGAAAAATCAGATCTTGAATAAAATGAAAACACCCCATCAGGGAAGACTGAAAATATCAGGAGATTGGTGGAAAAAAGTTTTCTATCTAACTCGTGCACTTATAGCACTAATATGCAAGGCTCTTCTCTCTTTCTACAGGCGAGCTTCTGATTCAGCCAATAGTCTCTTACTCTTTCCTTTTAAATAGAGCTGAAACACAGATAAAAATAGATACAGGAGGCTGAAATTAGTTTTGAAACTAGCAGCATTAGCTATCAAAGTCAGTAGAACAAATCTAGGTCTTCCTGCAAATGGTCATTTCCCTCCGGGATATTCTTCCCCTGCCCTGTAACCTCACTTTACTTATCTGCTTTAATTTATTCTCTACTGAGCTGGTAACTGCAGTGAGTCTTGGTTTATAGCTTTACAGATTTGCTGGAATCAAAGAATGATTAAAAGTCTATGCATGAAAAAGTTAAACAGCAAGTGTTTGTTACTGTCATACCCCATAGAATTTCACAGACATGATACTTTTAAAAAGGGTGTCTTACTGTTTAAGCACCTTACGATTGAAGTGTACACTTCCTATGATATTTAATAACACTTACGTTCCCAGCAGCTCATTACAAATTGGAAGAGATGTTTTAAAGAGTATGCAGAATCATTAGCTAACCTCAAGTCAGTTTTAACTGTGGATCTGACAACAGCACGATTCATAAGCAGGAAAATAAAGCATAACTAACAAGCAAGATGATCAGAGGGATAAAAAATGTTGGATCACCATATAAGACCTGATATTTCTTAATACTAACTAGAAAAACTAGTGTATTAAAAGCAAGAGGGTCTTCAAACACGATACCAGAATGTCATTGGGTCAATATGACCTTTTTCCTGGGTCAGTGTACCTCTGGATTTAGCTCGTAGGCCATGGATTTAATGAGATATTTTCTAAGTGACCTAATATAAAAGTAATACAATATCATTTACGTCATTACACCTATTTATTTCAGCCTTGGCCAGCCCTCCCTGGACTGTTGCAAAGAGAGTTTCAGATGATCCCAGTCTACAACAGACCACAAGAGCCCCTCATTAAAACTAATAAAATATTTCAACAAATAGGAAAAATACAAGGACTTTTCTGAGGCAGGTGAATGCAAATTTTACTTCATGTGTTGGCTATAACATAGCTAGTTGAATTGGTTTTTTCAATTAAGAAAACACATGAAAATAAAGGTCACCCATGTCTTTGCAAATGCCCTTCCTCTTTTTTTTCCAAGCAACTCTGAATTCTTCACAGCAGCCTTCTCTGATCTGCCCGATTGCAATTCTGCACAAAGAACTTGTAGCAGTCAAGAGATTCCAATATCAGATGTTAGTCCTAATATTTTTGGCTATCGGTTCTATCGGTGATGCAACTAATATCATCTATGCGGTCTACTCGAATGGGCTGTTGACAAAACTGCCACAATCTCATGAGCCTGAGCAACACTAACTAATCATTCATACCAAATTTATGAAGACTATATTATCCAGCATCAGAATAATAAACTCTGGTCACATTGCCTGCTTATAACAGGATTCTCTTGAGAGTTATCATTTCCATTTAATATCATGATGGTAACTAAACTACACAGCTAAACACACATTTACTCTAGCCCTGGCAGTTGTTCATATTCCTCCTCCCTGTAGCTAAAAGCATAGCGAAAGGGATTTTTTGCGATGAGCTTTTCTGAAACTTTCACAACTGAAGAGAATTTGTGATCATTCACAGAAGATTCAAACATACTTGCCACCTTTGTCACCACACAGTAACTATGAGGGCCAGGAAAACACAGCCAACTGGCAGCCCACATGAAACAACATTAAATTAATGGCTTCTCCAAATTAAAAGCCTGAATTCTGCACTCAAGTCAATGACAGAGCTTTTACGCAGTCCAGGGTGAAAGGACTGCGCCTCTAATGTCTAGGTTGCAGTAGTTTAATTTATCCCAAAACACTAAAGTTTCAAATAGTTTTTGGAAAAGTTCAGATCATATCCCCATACTGCACATTTCTACGAGATTTGCAGCTAGACATATGACTCTGGACAGTTTCAACTTACTTTTATTATCAGTATAGTCACTGAAGTACACAAATTCAACCAAACAGACTTGTTCAGAAGAAATCCTCTTGAAGGGAGGTCAGCACTATTTTTGTCCTTCCCAATCCACTCATACAAGCCCTTTGAACAGTAGGGGAGTCTCCCACCACAGCAGACAGTAGTGTGGAAAAAAACAGCTGTTAGAGCAAGTACTCCATTCGATGATTAATGTAAATAGCTAGTCAGGATACTGGGCAAATGGGTGGAAAAGCAAAGACAGAAATCACTTTCCATGGGTGTGTAACAGCTTGGACCCTTTTGCAAAAATTCTGTTATCCAAACAGATTCACCCTTGCACTAAGAGAGGGGAGAAGAATCAAACTATTGCTAAATCATCTCATTCGATGAACTTTCCACCTATTTTCCCTTGCATGTGCTGTCCTGTAGAGAATTCACGTGCTTGAAAACAGCTGAGGATGCACTATCTGTATAGATCATATTCCCATCCAACATGCCTTGCACTGTGAAATCACACAGAGTCTGAATACAGGCACCAATAAGGCAGTTTTAACAGATTTGCTCCTGTTCTTGCAAATTGCTGCTGTTTTTGCAAACACCTTTTGGTGGGGCAGTAAGAAAAAAGCTTCCATCCGTATAATGGTAAATGGAACTACAAATAAGCTTTATGGAACTGTGCTTCAGGTGGTATCTTAATTTTATTAATTAAAAACTTTTAACCTTTTTTTTTTTCCAAGTGCAACCTTTTAATCTGTTCTGCGCATTCAAATATATTTATAAAAAAATAGGAATATAAACCACTAACTATTTTAAGATTACTAGAAGTTTGTAAGTTAGAAAAATAAACTGATGCAGCTTCAGTGAAGCTGCAATAGTTTATGGAATACATTATTTTAAGAAACAGTAATGCTTGTGAAGGAAATGTTCAAAAGCTCAATCAGCTATTAGTGAAAATCCAGCTGTGTTTAATCACATATATATCACTACAACTAAGAAGCCTGATCCCACAGTCCAAATGAATCAATGGAAATCTTTTCATTGGCTTTACTGGGCTCTAAATCAGGGCACTAAATGAAAGAAAGATAAAACCGGTAGAAAATTCTCTAAATAATGTTTCAATATATTAGGATAAATGAGAAGCTCAATTGAACCAATTATGTGGAGGGTAAACTAATGTAAATCTATACCTTCAGCCTCACAGTGACTAATCAACAAGATATTATCAAATATTATATTATAATAACATTAAGTATAAAATAATTATAAAGTTATATATTGTATTCAAATATTATATAATATCAATTATTATCAGGGAGTGTAGTGATAGGACAAGCAGCAACAGTTTCAATCTGAAGGAGGGTAGGCTTAGACACTAGGAAGAAATGTTTTCCTGGAGGGTGCCGAGGCAGTGGCCCAAGTTGCCCAGGGAAGCTGTGGATGCCCCATCCCTGGAGGTGTTCAAGGCCAGGCTGGATGACGCTTTGAGCAACCTGGGCTAGTGGGAGATGTCCCTGCACATAGCAGGAGGTTGGAACTCGATATTTATGGTCCCTTCCAACCCAAACCATTCTATGATTCTATGAAATGCTAGCAAGATAAATGCTGTCTTCACTGACACTGCAGTTGTTAGTATTCTAGCATTATAGTTTTGTTCGTAATTATTAATTCTGAAAGCTGGTGCTAGAAGTCTTGAAACTCAACTGTGAACGACTTGAGAGACTAGCTGTCTTAATTTTTTACAGTAAATTTAGCCTCCTGAATAATATCTCTTTGACAAAACTGGGGATTAAGTTATCTGAAAATCCTGTATGTGAGTAAGCACATTGACACTGAGGCTACTGTACGAGCTAATGTTACTAACTGCAAAATTTTGCAGTATCATTTACAAAATAATTCAGGTTCACTTCAAAAAGAAAACATGGTCATATGGGAAAGTTCCAAACAACTAGTGTCTTAATGTTTAAAGATAAATTTATTTCAATATTTTGAAACTAATTTCAATTCCAAGCTGTAAGCCCATTAAAATAAATATAGTGATGGTTCTATATTGACAGAATTATTGTTTTTTGGCTTGGCCCATGACAATAGGCAACCTCTAGAGAAAACAAAAAAGATATCCATCATAATATAGTTTTGCTTTTATACATGATTTTCTGTCATGGAGAAAACAAGTGACTACTAACACTACAAAATTTAAAAATTATTGGAAAGCATATTTAAAGATTATAATTTTTGTTACGCCTAAGCTGAGGTTTTTATGGCTTGAAGACTAACAACATAACTTCTTAAAAGCCAACCTGAATATATGAAGAAATTTATAGAGAAAGTTAATAGAACAAATATATTTCTAGTAATGCAGTATCAAGTTCTTAAAGAACAGCTACTGAAGATGACTCCCAAATTGCAACGACAGGTCTGAAGAACACTAATCATAGTGTTAAATAATTTTATGAGAGTTTCTCACACTTGTGCATCTCCAGTTTCAACAAAATGTCCATCCACTTATGTCATATGTAAACAGCTGTATCTTTTCACCAATTTTAAGATGCCAGTTGTTGAATTTTATTTTTCTGAAAACAGGAAAGCAGTTTCTCTAATTTATTACCATCTTTTAACTAGCAGAGATAGTGTTGATAATATGTGATGGCTACTCATCCATTTTATCTAAAGCAGTGGTAATAATTAATTAACCAGTCCTACTGGACCTATTTAGCCATAGCATCAGTCACGGGGACTTTGTTTCATAACTACAACATGCCAATATTATTGTACATGGGTTTTAGAATTTATTAGGCTACTCAAATTCTTTTTAAAATTCAGACAGGAAAAGAGATTTTTTATGAAGTAATGTAATTTTTATATGAAGGAGGTAAAAATAAAAACACTGCAAATGTAGAAACATAAATAATTTGGATCTATGAATTTAAATGCAAGTCCTCCTGCAAATAAACTCATATCCTGCATTCTGCAATAAAGTGCAGATGCGCTTAGCCATGTATATGACACACTGAAGTCACAGCGAGCACAGAGGGGGCCCAAAGCAGAACATACACATCAGTCTTTGTAGAATCAAGGCCTCGAGTAAGAAATTCCCAACTACATGTCACTAAACTTGAAAAAAAAAACGGTGTGTGAGGTTTCTGGTTGTTTCCAAAAGTACTTTTTCTTTGATAGTCTAGCATATATTGTGTATATGTATACATGTATGTGGGTATATGTATACGAAGTTATAAAATTTTTAATCACTTATGAGAATAAGTCACCTTAGAAATATAATACGATGTTCAAATACTGTATTTTTGCTACTCACCTGTCTGTTACGTTCATCCATAATCCTTGTAATCTGAATCTTTTTTCTCCCCATAGTCCCCGTTTTTTTTTCTCTCCTTCTTCCTTAAAGTTATGTATTTTTCCCTTCTCTTTTCTTCCTCTTACCCGTTTCCTCAAAACAAACCTCCTTCTTCAGCACTTGCACTACTCAGTTCACAGCCCCCTGCATCCGTTCCTGCTAAACACAGAAAGAAAATAAAATATTACTACAAAACCGGTAACTAGATGAATTGATAACTTGCTGACCAAACATCCTAATTATAATTTAGTGTATAAGTAAATAATGATAAGAATTTACTGCATCTATATAATAAATAATGCATAGAGAAATAAAAATCTAATTCAAAGGCCTCTTTTTATGAACTAACCCAACAATATATCAAGAAATGAAGAAAAAGATTGAAATACACATTGCCAAAACTTTAATGGAATTAGGTGTCTCTTTTAAAATATCACTCACTGCTCTAATATGAAAAGTTACCTAAATCAGAGACTTAATGAACCTTTCTGTACCTATGTACGCAAAGTAGGCCTGCTAATTGACTTCTGAAGGGAAAACAATCTTGTGTTTTGACAGCAGAGGTGATAATGTCCCTCTTTATGCAAATAGAATGGACCTTTATTGAAGTGTTATTTGATATATGAGAGATGTCAGCTACTTTAAATCCAAAATTTTTAACCTTATTCTTTAAGAATATAGATTAGTGCAAGTATTACTCAAGATATTTGAAGTAAACAGTAGTGTGTTTTTCCTCATTTCATTTCAATGTAAATTCTAAAATGTTCTGATGAATGATTTATAATGAGCAAACATGTACATTTTTCCGTATAAAAATTCTTTCATCAAAAGCCAACTTATATAGCACAGAATAATAGGGACAGATGACAATTTAAGAATGTTTTGAAAAATATTTTCACAGTGATACTAACTCCCGAACTTTGCAATACTGGCTCTATTGCAAAACTAAGGACAGTTATATGCAAAGTATAAAAATACATAAAGCAGTACACTTTCCATATTTTACAAAATGTCATAAATCACAATTTTTTTTATCATATACAAAGTATTTTTAGCAATAAAAGACACGATAGAAATATAAGAAAAAACAGAAATTATGTTCAGTCTAGTACTAAAGTAAAATATGCAATTTTTTCCCTTTTTAACCTTCGTTTACTGTATTTTTTATATTTACATATTTTGAACAGAACAGCACAGAGTTCTTTTAAATACAGAAGAGAAAAAAAAATTGAACCAGATTAATTTAATTTTTTTAAGTTTTCATGTTAGATCCACAATGTATTAAAAATCTTGCCTTCAAAATAAAAACTTAGTAATTTTAAAACAGAGGCTGGTGTTTCCTTACTTATTTTAAGCTTCTAGTCTCGCAGCCAACCTGATAAATTCTCACAATATGTTATGTAATACTAAGCCGATGTCCTGGCCATTTAATCCATTGTTTGGCTCTGATTCAAAGCTACTGAGGTAGAAAAGCTAGACCTCACTCATTCTGATCTTCAAGTCTCTCTTGATTTTCTTTGCATACATTAAACTTTAAGATGCTCAAGTGTTTTATAGCTCTAAGAAAAAAATAAGTTAACAAACAAGCAGTCATTCTGTGTTTTCTAACTGGCCACTATGACATAATTAATCTGCTGGGCAAAACAAATTTTCAAGTATAACACATTACCTTTCTGTACATGAATGCCTTTTTATATTACCATAAAGCAGAACATGGAAAAAATCATATTGCCAATATAATAAAGTATAAAGGCTGCAAAAAAATTTTGCTACTTTTTACTTGTTGGAAAACAGTTCAGCTTATCACTGCTTAAAAAGACACAAAGGTGCTTGATCACATTTACAGCAAAAAATAAAAGTAAAAAAACTTTGAAATAAATTGATTAAATAGTTTTATAAAACTTTTTTTGCAGACAAAGCTAGGAGACAGTTTTATCTGATATTCAGTGTTGACAAACAAACCCAGTCTATTTTTAGAAGCAGTTTTAAATTTCCTCGGACTGGGTTTCTTTCCTGTTTTTCCTATAGTCTTACCTCTGATACAAAGAGCAAGTTAGAATGGTGTTTCCCATGCACATGCAGGACCCAAAGGAGTCTAAAAGGCTTTCTCTGTAACAGTAAGCCAATGCGCTAATCCACAGCAAATGCATATGGAACAATTTCCTTTCCTTTCATTCAGCTGAAGCCAGTGGCACTATCGGTTTACAGCACTACGCCTGCCCTAAGCTCTTATTCAACTGCAAGGTGGAAGGTCAGGGTGGACTGATTAGAGTAGTGGTGACAGGTTAGCAAGGATGAGAGCTGCTCTGCAGATCAAGATGCTGATGCTGGGTGAGTTCAGAAAAATCACTGAATACTCAGAAAATCTACCAGGAAGGACAAAAATCTTAGTGGAGGAGCAATATGTTGTGTCCCTCCCACACACACTTATTAGTTCCACATTTAAGACCAGTCTACAAACAAGAAAAACTTTTGAGACATTTTAAAGTCAGAAAACTTTAAATTCCTATAATCTACACAAAATTATCTTAAAGTAATTAATGAAACACTTGATGAGCAGAATTTTGGTCTTCATTACCAGTAGTAATCCACTAAGTACACTAGTTTTAAGAGGAAAAATGTGAAGGAAAATAAAGTTGAAGGGGACCAAGGATGTTTTTGTTATTAAATATCATCATACAATCCGCGAGAATCTGAAGGAGAAGACACAATGTGTTAGGTCATATGTATCCAACATACAATTTGCAAAGAAACACAATTTTGCCTCAACAGGCAGACGGCTAAGTTTTCTTGCATTGATGAAAAAACTATCTCTCCTGTTTGTTTTTTGCTTATTGGTCTAATTCCAAATAAAAGCTTTTCAGTTTTTCTAGCAAATGTATTTCCTTTAAAAACAAATTCCCCTAATTTTACTGCTACTGTAAGGAAATTGGGAATGCTCTGGTATTCTCTATATCTGTCTTACTCTCTTACATATACCTATATCAATAAATACTGCTTCACATGCAATTCTTACTATGTGATTGCCTATAGTTCTATTAATTTCATTAGTATATACATTTGCACATGTACATATATAGAAAGCAGATAGCTGGATTGATTCCAGATCAATTAGAATCAGATGGGTAAATCAAGAAATCTGATTCAAGGGCTACAAACTTCAAAGGCTGGTGACTTCTGAGTCAAACAGAATGTAAAGAACTCCGGAGACCAACAAATCCCCAAGGCTCCTTTAGGACTTCACCAGCATTCTCAATACTTTTTGAAAGTTCTTGCAGGATTGAGGATTACATATTAAGTATTTAAAGTTCCTGTTAGCTGATAAAATTGTATTTCCCTAACACTAATAAAGCACACTACCTAGAAAAGTTGAAGGTACTACAAAACTCAAATATGCAGGCTTTCATTATCCAAGTGAATCTAAAAAGGAATTCAAAGTAATTCCAGAAGCTTTGTTGAAGTAACTCTCCACATAAAAGAAACCGTCCAACTTAATGACATGGTTACATGCAAACAAATTGCACTTAAAGAAACACATAGTTATATGCTATGGTGTTACAGTCTTCAGTGTTGGTTTTTTTTTTTTTTCCTGCAAACCCAAACAGAAAAAAAAAATCAGACTGCTTACAAACAGACTGATTTCACAGAGGCAGCGGTAGCTGACAGAAGGTTGATCTGAGCCTTGAGAAGGGAAAAGAGCTAACAAATAGAACAGCTTACTTGACCGCTCCTGTCTCTCGTACACGCTCACACAGACATACACATATGCGCACACATACACACACACGCACACTCGCTATTCCTTCTCTGCAGCACAGAAGAATCTTGATAGAATGGCAGGAAACACGCACAGAATGGTCAGGGAAGGATATGATGTCAGCAACCACAAACAATAAAAGGTGTAAAGGTGCTTCCTTCCCTAAACTGTTCCAGAAGTGCAAAATGGGAACCAAAACTCTCCACTTCCTTCTCTGAGCAGAACTGTCTGAATCTGCTCTGCTGCAACAACCCAGACAGAGAGTTCTTTGAACAGTCACAACAGGGGCAATAAGGAGTATCCAAACAGGAGAGTCAAAATATTTAATTTATAAACAAGAAGGCAGCCAGAGAAAAACTAAGTTAAAATGTGCTATGGTTGAGCATTTTCATGGTTGCTTTACAAAAGAAACTTGCCATACAGATGTCCCTGTTCCATTAAGCGGCTTGCATTCTGAGTGGATTAATTAAATTAAAACTAAAGAACCAAACCATTTTTTTTCTATTATCCCGATGTAAGGAAGCAAACAACAACAAAAAAAGCAGTCCCCATTCTCCTACCTTTCATATCTTGATAAATAAAAGTAACTTCAAAGACCTATGAAATCTTTTTATGCAAGCCTTTCTGTTTATTCAAAAGAGTTTTGAATCAGAATCTAAATAAAAATCTTAAGGTACTGAGCAAGAATACATCAGCTACTTTCTGATGAAAAATTAGCTACAAAACCTGCAGCATAACCGTGAAAATCCACAGTGGGGAACACATATTCAAATAAAATGGTCACTGAAATATTTTCTGTAAAAGCACTATCTGACTGTGTTCCACATACAAAGACAGGCACACATTGAAGAAACAGCTGGGCATACTGCATCCAGTAACAACACCCCTCATTTTGGGACTGTCACCTTGAGCTGGATAAAGTTGAAAGAAATAGAGAAAAGGGTGAAAGTAATTACCATCTTTCATGTTATCTGACTGAAATCAGCTGACATTAAAGAGAGACAGGGTACCCCACATTCAATGTGATTTGGTTGCATGGTCATTACAGAAGATGCACTTCGGGCTATTAACGGAAAGGTTATGATAAAATTCTGTATGTCATCACCACAGCAATACATCAGTAAAGCAGAAATGGCACAATCCACAGTGGTTATCCAGGCAGAAAGCCATGCAACAAATGAATCTGAGTCATCTTAAGGTTTCAAACATCTGTTCACAACACCCTGATTTAGAAATTAAGCATAACTTATATTTATGTGCTTTGATTTTACGGCCAAGCTGCCACACGAAAAGACTGGAAGGGAGTTCATTTTAATCTACTAAATTTAACTCTCGAGAGATCATGCATTTTGCTACAGGAACTAAAAGACAAACACTTAAGCCATAATGGATATAGTGCAACAGATGAAATACTAAGGACTGCTAGACCGAGAGTACATTTAACTGCAAAAGTCTGTACATAAAGAAAATATTTGTAATCTTTAACTACCAAAGTTTATTAATCATTTATCTAACCTCACTCCTGATTTATGGCATGAGTTTAATTTATAATGGAGAACAACTCATGGGCAATGAAGTTCTGCATTAAAGCAGGAGTAGAATGTTCATAAATTTGCAAACTGCAAAATCATTCCCTATAGTTCAGCTTTAATCTACTCATATTTCAGTAATTTTACTACTGATTTTGAGAGCATCTTCTGAATTTGTGAGAGTCGATATTCCAATTTATTATTTATTTGTTTATAAAGGATAGCAGAACCTGTTTATTTTTAAGCCTGAGCTTCAGGAAATATACCTAATTTGATTTTTACATTTATATTTGAACATATTCCTGTAACACTGACCATGTAGCAATGAACTGCAGAAAATTCCTCTCTTACAGCCAAGGTACTGTGTCATAATCAATACCATTGTTTGTATGCCTAGGAGGAAGAGGTATGAGAATATCAAGCATCGTGAATTTCTTGGAATTTGGAGTTAAACACTTCTAAAAACTAGTTGTAAGAATACTTCATCTCCCTTGAATCAGACAACTGTGGTCACTGTAGGTTACGACTCAAACACTGTTGATACCCAAGTTATCTCACAGAGCAAGAACTCATGCAATGCGAATAGAACAGTTTCAGTTGCTATTGTTTTGCAAAGTTCCCTTGAAAAGTTTTTTTGGTCAAACTAAGCATCATTGCAAAAACAGCAGAGAAGATGGTACTTGCCATTAGTAGCCCTACTTCATTAGCCACAGACCCGGCTTTTCAAGGTCTGAGTTAACCAGACACTGAATATCTAGTCTGTAGTCACCTACGTTTTTAAGCTGATCCATGCCTGTATGAAAAGGGAAGGAGTGTCTTCAGCTTACCTTCCAGAGGATGTGCTGATAGTCGTCCATCAGGCACAGTGAAGGGGGGTTTTCTGAACAGTACATACAAGTTACACCAAACCTGGGCATGCTGATAAAGATCCATGATAGGAGGCCAAAGGCCTTCCAAGTGATTGTGGAATTTGCCACAGATGGTGAGTCATTCCTTACAGCGGTGCACCAAAAGAGGAAGCAACCATTGAGAATCTAGATGAAAACTGGTTGCCTGTAGACCAGTAAGAAGAGGTATGTACCTGCTACGCTTGATGAAGAAAGGAAGATTTGGCTAATTTACAACATTTCTGAAGAACAGATGAGGAAGAGTATTTGATTTGTAAAGCAAAGAAGGCAGACAGTAATGCATATTTTAAGGAAAGCAATTAAGTGAAATGCTAGTATACTAAAAAATATACCTGTGAAAAGTCGATTTGAAATCTACAATGACTAGCAGGTCATATTTCAGTGTCTACCCATCACCCAGTTAAAAAAAAAAATGTAAAGCAAATAGTTTGAAGAAAAAGTTTGCAGGTTTATGATTAAGTTCATGATGTACCTTTGTCAGCTAGACAGTCATAATGGGAGTCTGAACAATAAATATGGAATAAGATCCTTGAAGTGCTTGGGAGACTGTCTCAAGCTTAACAGTTTATTGAATCAGACAATCTAATAATACAAGAGAAAAAATACAGGAATGAAAACTGAATCACCTAATTGGTCTGAAATGGAGACAGTGACTAGGAATGGAAACCTGTCTGAAAATGGAGTAGGGAAATTGGACTGCTGCAATTTCGGCTAGGAGTCTCAATACTGTTCAGCTAATAATTTGATTGAATTGCGTTATAGTTAATAGGTGTGAAATAAATATCTTAAAAGGTGTTTTACGAATTCAATCTGTCATTTAATAAGCTGGAGGAGGGGAAGCATTTCAGTGGTCAAGAGAGTACGATTTAGCACCCTGTGTGCCGAAAAGGTGTCTTGGAACTATTCTGATCTTGGTCTAGCTATATTTAAAGACATCTTACATACTGGGTAAGATACTAGTGCTTACAGTACTTATTAGTACAGAAGCAGTCATACGCAAAGACAAAGGACTTTGGAGAGTGTTGGCTTATTACAGGAAAAGCTGAAGATCTCTGGAGTTAAGTCATTGCATCACCTGAAAGCAGTCTCTAGCTGTGGTTAGATTTAGTTTTACAGATTTGTTACTACTGCTTGTATGGGAGGAAGTTGGTGGTGGGGAACATAAACTCCCACAATGGCTTTTAAGAATCAGGGGACAATTCCAGGTATTATTGGAAAAAGCTGTGTACTGCAGTACCAAAACACAGTCTGAACCTGGACACAAACTGCTTGGAAATGCCAATTCCAGTGGCAGGCAATTTTAGATTGTCCTCTACTGAAGAAAGTAAGGATTGATTCTCAGAAGGATTCACCAGAAAAGATTTTTGATTCTGCTTATAATTTGCCAAACTGCAGAAATGCAAGCAAGCTTGGTACATGCACTTAAACAAGAGAGCTACAGACAGCAGTGTCTGAACTACGGTCAATGATCAGTCTTTAAACAATAGGCAGAGTAGATGGAGAAGAGAATTAAATTTGGGGTAGAACAGATGCACTTGTTCAGATCTGCACAGACCTGGTCTCCTTTTTCTTCATCCAACAATCTCTACAGGAATCTTATACACTGACCCAGGATCCTCCCTTTTCTCACTCAAAGGGCACTGTAATCATGCCTATCTATGTTTAACAATGCAAGCTGAGTTCTGCTCTTATAGGTTTGTGCTGCACCACCACTTAATTGCTATGAGGAGGAACAAAGATTTCCTCCTAATAACTATATTTTGACAGGGATATCTTACACATTTGCAAATGAAACTTTTCTGAAGTTTTTAGAGAAAAGAGAAGGCTTTTAGAAAAAGGAATTTTGTGGCATGAATAAACAGGACAAAAGATAAGAGGAACCCAAAGTCTCTTTAAAGTACTGAGCAAATAAATGAGTAAGCACTGTATTTTGTTCAAAGGCTAAGCTGAAAACTAGAAAGTATCATCCAAAGAGGTAGAATATTGATAAAACTGAGGATGAAAGTACCTTAAAATGGGGAACATAAGTGTAGAAATTAAGAGAAGAAAAAATGAGATGTGAATAAGTTCCTCATTAAAAGAAAATGGCCTCTATCAGACAACAGATTCTACAGAAATATTGTGACGGTGTTAATAAAAGGAATCCTTTTCAAGATGACCAAAGTGAATGCCAAAAATTGTCAAGGTAAAGCCTGAATAAAAGTAAAACTGCTTTGTGTTACTGATGGGAAAAAATCTTATCCATAAATATGTTAAGGTGGTATAACATTTTTTTCTGGCTGGGAAGTGTTGCTCATGGTGTTGCCATTTTAAGAGTAATTTGAGTTAGGCTTGGAAGATAAAAGAAGGTAGAACGGGTAGGATGACTACTGGCAAGCATAACTTCTGTGATCAAATAGACCTGGATATTGGAAAAGAAAAGACAACAAAGAATTTTGGTAGGTATTATTTTATGGAGTTTTGTGATTTGTGGCCATGAAAAGCTGAAAATTGAGAGACATTGGGAGAGCTCAGTTAGAGAAAACACAGGGAGTAGATTCCTCAAGTGAAACTGACCCAGAGAAATGCCTTTGTAGTTAACACTGATGGTAAAGGGAACTCGGATATCAATAGCTGATAATTGACATTAATTCTCAAGTCTTGCTACGTTTAGGGATAGAAGAAATCATTGTAAACAAACAGTATCATGGAAATATTTGAGTCACTTGTCAGTTTCTCCACTCTAACTGAAACAACCTGTAATACCCTGAATCTGGTTAGCTACTCAAGCCAAAAGGGGGCAATATCTCATAAGCATATCCTCTAACATGGTTCAGCTTCCTACCAGAGATCTGGAGCAATCAAACGTGAAAGACCTCAGGCAGGTCTCCCTGAGCCAGAGAAGTTCCATGGAAGCTGTGTGTGCCAGTCTTTCAAGCTAAGTAGCTAGTAACTTGCTGTTATCCTATTCAGGCTTGAAAAATTTGATTCTCTATGGATTCACTATTACTAGTGCCTTAGACATTTATTAATTAATTCACCTATTTTTCACTAATATATCTTATACAGTTCAACCAGTCACCCAAAGCAAAAGCTGACTTGTCATAGATACACTGAGTCTCAGGCTGATATAATTTTAAATCTAGAGAATGCCACTGATTTCTGTGGAGTTATTCCTTTGTACTAATGCAGACATGAGAACAGACCCATCACTAGTACTGAAAAAGGAGACAGACAAGCTTTCTAAGCAGAAGTAATATCTAATATACATTAACCGAGATGGAAAAAAAAAAAATCACTTCTATGGTGTACAAGCCCTTCTTTAGATCCTCAGTGTACCCAGAAGCTCATCCTTTTTTTCCCAGCTATAGAAGCTGGTCTAATGAAGTATATTACCTCAGCCCAGGAACCTCCTCTTGTCATGCTGGACCATCTCAGCTGTAACTACACTACACAGAAATGGAAAGTTGTTTTTCCTACAACACAGACCTGAACACATAACTTTCATATTTAAACACCTTTATTAGTTTTCTAAAGCAACCTCAGATCAGTACATGCTTCATCTGGCAATTAATTTCTTAGAGAGGAATGATTAGGTGTAGACATGTTCTGCTTCTCTCTTTTGTACACCCAGTTCTAGAAACACACCCTTTTCCCTTTAATTGCTGACCTTCCCAGAAATGTCAAGAATTAAATATACTTCTTCCGAAATGTAAAGTAGACTGCACAACATGGTGGAGAGCTGCTGAGCTGCTAACTGTTCATTCAATCTGTGTAAGCGTTAATACAATAAATACAAATATAAAAACTATGACACTCCCTGAACTGAACTGAACTCCTTGCCCAGAGACAGCTGCAGGCTTAAAATAAGGAGGAAGAGGGGGAAAAAAAAGGCAAGGGAAATATATCAATCTTTCCAATGACTATGACAGCTGAAAAGTCTACATTAATGCTTCCAATCCCACTCAGACATTTTTTTTCCCAAGGACAAAAGGAGATGAAAGGTATGCCAGGTACATAATAAGGCTAATAATAAAAATTAAAACATCTGCATTTCACTGAATAAGGGTGAAGAACTGCTTCTGTCTGTGACATGTATGTCTTTTTCTAACGGCAAAGCTCATAAATTAGAACAGGTTGCTGTTTTTAAATATACAAAATACACACAATTTAAGTAGAAACACACAAACTCAGAATCCATCTGTTCTAAAAAAAGGAAAAAGTGCAGTGGCAGTGTAGCAAAGAAACACTTACATTGTGATTACAAAGATCTGATACCTCTTACAAGCCACATGATAGGAAATAAACCTGGCACATATATTGTCTGGTGCCTCATGTCTAGAATTTTACATGTTCAGGATAAGACATCTGTTAGAAAAATGGACAGTTCTGACTACCAAAAAACAAAGTACACGGCCATATCTGCTAGTGCTAGCATACCATCACTCATTTGCTGAAGTTAATTGCTTTCTACCTCCTGACTCTATCTTGACAAGAGGCATCTCTCTACGCTGGAAGATCCAAACTGGATTCCCACGGGTTTGGAAGTAGAAAAAATGCATAAACAGACAAGGCTGTAAGAAAGGAAAGATAACATGGAATTTGCTATGACGGAGAAAATAGAAAAATATGCCTCGTGGGAGATGAAACAGGCAAGGTGCCTGAAACAACTTACTTATGCTGCCTGTTGAGGAAGGAATTTTCTGTTTTTCTGGCTTACTGGGATATTCTACAGATTTTTTTTTTTTGTCCTTGGTGGTGCAGAAAGGGGCAAGCAATAGATACATTTCTGTTAACAATATTCACACGAGAGAAGGAGAGAGCATGGAGAAATGTGAGATATATAGCACACTGAGGAGTTATGTTTTGATACGACAAAAAGCTAAAAGAGCTGCACTTTAGATACTAAAGATCCATCTTGAATCAGTCACAAAGAGATAAACAGCCCCATCTAATTTAGCATGCTCTTCAAACACATAATAGTTCACATTCAGTTTTTGAAAATTGCATTAGGTAACAAATTCATACTTTCCATACGGGGATTTGTTCTTCTAATTTTTCACAGAATCAGAGCCTAACAGCTCTCACCTCAAGGCCTTCAAAACCAAATTTTCTACTGACGCAGAAAGTGTTTACCACAGAGGTGCACCCACCGCTGTCTTCAACTACAAAAGCCACAAGTGAGCATCATACCCTGCCTACAGAACCTCAGCTGTAACCACTCCATTTGCACATGCAGCTGGATGTATTTATTTATTTTATTTCCTACACTTACAAAACATATCTCATTTGGCAGTAGTCAATGCAAAAAGGCAACATCCTTGACAAATAACAGAAGAAAACAGATATATAAAATGTGCTTAATTTGCAGAGGGAAATACAGTGCAATTTGCCTGATAGTCTCCGTTCTATCTTGAATGAGCATTTTTTTTCTGAACAGATCATTGCCAGTGTTGCTCATTTTATTATTGTCCTAGAAGCATGCTGAAAAAAACAAAACAAAATCAATACAAAGATACATTAGCAAAATCTTTCTGTGGCCTTGAATGTACATTATGTTTTCTCAGAAATGGCACTTTTTGAGCTCTATTGATATGCAAGGTGATTTCTGAACAAAAATATTCTTAGAAGCAGACAGCTGTAGCAAAAGTAGCAGGCAGCATAGTGTAAAGAACTGAATCTAAGGTTGGGATGCAAACATGGCTGAGATCTGCTCCTTTTTCTGACAAAAATATTTCATGCCACCTTCATTTTTTCCGCAGTTTCTGTGTTGTAAACCTGGGGATAAGAAACCTTGGGTTTTGTTCATGCAGACGTTCTGAGAAGTAAGTACAATGAACATTTTTGCAAAACAGAAAAATTCTGAGGGCTTTCAGTAAATATACTATAATTCTCATCTGGCATTGTCAGCATGGAAACAAACAGGGAAGATCATTTAGCAGATTTTAAAATGTATGAAAGTAATGTGTAAGAGCAAGATTATGATCACAAAAATGTTAGTATCTGTGCTTAAAATCACTGATATCAGAAAGTTATAATTATCTTGTATATCTACAACATTTATATACACATGTTGTTCTTGCACTATAGCCCTTTATGCTAATGTATATCATCTTGAAATAAAGATATTTGGCAGTACTGTCATATAAGGTCCAACACGGTACACAGCAGATTCATCAATTTCCTGTTTCTTATCCTCTCTCTCTTACAGCATCCTAATCAACCTAATTAAAGCTTCGTTCATTTGAAACCTCAGATGACAATTTGTTTAACTCTATCCCACTGTGGTCTTTTTATAAAGAGAATTAAATTTGATCTTCTGACAGCAATTATTAAATGATCCCAACTGGCCCCAATTAAGACACATGGCTCACAGGCCTCAAAATCCAATAAAATGTCAAGCCCTCTCTTTCACTTGCACATCTTCCTTTACCTTGCTTTATTTTCTTAAAGCCAATTAAGCTCATCTTATCAAGTGGAACTGAATGCCATTGTATAGACTAACTCAGGATACAATGCACCAATTTACTTTTACAGATATACTGAAGCAGGGACAACATGCTCAAAACCATTCTTTTGAAACCCTTCCTTGATTCAGTTCACCTAGCTTTAATGCCTCTCACTGTGCTGCACATGACCTACATACGCTTACTTTTAAAACACTGCCTGCAATGAGCAGTGATTAGAGAAATATATTAAATATCCACGATAGGAATTTTGCACTGCTTACAATTCTCCTTATAGTAATACATCTCTTCTTCAAGCATTACCACTCGGTTATCATCTCCTCATTTCAGAAATTCAAAAGGTGACACTTGCGTAACTTCTGAGGTTAACCTTTTTTTACCTTTAATTTCTGCTCTAATTTTTCCACACATGTTCAGTAGTATGCTGTGAAGAAATGTTCCCATGATTTCACGTAAAGGCAGGTAGCCTAGGATTTGTAACTCAGTGATTGTGTGCTACTCCATGGAAACAGCTGAATTAAAACCAGCCTCATAGACCAAAGTAGCTTCCATGCACATCTGGCTCTTATTTTAAACTCTAGCACCTGCCTGGAAATTTAACCCCCATCTTTTCTCTGAAGAACAAATGGGACAGATTTATCTACTGCCATTTGGTTTAGGTCAAAGCTGAGCTGTGCTCTGATAAATTAATTGCAATGTAATTGATACTGTTTGACACAGTTTTTGAAAAGATGATTCTCCATCCATTTTATGACCACACTGCTCTCTCTGTATTAAAACACATGAGATTTCCTACTTCTGCACATTCACCCTAAGTACAGCTTAGAATAACAACATATTAAAATACAGCACACATTTTCTATCTCAATATTTCTAATGAATTGCTGTACAAAGATTATGTGCACAATTATCATCAAGAGAGTAAGTAACAAGTAAAAAAAGCTCAAAGCAATACCACTACCATTGTGGTGAATGTTTTCTATATTTCTTTAATTTACATACTGAACAAATGTAAGCATGATATTCCTTAAACACAAAAAAGAGAGAAAGACACTAAATTTCGGTGCGATATTTTCTTTACTAGCAGGAAGATGTGCAAGTTTATGTAAAACATAATTAGACACATTTCCTGACCAGCTGGGAAACATACTTTTCTTTGCAAAAATTTAAAAGATTAAAGTGATGCCAACCACTTCTCAAAAAGTAAAATAAATTTTATTTTTAAAGAATTTGCAAATGTTACATTTAGGGATTTTAAAAAGATTGACTTCCAAAAGCCGGCAACAGTTTTACTCCCAAAAATGCTATATGACTCCAGTAAATTTGAACTGCAACATGCAGTAACAGTTGACAGAGAATTTCTAATAGTGCATTGAAATTTCTGAAGATTAAAAAAGATTTCAGTATACTATGCTGCAATTTTTTCTCATTGTACTCTAATAATCCCATAGAAGATGTCAATTTTAGATCTTTCTTTTGCTAAAAACAGCAACCCCTGTAACAGATTTAGTCCAAAGAGCTGAAAATATCCTGTGGAAAAAAAAATCTGTACAGAAATCAGAACAATCCAAATCCTGCCATTACTCAGCACTGCAGTGACGTGCAGATGTTTGTAGTGGTTTAAGGAGCCAGCAGGGCTGGAAACTCTACATACTCAACTCCAACATGATTGCAATTGAACCTCATCAAAGTAAGAGCTCATAATTTGTCACAGAAAACAGCCAATTAACATATGTTAGAAAAAGGCTCCCATAAAGATAATATATGATTAAAGATCCAATGCAGCTGTCACAAATCAAAATTCTGCATTTTAAAAAGAAATATCAGTCTGAGTTTCTGAATGTTTACATCAGTAGAGGATAATATATTTTAAAAATCAACATTAAAAAAGTGCCCCTAATTATAATATTTCCTCCAGGTTTGGAGTTACAGTTTAGGGAGATCTGGGTACTAAAGCACTATTTACTGTTCTGGCTGTTGTGCTGTAAATAGTTAAGACCTTTGCCAAAACACAACTGCTATTTTGTTTTAGTGCTATTTTAAAAGACAGACCTTCATTGTGAGTGAGGTGGCCTCCATTGATGCACTTTGTTGTCAAGACATTCCCCTGAAAACACTGCGTGTCCTTATTGCTACAAAAAATACCATACTGTAAAACTGTACTATAGCCCCAGGGCTAGCGCTGTGATCCTAGCTGTTCACATGCATGGCTGTGAGTAAAGCTGCACTGCAGCCAGTTTCATTATTTCACATTTACATTGGTGAAAATCAGATCTGAATGTAGCCTGCAACCGTCTTTTAAACAAATACATTGATTAAAAATAGTTTTCACATATATATGCCTCAAAAATGAAGCCTGTTGCTTTATTAACACAGAACTCTGACTGTGATGCCTATTCTGAACAATAATCTTTAGTCCTTTTAATTTTGCACAGAAATATTTTAATTACTGAAACACTGCATAATTAAGCTGCTGTTTTTTCCAAGCATTATGCCCTTTTTTCCTGCTGTCATTTAGGATCTTATCTGTCAGTCTGTAAACTCTGAGGTGATTTGAATAGTAACTTGTTTCTATGTGTGTGCATATGTGAGCATGTGTGTCCTTGTCTTGATACCGTACTGTAAAAGGAAGTGCTTCCTCTTTTCTGTTTGAAAGAGACCCAAGAAAAACAAAGTTTTGAAACTCAGAAGTCTGACTGGACATTAGTCAACATATTTTTAAAAACGCTTTAACTCCTATTCAGTCAAATATAATTTTATGTTGATGGTTAAAAGCAGGGACAAATTTTAATCAATGCTAGCAGAGAATAATATAATGGAGATCGCATTCTCCCAAAGTGGAATGTGATGACTTTTAAGGGTCTCTTCTCCACTTTAAAGTCTTTCAATGATTCAGAAACACTGTTTCCATTAATGCTAGAAGCTGCAGTTTGTGTCATCAGCACAAAGTTAATTCTCTTAAAACAGCACTTATTATATCGGTACTGAATTATCTGTTGACTTGAAAGCTGTGGTTTCTAAAACCCTGAATAGGCACAGACTTTTGAATACACTATAACTTAATACGCTGAGAGGTCAAAAAGAAACCTCTTAAGCATTTAAAGTTACTCAGGTGTGCACCTGTCTCAAAAAGATCAAAAGCACTGAACATTTCAGATTCATTTATATGGATGAAAAATTCCTAATGTTCTTTAATATTCTTCACTATGTTATATTCAGATAAAAAAAATCATTCTGAATCAGTGTCCCTTTTAACGAAACACTGTGAATAATGTTAAGGTTACGTTGCCTTTTTTTTTCCTCAGGAATGTGTTCATTGGTTCCCAAGCAATCAGTAACGTTTTTGATTAAGATCTCAGAAACAGATGAAAATCCCAAGGCTTCTCTACTATTGAAACTTCACATCTTTGACTGTCCCCGACTAATGACAGTAAACTATGCAGCATCAAGCTAAAGAGATTAATTTCCATTTTGCAGTGAATAGACAAAATTGGACCAAATTGATTCCATATCAACTACATTGCTATGTCTGTTACAGAAAATAGAGGTTTGGCCCTAGAGATGGTTTGAGATAGGAAAAATAAAATTCAAGGTGCAAAAAAAAGTAGTACTTAATGAATGACACAATAAACAAGAGTCAGATAAGAATTGTATTTTTTTCGCACGCTATTGTTTTTAAAATAAAACCATATGTTTTGGATAAACCAACTTCAAATTTAGTATTTATTCCTGACAATAAATCTGCTTTACAAAACTTTTGCTAACATCAAGAGCAGAAAAATTAAAAGCAAGTTCTTCATCATAAGGAAATACTGTATCAGTGTGATTTCCTATTCTATAAACCTAAATTTCCTCTCTCCATAGGTAAAATCAAATAATTTTACAATTAGATCATGCATAAATGATAAGTATTAGACCACTGCTATTAAGCAACATTTTCAAAGCATGACTATCAAATTGATCTGCTGTTTACTTATCACAATATCTCTAAGAAATTTCCAGCATTCTTTTAAATTTATTTCAGATTTAACTAATTATGCATGATGAAATACTTTAAAAAATTTTATCCTTCTATCTAGCCATGTTGTGCTGCAGAAGTGAAGACTATCTGAGTCAGTAATGGCTTCTACTAAATGGAAATGTCGACAACATGTCATAACCTAATTCAAGATTTATAGGGTTTTTTACAATTATTTTAAAAATCTGATTGTAAAGCTTGGAAACAGAGTTCCCGAAAACAGTATCCCACTTTCTGATTGTTTCTGTGCATAGGGAAGTCAGTGGCAATTTTTCTGTTTATTCTAACAATAGTAGCACAAAGACTTTGGAAAAAAAGTTGAGGATATTTTATTAAATGTCCAAGACCACTCTAGTATCAAGGCTCCAGACTCTATATGGTCTTACCCACACATCCCTATGGCATTATCTTGTTTAAAGAAAGGAAAAAATATGCTGATGCTTCTCAGTTTCTCTGAG
Organism: Pterocles orientalis; assembly: GCA_011057875.1. Lineage (NCBI taxonomy): Eukaryota > Metazoa > Chordata > Aves > Pterocliformes > Pteroclidae > Pterocles > Pterocles orientalis. The sequence goes on from WKFP01013929.1 coordinate 549,996, forward strand.
GAGTCCACTGGGTGGTTCTAGAGAGAAGAGTTGAGTTACCACCATGTGAAAAGCTCTAAATCCTCATAGGTTACAGCAATGCTATACAGCAAAAAAGCATCATAAAAATGAAGCATAAAACTTTGAAAGTAAAAAAAAATAATAATAGTAATAAAAATAATAATCATGACTCTGTACCAGCCATCTTAATACAAACACGTTAGTCCTGTATGATACCTAGAGATGACCACTGAGGAATCAAAGACTCCAGCTTGTCATTTTGTATGAAACAGCTATAGAGTACATTGAATATGTTCAAGTATAAATAAGAACTTTAACTACAACTACAGCTTTTGCTGTTAAAATTTCAAAGTTATTGAAAATGAAAAGGGATACTTTCAAGTCATTTTAATCGTCCAACATTTTCCCATATCAGCTCACGGATTTACTTTTCAACACCAGCAGTCTGAGACAAGAATGAACTGATTTATAGCCCATGCTAGAGGAGCTTGCTGTTCTGCTGTCGTTTTTTTCCTGGCACCAGCAGATGGAAGCAACTCTCTTGCTGGGTTTTAAGTTTAGTGTGGTTTTGGGGATGTTTTTCAGGCTAAAATCTTTATTTTTATATTTATTTTGTTGTCTGTTGATCCTTTGATGTTAGATACTGAGAAAATTTTTTTCCAGTTCCCAGAGCATTTTCTTCACATGAGAGCCTTGTGTTAGTAAGTCTGTAGCTCCTGCTGAAACCTCTTGCAGGGACAAACAGAGCCTATAGCAAACCAACTTGAGCTTGTTTCTGTAAACCCCGCTGCTGCATGGTTCTGTTAGAAATAACCACTGACAAGACACATGCAAAAATCTGTCTGTGGGCTGGATTCAAGTGTGTACAGGCTAGTCGTTGTCAGTCTTACAGTACAATACCTTGTCTAATAAAAAACCATGGAAACATGACACCCTGAATTCTTTTGCTATTTTGGTTAAGCTGATGCATCACTTGTTTCCCTTCACCAGTCAAAAACCATGCTGACTGCGACATTCAACATCATGCCCATGACAGGCAGGTGTTAGAAGGATTTCAAGTATAGGATTTTAGGACCACAGGCCACCCTGCTCGATGTGGTTTGTCTGACAAAAAGCAGAAGACCAGCAAGAGACTCTGACACTACCTGCAGCAGACTCTGAGTGTTCCTTCAAAATAAGTATGTTTTGCACCTGCCATGGAAAAAGCATATTCCATACCAAGAATATTACAGGAGCATAGTAATATTTGCCCCCGTTCCCTCAGCCCGTAAGTCAGTGCCATGCTCTTCTGCCATGTAAGAGGGTGAGATTAGATGTTCATCTCAAGACTTGTTACCTTCAATTAAAGAGGTGTCAACTACTCTTAACCTGTACGGCATATGGGCAACCTGGTTAACAAAAGACATTTCCCTGAGTTGCTGCAGTAAAACCAGCATGTGCGGTGATCCTGTTGATTCTCACAAGCTAATCAGGGTCAAGCTGGGTCAGATTTATGTACCGCAAAATCTTTAAGACAGGGACGGTCTCTTCCTGTAAGGTTCTACAGTATAAGAATTAGCAGGTAAAATAATGTGCCTTCAGTCATAACTGGAGGCTATTACTGAGCTCTTTTACACGTGTAACTGTAGTTAACAAAAGACTTCCAAACACATGCAGGTAATACATGAAGTTAGAGAGATTTCAAACAATGGTCTTTTGGAGGCACTATGCTAACAGGAAATAGTATGTTACGAATGAATTGCAAAACCAAGATCCTGATCACTGAAAACAGTAAAGAGTTCATGACAATTTTTACAGAATGAATTATACCTAATGTCCTGGTCAAATTCCATCTTGGATCATTATTCTGCCCATATAAATTCTAATGCAGTTAAAGAAGGCATTCTTTGCTTTTTGGTTTAAACAGATTTGGTGATGTTTTGTCTTGTTAGAAGTGTTAGCATTTCACCACGGCTCTGCTTTCAGAGTCAGATGAACTAACCACATGTCTTGTTTATATTTTGCCTTCAATTGGTTGTATAGAGAACTACTTCATACTATACAATTAGAAAGCAATGGTATAGGAAAGAATATATGAAAGGAATTTCATCATGTCTGGAGTGAGGAAAGTCTTTCTCTCTTACCAGATTTTCCAGAAAAGTAACACAGAAAGAAGAAAAATACTTATAAGAACCTCCTTTCAAATTAATGAAGATTAATGAAGACATGAATATTTTGTATCCAAAAACTCCTAATGAAATTAGTATCTACATTTCTTCTTCTCAGATATAACTGATTGCAACATGGAGTTTTTGGAAATACCATCTCATGGAAGACTATAACAATGCCATGAAAGAAAACCATGGACTAAACCTAAAGGATTTATAATATTTAATTCTTGAGTGCTGTCTGAATAAGCCTAACCTAACTGACTATCTTTTCTTAACAGTCATATGGTCTATTTGGACACAACTAATAGATCAGAGAAAGAACAGCTTCATCTCCCTCAGAGCAGCTCTTATCACAACAGCAGAAACGCACATTCCTCTAAAAGTTCCAATAGCCTACATTTTTGCCTGCATTAGTTTGCAGAGTGATACAGATCAAACTGGTGGACGTAACTCAGTCTTAAACAGACCAAGGGGTAAATCGTGACATAGTCCCTGGGGTGCAGAGATCATTCTTTCTATAATTAAAAAAAATAATAATTATTTTTAAATACGGTCAGGTTTTTTTTTTTGGAAACTGGTTTTAGTACTCACTGTTTTCAATAACCCACTTCTAACTGTTTTAAAGTTGTCGCAGAAAACAAGTATCTTAAGAACAATTGTTTTAGTGATGGTATTTTCAGCCAGATCTGTGGAAATTTGATAGAACTTTTGTGCAGTAGACTGGTTTTTTTCTCTAATTTTTAGTAGGGTTATGGCAGTGATTACAGTTCATGGCAAACTTACCACTTATTTCTTAACTAATCAATGCCCTAATTGCATATTACCCTGGAGATGTGAAATCTCAGTATTTGTTGGAAAATGGTTATAATGGTCAGCTTCCAGTGGCAGGCAGGGATGGGGTCAGGGGAGAAGAGGGATGAGGGCCTTGGTTTTGTGACTAGCAAATTGGATCACCAAAATTTACCCAGAAACACAATCTCTGACCAGAAGGACAGATCTGCTGCTCAGAAACAGCGAGTGACAGCCTCCACAAAAACAGATTCCTATTAATACAAGAATGCCTTAACAAGCACATGATGTTAAAGTCCACCCTACATAGCTGACTTGGTATCATGCAGAAGACTGAACAGAAAGCTCTCCACACAAAAAATGCTATGTAGGAAGAGAGGAACAAGACTCTTTTTCCTCAATTAAGTTTGCTGTTTAACCCAGTCAAAGATGGAGTTTTATGTATTGCATACAAATTTTTATATAGCACCCACTTATTAAGTTTTACAGGTGAAATCCGAATTCTCTATACTCTTGAGATGGAGACACCAAAAATGTCTAAGTAAGAAACTACCTCTGTTATAAATTCTTCTTCCAATAAATTCTTAGCATAGAAATTTTCATATTGTGCTGAGTCAGAAATCCGTGATCCACAAAATGTTGCTTATTACAGGAGATAGATATACTATAATCAGAATCACAGAATCATAGAATCATTAAGGTTGGAAAAGACCTCAACGATCATCAAGTCCAACCGTCAACCCACACCACCTAACTCACTAAACCATGTCCCTAAGCACCACATCTACACGTTTCTTGAACACCTCCAGGGATGGTGACCCCATCACTTCCCTGGGCAGCCTGTTCCAATGCCTGATCACTCTTTCAGTGAAGAAATTTTTTCTAATATCTAGCCTAAACCTCCCCTGGTGCAACTTGAGGCCATTTCCCCTTGTCCTATCACTTGTTACTTTAGAGAAGAGGCCAGCACCCACCTCACTACAACCTCCTTTCAGGCAGTTGTAGACAGTCATAAGGTCTCAGCCTCCTCGTCTCTAGACTAAACAACCCCAGCTCCCTCAGCTCCTCCTCATAAGACCTGTGCTCCAGAGCCTTCACCAGCTACGCTGTCCTTCTCTGGACCTGCTCCAGCACCTCAATGTCCTTCTTGTGGTGAGCGGCCAAAAATTGAACGCAGGATTCAAGGTGTGGCCTCACCAGTGCCAAGTACAATTTGCTATAATATGATAGAGTTGGAGTTATTTTATAGTTGATACTAACATATTGTCTTTTGATTTTATTCTCTTGCAAGTGATGGGGGATATGGTGATTTAGGTATTGTCTGTTTGATTAAATAGGTTGAGAAATTCTTATTTGTGCAAACTTAATTGCCTACAAATTCTATCATTAGAAAATTATAGACGGATTTTTCTTCTACACATGCATAGGTTCTTACTGAAATTAAGCAGACTTCTATGGGTATTAAGTTTGCTTGCTTGCTTTCCTGGAATAATGTATGGAATAATGGCTTTTAGCCTTGTTGATTTGAATACTTACATTAAATAAAACCCAACCAAAACCACAAAATAATTATTTGTTCCTTTTCATTACGTGTCACATTAAGGAAATCTACATGAGGGAACACATTGACACAGGAATGGACTGAAAACATCAGAAACTAAGTTTAGATAAAGGAGAATGATAGCCATCAGCAACTCTGAACAGTTCCTTAAATTCTGGATAGGCAATGCTTTAGCCTAAAGTTAGCTTTTAGAAGGCAGTATCTGCAACGTATCAAATAACTCTGAGCAAATCTTACAAGATGTCAGATGCTCACTTGGTGTTTAAATGTCTGCCACAAAAACAAATGACACCACCAGCTTTGGATGTGGTCAAATTCTGCCTGGAATTGGACTAGGAGGGTAGAAGGGCCTCAATAATGCCATAGGTTAGAATTGTAAATCAGCAGTTTGGGGACTGATACATCAGTCAGAAAGAGTAACTTTTAGTGGGTACAGACATTGCGATTAGTTGAAACTAAAATGAGGAAAAATTATAGCATATGCACCAATTTAGTTTCTATTGAACCATATCAAAAAAAGAAAAACCTTCAAGTTTTAAAGTAGACTGTATTTTAGTGCATTACTTTTCTCTGGCTGTCCGAATTAACTTCTCAAGTGCATTTAAAAATAAAAGTAGTCAAACATGACAAAGGTGGTGCTGCAGCACAAGCTTGAGTTTCTTACTATTCTGTTTACAAGGGCAAATCTTTCCAAGGCTGAGCCTCAGTCCAATTTTGCCAAATACCAGCACTGACTTGGAGTAGATTGTTTAATGTTTGCTACCAGCAATAAGATATGTCCTAAGCCTGAAATTATAGCCTATAATTAAACAAATTAATCTTACATTTTCCAAGGTATAGAGTGAAAGATTCACTCAAATAAAATAATTTATCATTAAATGTAGGAAGGATATTTTAGATTCCAGTTTGCTGTTAAATCTACATGGAAGAATATACTGATACATTTACTTACATTTTTATGGGCTTTCCCCCCCAAACTTTGGCCATATTTAAACTGAAATGCATGGAGTTCTCCACTCAACAGTGTAAAAATAATTGTGGAATATAGTAAGAACGAAAATTCGGTGTATAACTTGGGTGTAGTCTCACTGAAAGAAAAGCACCTTGTGAAAAATATGATACAATATACTCAGTACATTAAGATCATTAGCAAGTAAGTACAAGTACTTTAATAATATGTATTGTGAGATCAATTTTTTTTATAAGCATTATAAACCTGAATCCTTTTTGAACTACAGAATGAATATTAACATAAACTGTCAGATTGCTTTTGACTAACTGCATGACTTTTTATGTTTTACTGCAGTAAATGGCACCACTGTTGTGGCTGTAGGGTTTCTACATGCATAGTGGAATTACATGTCATGCACATTATGAAACCAAGAAGTGTGAAAGGTAAGTATGTGCACTGCGTAGAAACCATGGCTCATCTCAGCAATGCTGTGCACCTGTTGCAGTGCTGTGATGCCTCTTAATTCTTCTCTCTTCACGGAATAATGATCAGTAACGATAAGTAATTTAGTTCTATACTCTTCTGCCAGTTAGATAACAATGAAAAAATTGCTAGTTTGCATTTTAAGTACGACTGAGTATTCCCTATAACTGGAAATCTGGTAATGCTGTAGTATAACGCTTTGCCCTTGCTATCTAAAATGATTTTTAAAGATTTGCTGTAGCACAGCCCTACAGAAAATACATTCTACAACTTAAATTCAGCTTTAATCCCTTGCTGCTTATCGCCGATTTGATCTGAGATTATGAAGCAGGTCTCCTTGGTTGTACTATGTCCTGAAGTCTCTATTCTGACTTTTTGCATCTGTGCACATGTAACTTATTTCCCTTTTGCCATCCATAAAAAGATAAATGCATTAGTTACATAAAATGGAGAAATAAAACACTTTTAATATGTCATAATGTTCCAACTTTTGCATTTATTTTTAAGGAAAACAGCAGCGTAATGAATGTCACATGAAATACTGTGAAGAGATGAAGTTTCCATTAGAACCAAACACACAGAAATTTAAGTAACACAAGAGCTCTAATTCATTCAGTCATCTGACTTATCTAGTGTCCTCCATCTTAGTGTCTGAACTCATGGCATGACTCCTTTTACCTCTACTTCGTCTGTTTGCAGTAATGCATCTCCTTTGATGATGGGGAAGACTTCATAATTTTAGTTCTTCTTATGCCATACAAATATGTCCCTGTTGCCACCTTGTTCATTCTCAAGTAACATTCCAGCTTTAGGTCACTAAACAACACCATCTAACTTGTCAAACTTAATGATAGAAAAAGACTCCAAAAGTAAACTTCACTTATGCACTCCATCAAGTCCCAGGGTACTACAAAAAGGACTGAGATCAAACGAGAAACAGAGAATTGAAGATCCTGGGCAGCAGCTTGTTTCAATACATTTGTTCAAGATAAGAAGGAAAAAGAAAATATGCATACCTTTGTTAATGGGAAAGCTTTTTTGTGTCTAATATATTAGAGAAATTGTTCAAGAACAGTTCATCCTTACATGAAGATTACTTGTGCAATGCTGCCAAGGTCAGGGTCAGCTTGGGCTATCAGCCGTGGACTGGTAAATGCCAGACGAGCAAGCTAAGCTGCCTTGATTCTTGATTCTCCTTTCTGCACTGCATAACAGCCAGTTTCTAATTGCATGCTGAGAAACAGGTAAGTGAATAAAAATTTCTCTCAATTTAGAAATAAATGTTGCATTCTGACACACTTCTTTTTTAGTGGTATAAATTCAGACATATGTAGGGCATAAATCCCCAAAGAACAGTGTCCTAAGTATCCATTCAAGAGGGAAAAAAAGAATATATTATCATTCTTTAAGGATAATTTTGAGTCAGCTCACTCTGTTTTTTTTGCTACATATTTGCAACCAGCATTGAAGCACATTACATAGTATTTAATGTAGCAATTTTATGCTTTTGATTCACAACAGTCTTTTGGAAAAACAGTCTGAAACAGAAGAATGTATTATTTAGCAATGATCTGTAAAATGGTCTGTGTATCTGTACCTGTAATTGATCAGTATTCCTACTGTAAGCATAGCATGACTAAGAATGAGTAGTAAGTTCATATTGGTTACTCAGTCCCTGAACTGTAACAGAGCTACTTCTGTACTTTGAATAAAAATAGATTAACACATCTCTTTTACAGTTTTGTGTCTAGGGAGAATGAATCATAGAGCAAAAGAATGCATGGTATTCCATGATGCCACAACAAAATTTACTCACAGGAACCAGTGCTATTAAAAACATCACGTTCTGCTGGGATTGTGGTTCAAGGCCTAATGATTAAGAGTAAGTTACCCTGAAGACCATCCAGTAATGAGGATTTGTAAATTCCCAGTTTAATAATATGCAATCCTTTCAGATTGTTTCAAGAATTACTTGGGCTAAAAAGTTCCTTGGTATTCTCACTGATTTTAATCCATCAGAGGACTATTAGAAATAACAAGACAAAAAAAAAGTTAAAAAACCAATCTATTTAGCTGACCCAGCAAACAAGGGGTTTGCACTGAAGTTAAATTTAAAAAATCTAAATATAATGAAGTTAGCTTCAGGTATGCATGTCAACTTCCTCCATTTCCTTCTTTTTTTTCCGGAAATAACTAATCTGTAAAATTTGATTTAAGAAAAAAACCCACCAACAACCTTTTTTTCCCCCCTTAGGGCTAACTTTCACTTTGTAGTAATAAATACAGTCTAGAAAATGTACTGAATTCTGAACATTTTAATCAGAATATTTAAGTAACTTGCATCCATGGAATATTTTAAAAATCAGTGGATTTAAAACAATTTACAAGCACTCTGTCATACCAACCAGTCGAGTGAAGACTTAATGGGAGGTAATTTTACTTGTCAAAAATTATCGTGACATCAGTATAACATCCAAAAGTAGTAAACTTGAACAAATGTGTAAGTCTTTGCAGTACTATGGCTTGTAGCCCCAAACCCACAAGCATGAACGTATATGCCTAATTTGAAACACTTGAATAGTTCACTGAAGGCGGCAGAACTGTTCATGTACCTAAAATTAAGTACATATGTAACAGTTAATATGAAGGAAATCACAGGCGTTGTTACTGCATCCCAATGAGAATCTGAAATCAATGAGTACTTCATAGATGTAAAAGCAAATCCTTGATGCCGTTCATAAACCTTCGGTGGATACAAGTTGCATGCATCTAAATATGGGCACGGTATTCAGGTGGAAAGTGGGGCTATCAGTGCATCAAACAGTATTTAGAGCAATTTGGTAAAAAGTGTCTCAACTGATTCCATAATGGAATTCAGATGTTAAAAATGCAATTAATTATTAGACTGACAATGGAGACTTGGCATTGAAGAAAAAAGCTTTATGTATTGACAAAGTACTTTATGAATGCACACAAGCGTAGGGTCCATCTGACCTCACTGAAGCCATTGACATTTGGCATCTAGCCTAAGATTCTTCCGACACAGACTTACTTTATCATCAATGGAGAAAATTAGGCACCACATAAACATAGCTGTAGACATCTCACCATAATTACAGGGACTAAAAGAGAAGTAGCAGGACAAACAGACAGCAAGACAAGCAAAGAAAGAGGATTCCTCTCCATCTGAAGCTTTGTACAGTTGAAGCTTAGTGACTTAGACTGCACAATGGGAACAAAAAAGGAATAATTCCTTGTAAGGAAGAGCAACAAAGATTCAAACACAATTTTTTTTTTAATATTATAATGGCCCATGTGTCCTATTTAGTAAGCAATTATATTGACATATTTTGTATGTCAACATGGAAGAGCTTGTACCTTTATCATGAAACATGAAACTCACCATTAAGGAGTCACTATCAATAACTACACCGCTAACATGCTTAGGTTACTCTACAAATAAGGAAACAACACAATTTGAAATAACAACTCCAAGAAGAATTGTTGACAGCAACCATAATAAATATGATCTTAATAGGGATTATGCTGAAAAATAGTAGTGGAGAATAATAAAAATTTAAATTTATTTTTAATGTTTTCTGATAAGGATATATGGTTCAAGACAGATTTCTTGGGGGAGTTCCTTAACTGAAGGCCTATCACAGCAAAGGACATAACTTGCCAACCTAAAATGTGATGCTGAGATTCCCAAAATGTGCTACGGGGGTGGTGATATCTGTCAAGATGATATTTGTGGAGGAGTTCTTGAAAATAGCCAGGATCTAAACAATTAAGGATTTCAAAACTGAGAGAGCAAACTTTAAAATCAAACAGCTACTTCATAGCAGATAAAGTAAATGAGTGAAGATACAAGAGGGATGATCATATTTGCTCAAGACAGGATGGGAGTGTGTCACTGCATTCTGAACAGGCTGCAAGTGACAGAGCTGAGCTGCTGGAAGCCTTTCTAGGAGGGAATTACAATAATCCTCTCCATCAAGAGGGCATGTGCTGCTGCTATGAGGTCATCACAGGATAAATAAGGGCACTGTCTGCACCAAGCACACCACTAAAAAGACATTTTTCAATCTCATTCACTGCAGAAATCTCTACAGAGGAGAGAAGAATGAACTGGACATCAGAATTTTTACTGCAATTTCCTACTGCACTCAAATCCCCCAAATCAGTCTGTAGTGACATGTAAAAAGATAACAAATACACACTGGTAAGATTTGTGCTTTTGCTGTGGCTGAGGCAGAGGTAGCTGGCAATCCTGCCTCTGTGAAAACAGAGTTGCACTTTCAGAATCCCCAGAGTGAGAAGCGCACAGCTCCTTAGCGCTCAAACTGGGACAAAGTCGTTGATATTTAACATTCCTACCATACCCACCGCAAGCAAGCACTTCATTACATGATTCCGATGTCTGCCAAACTAACCTTGAACTTCAGCATGGCTTTGAAGCACCATAAAATATTTTTAGCACTAATCTGATATTCTGCACAACAAAATAGTTGGCTAGTGCAGGCATGAGTCTTAGATTTGGAATAGAAAGTACTTTATTTTCCCATGCCTGTGCAAACTAAGATTTCTTTGCATTTGTGCATGTTGAATTGGCTTATAAACTGAAAAATGTATTGTAGGTAACAGCACACAAAATCTCGTGTTCTTAAATAATGAAAATATTAAATATGTAAACAAGTAAAATGTCAGGAGTTTTGGTTCATCAAACTGAATTAAAATAATAAAGCATCATTACATACATTTTTTAACATATTTATATAACTGCTACATCTTGAAAGCATATAAAATTATTCACATTATCTGTGACTTAAAGTATTCAAAATTAAGCCCTATCGGCCCCCAATGAACAATAAATAACTTTCTTAAAAAAGAAAGCTTATGTGACGTATACAATATGGGAAACTTTAGTAGCATGATTATTAAAACATGCTTGTACCCCTGTAGCCTGACTGATTATGAAAGAAAGTTCAGAATGGAGTTGGGGAATTAGCTGTTGAGCTTCTACTATAGCAGTAGCCTTCATGAATAATTCAATATATGGCCCATCCCCTCTGTCTCAACAGACTAACAGCTGCAGCTCTGAAATGACAAGTGTTATTTCTTTCAGAAGCTTCTGAAAATAATATACTGATTATAAAATAATGTATATAATAAAATAAAGTATTCCCTCTCCGCTCTTCACTTCTGACTGACACTAACTAGTGAAGTTTCACAGCAAAAGGAGGAATTTTCAAATGGACTTTTTTTGAGTTATGCAGGTCTACAGAAACAGTTGGGAAAAGAATTCAGGTCCTCTGCTAAAGATTTGGTCCTTTACCTTAACACAGCCACACAATTCACCCATTACTGTGTCCCCAAAACCTCATTTAGAGTAGCTTTGTACATAAAAGCTACAAAATTGCACTTTCGTAAGATGGATCTTTTATCTTGGCTTCATGTAAATAAGAAGAAACTTTCTGGTCTGCGACTTTCGTATTGAACATTTTATGTAATGTTCTTTATTTCATAGTGAAAATGTGACACCTCAGGATGTCAGGAAGTTGACTGAACATGTATGGTGAATATTCTGATGTGGAACAGAGTTTTTCTTGAGCTAACAAGGCTCAAGGGGAGAGAAGCTTAAGGAGACAGCAACACAAGTTTCCCTGATGATGATGCAAATGCTTGTACCATCAGTCCAGTTTAGGAGGAGAAATGGCTTTCACAGAATGTCTTCCCACACTCCAACAATTCAGAATAGAAACTGTATAAATCTGCTTACATATTTTTTTATTAAGCAAGGTAGGCAAGCTCTAACCATGTGGAAAAAGACCTTCCACTGTCACTAGACCTTACTGCTTAAAGGAAGGGATCTCTTCAATAAGTTTGTTTAAACAATTGGAGTATTTTCAGTTTTGTGAAAAGATTTTTCAGTGGCATTATGTAAGAGTGGATATTTAGGGAAGGAAAACATTAGCTTAATGTAATGCTGAAATAGCTACGCACATAGCTGCTTCCTGATTTATTGATAAGCTACTGTGTGCAGCACTTCTGACTGAAAGCAGTAGTGGACAAAATCTTTTTGATGATAGAGACTGAAAGATCAGGTTGCTGTTTTGCCTTTTTAATAAAAAATGTAAATATATAATCTCTTTGTCCATGAGCCAGCTTGTGTTTATAGGAAGTGTGATCTATGGACCAGAGAAGAAAAACTTTTTGCCCTGCATGTCCTATATGGATATATGCCATAAAAATTAAGAAAATACTGAAGATCTGAAGGTGATTTTGTTGCCAGGGGATAAGATGAAAGGTATCTCAAACATCTGCTTTACCTTCTTGTAATGAACTGTTTCTCTTCACTGGTCCAGAAATGCCCTGGCTCTTCTTCTTCAACATAACAGCAAGATCTGTCAGTGCTTGAGTTGCCCAGTGGGTCTGGTCTAGGCATGAATTTAACTGGGATGCAAATTATTTAACTGACCATTTGAGTAAGAGATTTCTTGTGCTTAAATTTTTTTCAGAATTGGAATTCTGTTACCTACTGATTCCTCGTCATAGAAGCATAAAGAAAGTAGATTTATATGATGGATAATTCTAAAACACAATAGTAAAGAGAGAGGTTTCATTTTATCCCATCAAATGGATGTTTTCTATACAGATGCAGTCTGCAAAACCAGACAGCTATAATGCACATTATATTTTCAGCTGCTTACATTTCATATTTTAAGAGTTATGTTTTCAAACAAACTAAAACAGAATTATAAGACTTTGGAAATAACAAAGCTATTTGACTGTTCTTATTTTCTTATTTTTTAGCTAACAGAAATAAAGAATTGGAACAGTTATTGAGACAGTGTATTTGCAATCTTAATACTGCCAATTAAAAAAAAACATGTTAACATGGTATTAGATAGCTTTGTTAGCTGAGTTGTTTTCAAAGTAACTTAAAAGATATATGACCAAAGAGCTGCTTCACCCTTAGCCATCTTAACACAGTTAACACATTTAGTTTTTCTGCATACTATGAAAAGTACATACAAAAATACAATATTTTTCTTCAAAATAATAAATTCACCATTAAAGCAGTGTCTGTATTTTTGCCAAGGACAAATTGCGACAGAAATGGAATGCCATAACAATTGACCTGGGGATTGATTACTGACATTTTTGTTTGTTGAATATAACAATTGGATTCAAATGGAATAATTTGTAAGATATCTCCTGCACTGCATAAATAAACGCAACTTATGAGATTTATGCAGGTGGAACATGACTGCATACCACAGCCAAATCTGTGTGCCATTTAAGAGTCAGCGGTCAACTCTGACTCCAACCAGATAGTCCCCTTCTCTCTTAGACTGTGGGTAAGTATACTTTCTTCTTGAGTAATGAGTTGGTCCTGCATCCTGGATAAAAAAAGGATAACTGTATTTTTAAAAAGAAAAAAAAAAATCCCCAAACAGTGCTTTCACTAGGGGCAGTATTAGCCCAAGAAATCCAAGCTATCATTACTGGTGAAGAGCCCTGCTCCATGAATAATACATTTTTGGGGCCAGCTCACATTACAAAAATAGGTTGTCTCTGTTTATGAAAGGTCCACATCTAGGCTGATACAGGGGAAAAACTCTGCTTCATACCACTATGGAGGGTGGTTCCCTCATCGGAAACAGGCTACATGCAAGGCACTGGAAAATATTTCAACTGAAAAAGCCCATACTGTTCCACCTTGTGAACAGCAATAAAACTTAATTTTTTAGTATTGATTTTACCTTAATTTCCCAGTGTACAATCATACATCAAACTATTCCCTTTAATGATATTTTCCAGTTGTTTAACTTACAGTTGACAATGTTAGAAAGCATAAGACGTAAATACATACAGGACTTACTGACCTATTCTAGATATTTGTTTATCTGAAGATATACAGATAGCTTCATCTTATCAGTTAAGAAACTACTGATATTTATTCCTGCAACATTACTGGGAGACTGAAAATACTAGTCTCTCAATAGAGATGAAAGTAAGGGGAATACAAAGCTAAGTGCCCTATTCTATGTAAACCAAAATTAGCAGCATCTATGCAAAAGCTGCTCCTAGCCTATTGTTTTTCTGCTGATCACTTGATCAGCTTTCCTTATGGACTTTTTTTTTATATGGAAGTTATCAGATATATATAAACTGAAAAAAAAACCAACCTTGACTTTACATCTTCTCTCTCATGGTGTATCTACAGCTAAGATCAGCAGTGATGTCTGAAACAGACTTTGAAGCTGGTAAAGTTATGAAACAGAGTTACATTTAATAAGTGTTTCGGCTTTGGAATTTATAATCTGATTTGTCCCATCTATAGGTGTATAAATTTCATCTTTTATACCACATCCAGTTTCAAGTAGGATTGTGAAGCAGGAAAACAGATTTGAGATTCTTGTGCTTAGCATTTGTATCTAAAAGGAATATATTGCAATGCTGAACTGCAGTTCAGTTTATAGGTTGGCTTTTTTTACAAAAATAGTAAAATTAATACTCTTAAATTTAAAAGAAACTGCATTAAAAAAAATCAAGATAATTAGAAGTTGACATAACAAGAGGGTGTTACATTCCATAGTCTTTCATTTGGTCTTTGGCCTCTTTCCTGACACTTTGTAGAAGTACAAATTATTGTGACATATATCAGGATATAAAATCTACCATTTTAGAAATGGATCGAATTATCCATTCTTCTCACTGCCCAACTTACTAATAGGTGTGCTGGTTCTGTTTCAGTTTTGGTGTTAAAAGTGTAATAGCTAAGTGGCAACTATTTCTGGAGTTGAACTGAGCTTAGCAATCAGGGCAGGGAGGTAGCGTAAGAAATCATTTGAGGACCCTATTTACTTTTAGCCTTCTTTTTACATTGTATGTGATAACTGATATATTGAAATTTTGTCTCTTAGAGGTACACATATTAATGATTTCCATTAAAAATAATTTTAGGACTAATTTAAAAAGTCAGTGTTATTTGCAGAAACCCTAGAAAGATCTAGCTTGTAAAAAAAATATTAAAAATATAGTGATGGAAACCAGGGATTAGAGTCATCTTCTAATCCAACGTCTCTATAAAACTAAGAAAAAAGTTTCGTTTGGGATGCTTATATATATCATTCCCATACCTGCATACGAATACAGAACTACACGCAAAACCCCACAAAAAATTACAATATTTCTAACCCATAATATAGAATGACTGTACAGGAGAAAGACTTTCATTTTATACAGTAATTGTAGATATGTGAATAAAGTGCAACACGTGTTTATGGACTGATTATTTTTATGAGGTTTAACTGTGAAGTGACATTTTGACAGTTTTATTTACAGTGTAAGGCATACCCAGAGGCATGCAAGCATAGTTTGAAAACCATATATATTTGCATATAAAGCACACAGATATATACATGTACATATGTACAAATATATGTACATGATCATAGGAAGTGATTTTAAAGAAAAACCACAAGTCTAGCTAACATGGCAGTCCACCACTGTATCATATTTCTAGATAGCCTTTTTAACATATATACCCTATTAGTAACATAAAATCTGAAATTATGTGAGATGCAAACCCATGAATTCAAAGTTTTAAGTATATAAAAGCACTCCCCAAAATTATTTAAAAATAGGACCTAAAAATACCCATCAAATTTATTTAAATATATTTCATTTATGTTAATGCATATATGCAGCTATTTTAAATGCAGCCAAGTCACTAAGCTCATTAAATTAGTTTTTTATTTTGGAAATTAAAGGAGATTTCCACTGTTGAAGAATTTTTCTTCGTTTTTAAGCTATGGATAAAAAAGCACCCAGAGACATCAACTCCACTGAACACAGTACAATTCAAAGATAGAAGATCATTAAGGATGGAAATAATAGGATTATAAGCAATATCAGCTTGTAAAACAAATTCTATTCTTTAATAAACAGCTAGTGTGCCCATACATATTTAATGTTAACAGTTTTCTAGGACCTTAAGCTGTAACCTTAGTAGCCCAGTGTGGAATTTGCTATTGTCATCCCTGCCCTCATCAGGATAGCAGTAGAAAGCAACAAAGTGGTAACTCACAGTTATATTTATCAAATTTGAGCTGTTGATTAATTTTCCTCTGGCAAAGACATAATGGGAACACTCATCACCTCACAGACAGTATTATGCTGGTGAGACACCTTCCATAAAGTTTAATTAACACACCAACTCTTCCTACTGAATGTTGAGAAGAAATGCAAGTCGTCCTTAATAGTAAACTATCAACATTTACTTTCCTTCCGCCTTCTTTGTTTACCCTGTTTGTTCATATTCTTAATGTCTTGAGGTAGAGGCTGTCCGGTAATGTATATTTGCACAGCAATTTGCACCACAAGCCCTAATATCTGTTAGGACCTGTAGCTATTACCACAACACAACAGCAAGTGGTAACATTAATTGTGTTTAAAGGTTTTCTTCTGTAGGTAACAAAGTTCAGAATGGACAAACTTCATTTTGCTATTTGTATCTACTCAGCCTCTTACTGGACAAATACTTTCCACCACAAGGAACAAGTACTCTCCTATACAATAGCCTTTTGTATGCTACACATGCAAGCAGGATGCTTAAGACTCCACATTTTTGGATGATCAGCAATATTTATAAAATGGAACAGAAAACTTAGAAGCAATACCATAGTATTTTCTAAATAAGACTTGGGAATATTACATTTATTCTAGAATGGCCAGGATAATGGCCATCACATGAAACTGAGGTCTGTCGATTTATTGTGATGATTTCCTGTATACATTATTGGCAAATCTATATTTTACGAACTAGGAATTAAAAAGAAAGATAAGATATTAAACAAATATTTACCCTGATGCAGAGTAGCTGGGATAAAACCCTATGACTGAAAAATAAATTTATAAAAAATGAAAAAAATGAATCTATTCTCAGTTACTTTTTAGAAAAGAGAGTCCTGTATAAGTGACTACAGCAGCATGTTCTGTCACATTCTTTCCATAAACTGAGCCCTGTCAGTGACAGCAAAACAGATTGTGTGCATCTGCTGGGAATGAGCCAGATGACAGTGGAAGAAACACACATGGATACCTTGGCACAACAACTAAAGAACTAGAAGAAAAATGGACAGAAAGATGCAGAAAGTTCTAAACTTTAATTAAAATGGCTCTGTAACAAAAGTAAAGTTATCTAAGAGTCTGTTACAGACTGTATGCTTTACTTGAGATTGTAACTTTCCAAAAGCAACTACATATTTATGCTCTCTACATTGTCTTGTTTACTCCCTATGGTACTCATATGGCCACCATTCCCACAGTATCTGTGTGCCACAGAATTTGCCTCAGGGAAATACCAGCCTCATTCTACAGACAGTGAACTGATGCACCAACAATACGAAATCCTCACAGTCATCTAAAATAGGATCTGGAAGAAAGTTAAATACACACTGTCCAAATCCAGGCTGCCATCCTAAATCCTAGAATACCCTTCCTGTGCTCAGCTCTGCTTTCATACAAAAATACTGTTATATCTAAAATTGACATGAAACAAATAACCTGCTACTACTCCAGCATCACAGGACTGGTGAGCCTGACAAGTTTAATTAGCACAAACGGTGACTGAGTCAGCTCTGCTATTGCTGCCTGTATCCTCTCAAGTTTTATTGTTGAATATATGAATTGAGAGCCCAAGATGGCTCTAAAAAGAATCAATGAGTTACGCTCTTCAGTATGGAACTGCTATCACAGATAGTGGTGGTTGTGCATTCTCATATAAAAGGAGAACCTGATCTTCACTAATAGTTAAAAAGCACTCCCAGATATTGACTCATCATGGCAGCAGAACTGCATACTTATGCTGAGGAATGAATTCAGGAATTCTGTGGAGTCTCTAAAATAAATCTTTTATTTCATGTGTAAAGTAACTTAACATTGTTTTCCTTTGTATTAATCACATGACGACAGATCGAACAGACAGGGAAGTGCATTTCTTTCTTTTTTTTTTTTTTTTAGGAAATCAGGATTCCTATTACATCCATACAAACTCTTCTGAATTTTGCACTGATGTTTTACACACCCTTTTGCCTTATATATCAGGAATAAGACGTGACTGCCAGCTGTGCAAAGATTAGTATAGCACCTAATGGTCCAAGCAGCTCAAGTTGTCTATTTAGAGCATCTGGAAGCCTCATGAGGCCAGCGCTCTCAGCCTGTTATGTATTCCATATGCAGTGAGTATCTAATATTCTGACGGTACTTCAGAATCACATTAGTAAAAGGGAATGATTTAGTATTTAGTATTTATAAAACTCATATATATCATTACAGAGTACAATTAACATCCAGCAGACAGAAGCTGATGTACACTTGCCTAGTTTGAGAAAAGCTCTAGAACAGCATATAATGCACTTTCATATTCCATCTCATTTCATGATGTGTGATTGGCAGCTGCACATGTAGAGACTTTTAATCCCCAACTAGAACTTTAAAAACTGCTTAAGCTTTTTTATAATGATGCTCTTCATCAAAGAAATGGTAGATTTCTACATATTCTTTCCAGTGTGGTCCAGAAGAGAAGACAAGGAGATCTTCTTTTGAAATGTTCTATTCAAATAGTACCTTTTTTTCTAGCGAGTCTGGAAAAAGAGTCAGGGGGAACTGAGAAAAAGAAGTGGATGTTAATTAACAGCATGACTGATAATTCTTTATATAAAGCAGTTTTTAGTAGGTCATCAAGTCAGTGGAGTTACACTGGAATATATGAGCAAAGGACATAGTTTCATACATTCAGTTATGTCTGAAATACTGTTAAATAAACATATTAATATCTGTAACTTCTCCTTGTATTTGTGAATTTGGAATTCCCCAATTATAGTTGAAAGAAAAGAAAAAAACAGTACATTTTTACAATTTATAAGCTGCTTCAAGCTCTTGGATAAACACCAGTCAAGACTGAATATCGGCACAACTTTTTTAACCAGAGTTGTTATTCTTCTTCATTAATTCAAGCATAATAATGTGGTCAGGAAGTCAGGTTTGGATTCACATTCACATATTCAACAGGCATGTTAACTGCAGAAGAAACTGGCTGAAGAAGCATGCATGCTAGGCTGCAAGGTCTTTCCTAAAGGACCACCCAAGCTCTGCTGAAGATGACTGAGAACATGCACATAATGGCTATTTTTGAACTATTTGTTCTCGCAAAGATTTAATAAATACTGTTAGGTAGCCCGAGCAATTTATTGCACACTGAAGCTGTACTTCCTGTGTGAACCAACCTACAATCCATCCATTAGTCACTTACAGCATGCTTGTTGTCTTTGTATTCAAACTCCTATCCTAGATTTCAGAGGTTCACTAGGCATGGTATGTCTCAATTCAAGAAACAAACTCAAATGAAAGAATGAGACCACTAAAAATTATGAAAGACTGACACAGAGGTATTTATAAAAGATCCTGTTTCACATATTTAGATGAATACACTTGTAAATGTAAAGATAAATGAAAGACATTTTCTTTCCATATGTTATATTTTATAAAGTAAAATCAAACTTTTTAGACAATGCAATAGGAAAGATGACATAGAACTAGTTGTTTAAACTATTTTTAAGCTGTATTACAGACTAGAAACACAGAAAGGCTTGTATTTTTTGAGTAAAAGAGCACAAGAGACCAACTCAATAGCTAAGGAACTATGGCTTTACAGTGAAACATGACTCAATTACAGTCCTTCATTTGATGAATATTTAATTATCTACACAAAAATGAGAACGCCTCACATTTGGAAACTGAGAGAAGCTTTCTCCCAGAGTATTCTATAGCCAACTGATTGAAGACTTTTCAAGAAAGATATTACGGTCTTTTCTGTGAACTGCCCTAAATTAAGGGTAACAAGTATTTAAAATCAGGTTTCTCAAATCCTGAATTTCTCCTGTAGAAGTGAAACCAGTGCGTACAAAGAATACACAGATTTAATCTGGGGATGTGGATTCCAGCAAACAACAGGGCACAGAGCAAAGTAAAACTTAAATTCCCCTTTTTTATGTTGCTCTAAATCCTTTCTAATTATGTAGATACATTCTGGCATGCTGAATAGATTTTAACTTTTGCAGCATCTCAGTAAAGTTGCCAATTTTCATCCATGTCTTTTACCTTTGGAGAACTGAGACACTGAATAACAGACTTACACAAATAAAGTTTGCAGATAAATTAAAAATTATATTTAAGGGTTCTCAGCCCCTTTCTTATATTGTATGCATCCGACTGTTGTGCAGCTTCTGCACCGCATTTGCAGACTTTTTTACCTTGCATCTGTTGCCTCAAATAAAGTTCATGTATCTTTTTAGGGATGATGATTAGTGAATTGTATGTTAAAGATATACAACATATCTCAAAAATTTCCCCTTTATTTTTAAGTTTTGTAATTCATATTGAAGGATTCCACTCCCTGGAAATCTTGGAAATCATCACTGATGGGCTGCATGCGGGCCTAGAGATTATTATATTCAAGAAACTTGTCTAAAATTTGGAGCACACTTTGGAACAGAATGTGCTGTAGGTTCACTTTTTCAATAAAAAAACTGTATTTTAATCTTAGATATCTAGTTTAGATCATGATATATTAAAAATGTGCTCTGTGAACAAAAAAGATAGTGGGTATTTATTTAACTGTTTTGCATCTAAAATTAGCATTTAGACCAACATGAAAATAGAATGCTGATTATTTGATTTTTTTGCAAGTATCAGCAGGGGAATCTCACAAAACTATACACCTATAGATTTCTTGTTATTTTAAAGAGGCCTTTTTGATATATCTACATTGTATTTTGAACTTTCATCTATCAAACATGGAAGCTGTATTTTTAGCACGATGTTTAATTCACAAAGCAATTTTCTGATCCAGTAGTGGAAGAGCTTCCTCTTTCTGATCACATCTGGAAAACAGTAGAGCCTAAGGAGAGAACAAACACTTTCTTCCTGACCAACCTCAAAACTACTCTTTATCAGAAATCTGTAGAAGTGTCATGTCCTGTTTGGGGTAGTCAAAGTAGTGATGGTCTCACGACAGGTTTGCCTTTAATCTTATACACAAAAATGTGCTAGAACATAGTGCTACTGTCCTACAGATGACAATTAGTGACTTGTAACAGAAGGCAGCACCAGAAAATCACCATTTGTCCAGATACATGACACACACTTCTCTTCAAAACAGAACAGAATATTTTCTTTTGTGTTATACCTCTTGCAGCATCACATACTGCTTCATATTGTTATTAAGTGACGAAAAAAGAAAAAAAGACTAAAAAAAGAACACACTCTGCCTCCATTGAGAAATCCTTGTGCTCCCAATTAAGTATTTTTCTACAGAAGCATGGGAAAAAAGTCTTAACAGCATTAAAACACCATGCAAAAATAACACTTCTTCCATTGCTTTCTTTATAGCTGTCATAAAGATCTGCATTACGCCCATCACCACTGTACCTTATCCCTAATACATGTCTTTAAAAACATGAAATTCCAGAAAAGATAGCAGTCACTAGGGATGCCTTCAAGATGACTATTCTGCTGATCACCACAAAATGTAATACTGAGCTTGTGACAATATCTACTGGAAGCATAACTGAACTAAATGTAATGTTCTGGGTGGGGGTTTAAGTACTGGAACTTATACTGAAGATACGATTCTCATTTTGCTTTGTCAGTATCAAGTTTTGGAAAAGCCACAAAAATATTAACTTGTATGCCAAAGATACTATAGGAAATGTAGAAGAATATTCTTCTATTCTGTGCATAATCTTTATTATTGCAGTATCAACAATAAAACAGAAATACCAGATCCTATTGTTATCCCAGTGCAGATATTCAGATTTCTACCTCCTAAGGAAGGTAGGCATTCTCCATTTCTGTACATGTAATTATGGGCAGTTCTGCTTTAATTAGGTAGCTTGTCAATTATTCCTTGTACATATCCTTTTAATAAAAAACGAATATTATTTTCCAACTAATATGCATTTTAAAATGTAATTTTAAAATGTTTCCAATTGCTAACAACATGTCACATAAATAAGAGTACTAGTAATCCAACAAGCCTGGGTTATATATTTTTTATTGTGTGCTCCCAAGGAGGTTATTGAAATTCTTCTTCATCCTATTCAGTTTTAAATGAGCGTACTAGTCTGTAGGCTCTTATGAACATTTATGATCATATTTCTGATTGTTAAAAATTATATATATGTGTTTTGGATAAATTTGCACATTTTGTATGCCACTGATAGGATGCATTCCCTGGCTCAGTACTCTGACATAAAAAATGTGTTGTACAAGTTTGGTAAGTGTGCAGTATCACACTTATTTCATCTATTGCAGCGGGGTAATAAACTAGATTTTTTTCTAATTCTGCTGCTATATCAGTTCCTTTCTGCATCTTATACATATAAACAAGATAAAGGAAAAACTAAGCACTTCTCCAAGATTCTGTGGGCAAAACAGTTTCTTGTCAAATACTTCTCCTAAGATCAGTAACAATAGAACACATTTAAACAGTGGTTATTATTTTGTTAAGACTGTTGCCCTATGTCTGCAGTAATTGAGGATTATTCATAGCAAGATGAATTCTATACACTTCAACAGGAAATTTGTTTGAAAAAACTCTGCAAGATTAAGGTTTTAAGTTCAACTACCATGTGTTGTCCACTCTCCCTTATTAGCGCGCCACCTTACCAAGCAGTCTGTACTCATGTTCTTCCTAACCTTCCTAAAAGCCCTCCTCCTTTTTGCTGTTTCTCCCACTTCTCATATTTAGTCCAGGCAGAAACAACATTCAGGACATGGATGGACAGAGATAGAGCCAGCCTGAGGACAAGTGTAGAGAACATACTGTCTCCTGCTGGTTTTACAGAATGTCCTCAAACTGTAATAACTTTCTCGACAAATTGCCCAGGCATTCCCAAGGGTTACAGCAACCAGAGGGGAGATCCTGGCAGCACACCTCTGAAACTAAAATGCCAGGTTGAAGGGGACGCATGGGCCAGCACTACGGGATGGTCACAGAACCTCAGTGTCCTCCCATTTCTCTACAACACCCCTCCCCATCTTTAGGGACAGCTTTTCTACCCAGCTCCAATTGAATTATTTATAACAATCTTCACTGAGAGGTCTACATAGAATTTTAAAATTAAAAGTGCTGTAGTCTAGCATCTTATACTGGTGGATACATTCTGGAACCTCTTAATTTCTGTAATGATCTGACAATAACTAAATTATTTGGACTAAAATAATGCACTCTTATTTAAAATAAAATGTCATATCACAATATATTTGTCAGGAGGGGGAAGAATTTATTAAAAATCAAACAGCACATGCTACTATGTTACTTATTATTTATATTACTAAAAGTAATGTTTCACATGGACAATGTTCTGCCTTACGTTTACTTTTGCAGATGTGTTTTATAAAAAATTTCACAATCCTCCCTCCTTGTCCTTTGTACATACTTTGCTAACAGCTATTGATTGACTACTTAAAAGTAAATAGTGAAATTTAACTGAGCATGGGTTCCACAAATGGCATGCGTCCTGTAGCTACAAAAGCAAACATAAATAATGTTAACTTCTAATGCAGTTTACTTAACTGTACATCTTGTGATTACAGGATGAGAGATAAAAGACAGCAATGTCTAAGGTGAATTCCTGCACTGGCATTTGGTTAATAATAATTTTCATTATAAACTTCACATAATAATTTATACAGTTGAAGAAATAAGAGTAAGAGTCGGAGAAGACCTGTTAAGTTGGATTCTGAGTTTCATATCAGCAGTGCTTTACAACTTGGGAAAAGGAGGCAGAGGAGCCTTATGCCATCTGTTCCATCCCATCCGTAATCTGTGGGCTGCCTTATGGTTAATTTAAATGAAGGCAGTAGATACTGACTTTACAGGACCTGCTGTATCGGCCAGGATCTCTGAAGCACTCTCCGCTCAAACTCTTGCCACCCTCCAATGTCAGAGAAGGTGGCAGAAGACAGAGATAAGTACATCTACCCTGCTGAAGCATGTGACTGTTAGGTCACCTGTTCAGTGAATTACAAAAGGGGCCCAGGCCTCACTGGTGTGGTTACTGAATCCATCTTGCATGAGAGTTTATTCCATATAATAACAAAATAAACAATCCTCAAACAATTTTATCCAGACCTGCTTCTAAATAAGTCAGATAATGTTCCTCTAGAATCTCCTAGAACACGCTTCTGTAATTTAAGTGTATTTAGTTGGTAAAAAAAAAAAAGCTGGAGGAGGGGGGCAGAGGGGGAAGAATGCTTACTGCAGTTCTGTTTAGCTGTATTCCAGAGTAGTAGTCCTACACTTGAACTGCCTTAAAGATTATTTTTCTCTATGTTTCTCTCTATTTCTCTTGCAAATTTACTTTCTTTTTGCAAGGTATGAAGCAATGTAACTATATGAGAAAATCCTATCACTTTTGCGTGTTAGCTTTCCTGTCTGAATAACCGCTGCTATTTGCACAGCTTTCAAGATGCAAGGAAGTTTAAAGGCTCTCCGATGTTTAGTGGCTGAAATAAATGGCAGATCTCAGAAAGGTCTCTTTGCAGTTTAAAACTAATGGGAGAAAAATGTGATACTAACAGAGTTGATGACAGAACGCTACCCTAAAACTGCATTTTTATATATTCTAAAACCAAACACTAATTCCCATGACGGAGATACGCATGTATAGATTTAATTCTCTGTATTCAGTGGGAAACAGTTATTTTATCTGTAACCGGGTACAAAAATTTTTCATATACGCATTAAGAAGAAGACACACATTTTTATTACCCATATTAGCTCGTAAACTTAAGGATTTTAATAGTGAAATCATTTTATTTCTCTTTAAAACTTCCTTAGTAGAACAAGCACCTAGGAATTCCACTAGTTTTCTTGAAAGCCTTAGAATAACAGGCTGCATTTCCAATGTCATCATTAAATTGATCTCATACTTTACATAAAACTGTGTGACATTAAAATATGCAGAAGTGCAGCCAGCCTTGGCTGCTTCTTTATCATTTTAAGACCATACCTGACCGTTAAAATATACAGCTGGGGCCCATAAATTGTATTTTGTTACACCAATGATAGGTAACTTTTTGAAAATTGCACCCTCCTGTCAAAAAAAATATTCTACTGTTGTATGATATAAATCTCATATAATTGAATGTTTTTTCAGGTATTCATGAGTTAGATGGCCAGACTGAACTTGTAAGAAAAGGACACTATATTTCAGTCTCTACCACTCCAAGCTCTGTTTCGCTATTTTACACACATGAATTCCTTTTCAAAATACTGATCCATCCACATCTACAATCAAAAGTGTAAGGTGCTTGTTTCGCACATATGAAGACAGTCCTAATAAATTTTTCTTGCTTATATAGTAGTAAAATTACAAGGAACAATTACAAAATGTGATAACTATTCTTCAAGGACTGTAATGAGCGGACATGTCTCAGACCAGTCTTTTTAATCTTATTTGGCCACGAAGTACTGCATGATTTCAGACATTTCTATAACTGCATTTATTGCCTATTTCTGAGGGTTTACTTTTTGAAACATTATCCTACCAAAATTTTTACAATTCCCATAGGAAACAAAAGAAGAAAAAGAAAATGTACTTTACATAGAACATAAACTTCTCAAAATTCAGCTAGGCAAGGCTAGAATGAAAGAAAATCAAAACATGCTTCCAGTGTCCATTAAGATGAAACATCTGAATTTACAGGAGTTTCCTGTCTGATTACAATAACACACACAAAATTAAATACATAAATTTTATGTATCACATAGGATGAAGACAGTGAAAAAACAATGTTTACATTTATGATTGACTCATTAGTGTTTTATTATGTGAAACACTAGGAGGCATCAGTTGGGTAAAAAAAAAAAAAAAAGAGTTCTTCTTTTGAAAAATGGTAAGAAATTAGCATAGAAGTTATCAGCTTGGAAGTTTCATGCTTCCAAATGTTAAAGGCTGTACGTTATAACTAAATTATGCAACTAGCCAAAAGTCTCTGTTCTCACTGATAAACGTCACAATAATTTAATTTCCTATTTTCAAACTAGACCACTATGTTCACATATGCAACACAAAGTATAGTTTTACATCATATTACATTTTTAAAAATAACAGAATAGAGGTAAACTAAGATGGTTTACTTTTTCCTCAGTATCACACTTTCAATACAGCTGTAAAGCCCTGACATCTTTTATGCACTCTCTGCTGCATGTCTGCTCTTAATAAGGCAAGTGCAGTGAATTTAGTATAGTCCTAGGCACTTTAAAGAACTTTTAATTCCTACTACAGCATATCATCTAGGCAAAAATGTTTTTAAAAAATCCCAGGACAATAGTCTACTACATTTTAAATATATTTACCCAAAGTGGTGAATTAAACTACATACTTATAATTTGTATAACAATGATACAAGTGGCTCTACCTTTTACTAGAAAGTCATACAAAACCAGTAATGTAAAAATTGAGTTTTCCTTCCTTCAAATTGCATTTAAGAACAACTAAGCAACACTGGTATAGTTGTCTTATAAAATAATCAATTGAAATTGAAGTGTGCCTTGCCATGCTGCAGCAATCAGCTTTTATCTCTGCCCAATCAAAATGACATGTGAACTGCCTAATCCTTCTTTTGTAAGGCACATAAGACTTTGTTGTCACTGTTGGTTTTGTGAATCGCCTCTATAAGCTGGTCTGATTTCCTAAAGATGACAGATCCTAGTGAACAGACAGGCTCTACTGCACTGCAGTCAATGAGACAGTGAGATTAAAGTGGAGGACTGAAGACACTAGCTTTTAATCACCTGTCCACATGCAACATTGTCCATCAGTTCTGAGAAAATTACTTTTAAGGTGGTCGGAGGACCCAAATAATTCATTTTAAAAATAGAAAATTTAAAAATTAAGTTTTTCAATTTTTCACTGGCACCATCAGTTGTTTTTGCTGACCAGAGTCTTCAAAGCCCACTTTGTTTCCGAAGTAAGATGCAAAACTGTATTTTAATCCTTTTCATATACCGGAATACTAACCTTACTCTTCAGTTTGAAGTTTTCTAGCTGTTTGGAGTTTCATATATGATTTTTTGGTATTTTATTCCTAAGTCACTATAGAGCCTAAATGAGGATGTAGCAAAACCTCTCTGCTCATATCATATAGCAAAATTTAAAAATCTTGAAATACATCACAAATATAACTGCTTTGGTTATTCTTCAAAATGTTGAAGCAGAGACTATAAACTCCTCAAAATCATATGGCACCTTATGTTCATAATACCACTACACCTTGCTTGATTTTTGGATAAATTATAATATAATTTAGAATAATGATATCCAACAGGTAAAAATGGAGTCTATGTATTAAACCCCAAATGCTTATTCTTTCAAGCACCTAATAGCAGTTAATGACTTCTTACTCAATAAGACACAGGAATATCCTTAGCTGTCTCTGAAGATGAACTGGACTGTTCTGGTGAGCAATAAATTAACCTGTTACAGAGAAGAGTAAAATTAAAAGAAATCAAGTTGGCAAAAGTATTCCATTCACAACTCCTGCTCAGTCCCTAAGTTTCTATGTAGTTATATTTATCTCTGAAATAGTGAGCTATCAAAACCTTTCAGAAGTAAACTTTTGGAAAAAAGCTTCTGAAAGCTTCATTTCTCTTTTTCTATAATATTTTAGGTGTTTGAAAAAACAGAACCATTTAAGAGAGGCATCTCTGGTTTTGACAAATTAGAAGTGTTTATAAAAAATAAGAAAAATTTTCTGATCCTCTTTTGAGAGAAAATTCACAGTAAGAAATTATTTCTATGAATTTTCTTATGATGCTCCAAAACTAGCAGCTCAGGAACGTAACTCTAAAAGACTTAATCTCACACACAATTCATCATTTAATACCAATTTCTATAAGGCTCTTAAGCCTAAATTTCATCTTTTCTTGGTCAAGTAATCTTAAGAGGATACAGACTCATCTGATTCCTGCATTCATTTACAGGACATCAAAAGTGACGTTATTTACGTCGCTGTGCTAAGAGAGCTATGGCACAGGCAAGAGGTTTAGGTCTCCTAGGGGCCTGATCCTGTAAATCATCCTGTGACTTATTCGTTTTCACACAAGTAGTCTCAGCATTGTCAGTAGGACTAGTTGTGTAAGTACTGCTTGCATGAAAGAAGGTTTTCATGTTCAGGTCCCAGAACTATCTTCTCATACTAGCTATGTAGGGCATATTGGTAAATATATATATAACTAGAAAGTTTTAAAACTAAACCGATGTGTACCACAATGAACATACACATCCTGAACTAAGGGCTGTTCTCTTTAAGTTCTTCTTCAAAGAATTTTTCCATTACTTCCAAAGGGACTTAAGTGTGAGCAGAGACTTCACTATTGAGACTCGATATGAATTACATATACATTAATACAGAAAGAATAACGTAACAGGTATTTTAATAAAACTAATAAAGTAAGAAAGTCCTGTGGGTTTTTTGACTTCATGTTAGGTACCTAAAATCATGTAACAAAAATAGTTCACAAAATAACAAATCCCAAAAGTGGCCATTTGCCGGAGCATTTGAACTGGAAATCAGTATGTATGTGATACAAAGGTTAAAACTGGTTCACAGGTGGTTATATATCCATGCCCTACCAAGCCTCTGGGGATTAAAGTTATTATACTCCATATAAACATCTTTACTCTTCAACCACAATACCCAGGAAAGTGCCAATAAAAGAAATCTAGTCATATTTGCATCTTATATAATTGGTTTATCATCCATCTTGTAGCTCTTTTAAAGTAAAGATATGAAACTAGGACATTTGCCATTAAGCTGATCATCAGATATGTGCTAGAAAAATGCATTTTGTGTCAAGACAATTCTGTTCTGATCACCAGTAAAATACCGGCAAAGTGCCTTTCTCTGCTTAATTCTTTTAAATCTTTAGTCTTGGGTATTACAGTATTTAATTTCAGGATACAGTTATTTGCTAAACATAATTATTATAGACAATAGGGAAAACAGGACTCATCTATAAAAGACAATGCTTAGGTTCCCACATGAGTCATTAACTTTTGTTTTGCACTGTGCTGCCTTTTTTTTTTTTTGAGAAAATGAATTATTAGTTTTGTCTTTATACTTGTTTTGTTCTTCAGGCTGACAGAAGGTCACACTAAGTTTTATGGGAAATGCTAAGTATTACAGTTACATAATGCACCAATAGTCTTATAAATCTCTCATTTACATTAAACTTTATCTTAGTCCGTAACTAACTGTACTGCAATCAAACCGGCCAGTTTTGTAAGGCTGATTAGATCTACTCCCTTGTGTTAAAAAATTTAAAGATTACTCAAAGTACTATATAAAGACCAAAGCATACTATTCCAAAAGAGGTTTGCAGCCTATAACTTAAATTCCCACATCAGTGCAAGGGGTCTTAAACTAAGTATCTGAATGAAAGACACACAAAGTTAAACACTTGCAATAAGCATTACCTAAACTCCAGAACTGAAGAGCCTATGATACAATGAAGTTTAAGAGCATTTCACTTAAACTGGATTGTTTCCTTAAGTCTGATAAATCAGAGTGCAAGCACTACAAGGTCACAGCATTTTCTGAACTATTCAAATAAGCTTCGAACACTTCACAATATCAAGCACACGAATGATGTAAACTAACTTCATCAAACTTTAAACACTTATAACACTGATAGAGACAACTCAGCAATAATTTACTAGATAGTGATTTAACTATGTTACTTGTCTAAAATGTTACTTTTAAGCAACTGACAGTGCAATCATACACTTTTAAAAAGTCTGCAAGCAACCTCAATCCCAGTCCACACACAATGACTGATACATTCTTCAAACGCAATAGGAAATGTACATAGGGCTTTTGTACCATGCCCACTATATTTTATTCCAATGCTAAATTTCACATGTACTTACATTACAAACATTTAGCTGTTTGGATGATCAGACTAGTCCTTGAGATATTTTCCTTTCACAGGAAAAAGAAAAAATCCCTTTACTTCTTCCAGCCTTAAATATTCACCACCTGGTTCAACATGCAGCCACCTTGAATCACACACACAACCTTCAAAGTCAATCCAATAAGCAGCCAGAAGATGTCTGGGGTGTGTATGTGTGTGTGTGTGCGAGTGTGTGTGTGTGTGTGCAGCCTGGAGGAGGAGAAAGTGGCTGAGCTGCTGGTCGGATTAAAAGTAACCGGACTCGTCCTGAAAACGTCCAGGAAGGAAGTGACAGCCGGCGAATGGGAAAAGGCGAGCAGCTCACAGCCTTTGTAACATCGCGGAGGGGAAGGGGGAGGCGAGGAAGGGATTCAAACTACACGCCTGATGAGGTGTCCTTTTCTGCTTCGCTCCCTCTTCCTCCCTTTTCTTCTACTTCTCCGTGTCTCTATTTCTCTCTCTCTCTCCCACAATCCCAAACGAATGACTCTCTCCTCCCGAGCTGGAGAAATAATCAGTTTCACTCTTGCAAAAAGGGGGCGGGATCAGATCCCGAAAGCGTTTCAATAAAACAAACATAGAGCAGCAGCAGCGGCAGCAGCTCCCTTCCTTGCCCCTCTAGTCTAAACTAGATTGATAAATTACTCCACTACACTACTTTAATTATGTATATGGTATGCAGAATAAATCACTGAACATCAGCACCTCAATCAAGCACTTTTTAAATTATAATTGCATCTTGGGTGAATCAATCTTTCCATTCCTGACATTTTGCTAATTTTAGTTTTACGGTGGGGGTAATGGCATATGCCACACGCAAACCTAATGACAATCCTTTATTATACCGAGCGAAGACAACAAGCCGAACAGCTGCATATTTTCCCCCCCTTCTGGCAAGGTACAGCAGAGTGAGGACTGCAGGATCGCTGCACGGGCTGGGAGGAACACACAGCCCGGGTCAGCCTGAGGGCTGCACGCTGCATCCGCGCGCGGTGAGCCCGGGCAGGGCCGCCCGCTTCCCCGCAGCGCCGGCAGCGACCGAGCTGGCGTGCGGAGGGAGCTGCGCGGCGGACGGGATCTGAAATGTCCCTTACGTGTCGCAACCCTGACATGCCCGAGCCCGGCCGCGCCCCGCGGGCACGCAGCGCTCCGCTCCCACACCTCCCGGGCTGGTTTCGGGCCGGCACTTCGGGAGGGGAGGGCGCTGAAGGGGGGTCAGAGCTCACCCCGAGGGCAGCGGACCCGCGGCCATCACCGCGGTTACCCGCTGAGCTCTGCGCTGCCCCCCCCCGGAAATTTCCTGCCCTCGCTCCGCGCACCTTTCCCGGGCTGCTTCTCCGGAGCGCTGGGTGTGCTGAAGCTGCCCAACTTCCCAAACTCATCAGGCTTCGTAACCCGCTGCGGGGGGCTCTTTCCCCCCGGCGCGCAGCGCAGGAGCCATCCCGATGGGAAAGTTTGGGGCAGCAGCACCTTCCCCAGGGAGGAATGCCGAACAGATAAAATCCCGCATGGCTCCAAGCCACGGCCGCCTGCCCGAGGTCTCTTGTCAGGCATTACCAGCACACTATGTAAAAGGACAGGACTTTTTTTTTTTTTTTTTCAATGGGTTGATTTGCTTTTAAAACTGGACTGAAAGGACTGTACTGTATGAGAGCTTGAATCCAAATTAAGGCCATGCAATAATTTGTGAGTAAACCTGAACTTTGCAGATAGTTGGTTTAATTTCTATGTAGATAGCCAACTTTTACAATCCTTTGAGAGCAGCAGGGGAGTTTATAAAGGCACAGACCATTATTTTTATGATAGATTAAGGTAATGGAAATAGGAACAGAACGTGTGATAAAACCAAATGACTGAACTCAAACAACCGTGATAAATACATATTTGGGTTATTTTAATACAAGCCCGTGGTCTCACAGTTTTTTCTCCTATAAACATCTCATTGGGCCACTGACCTATTTCTGAAGTTCCATATTCGACAGTGAATAAATACCTTTTCAGTTCCATTGTACTTCTTAAAACACGGATGCTCAAAGTAAGGCCAAGCTTATCTTCAAAACGAAGCTAAGGCAGCTGTAACAAGCATGCTGTAATTTCTCTCAACGCAGATCACTACAGAATACCCTTTAGTGACTCTGGGTCTCATCGTGCCCTACTCCATCTTGGTGAGATTTAGATACAGAGTGGACACTCTCAATGGCATGCTATAAATGCACCCAGAACAACATTAACAGTAATACTGATGTGCCTAGAGCAACCAGGCAGCCAGACACGAGCCAAGCACATTGTATACGGTGGTGAGAGGCACATATGCTCAGCAGTGTCAGCAGCAGAGCCCGAATAACGCTGAGGAACAAATACTTTCTCAGCCTCAGGTTCAGCATGAAATGCAGCAGGAAAGAAATATGGAACATTTACATGGGTTGTACACTTGCTATGCTGCTTCTGCAGACATGGTCTCCCAGCATGGCACCCAACTATCTAGTAATACTCATATTTTCTTAGTGGCAAAAATAGAAAAGTGTGTTAGGACTTTGAACTTTTGTGCTCTAAATGAAAATGACTGTCATTTTCTTTATTTTGCGCAGGATATGTAAGTTTTCAGGTTTCTGGCTAGTTGGTAACACAGCCCTTCAACTGGCAAGACAGAACACGAGCACTGTTGCATCTTGAAACAAATTAGAGTAGGCAAGTATTTCAGAAAATAAAAGTATAGAGCAGCTTAGCACATCTAGTACACCTCCGTGTGGGCACTTGTGGCCTAATCTTTAAATAGTTATGACCTTCACATACTGGAGTACCTTAAGGCCATGCCAAGTTTTTGTCATGAGTAGAATTCATCAAATCCATGTAAAGGACACCTCGATTTTTAAAACAGGGTTCAGATGTTAGATGGACACACAGATATAAGGGGAGGGAGCAGGCTTTCTCACTCATCTCAGGGTCAGATAAGGCATGAATTTATACAGTATCTTTTGAAGTGTTTAGGATTTTTCTTCTCTCTTTTGCTGCATTTAATTTTAAAATCTGGAATAATTTCAAACAGTGAAAAACCTTTGTTCTAGTGTCTGTACTTCTACTGATGCTCCTCAAATGCACCCTTTTCAAATTTCTGGCACGAGACTTAAACCAGCTCTTTTTTTTTTTTTTGCTCTTCATGGGTCATATGTAGGTCTGCTGACAAAATTATTTTTTTCTCAATCCACCACCTTAGGTACACGCTGTTGTAAACAATGAGGCATTAGTCAAGATGTAATAATTATAAAATCATGTCTCCAAAGTTTTGTCAGAGTGAAGTGTGTATCCAAGTATATTCCCTTACAAGTGTGATTATCTCAAGGTAACATTCCTTTGAAGATGACTATCAAAGTCTGTTTTTGTTCTTTTGTGGATGCAGAATGTGTCTTTCCCTTAGGAGAAATGAGATTGCCATCTCACATCTTTTAATGGCATTTAAACGGAAAAGCAGTAAGGTTACTATGAAATGATCCACCTCCTTTGCATCTTAACCCTGGGGTGGCTTGGTTTCTATTTTCTGTTTGAAGTTCTGCTCAATCCCACTCCACTCCATGCCTCGCTCTCTTCCACCACCTCCCTGTCTTGTAAGAGCAACACAGTATAACACTTCCTCCCATGTCTGGCTGCTTTTAAACTTGGCGCACGCTGGGTGCAGCGCTTGAAGCGAGCTTTACAAAATTATCTTAAAGTGAGCTGGGGCGGTTGCCACAGCAACCCACCCTGTGAGAAATCGAGGCTATAGATTAATCTACCCCATAAGATTATTCAACAGAAGTGTAGTTGTTCTTAATTCATTCAGAATATTCCCTCAATCCATATGCTTTTATAATGAACAATAGCTGTAAACTCAGATAATTTCAAAGATAATAGGATACATATTCCAGGAGCACAACTTAAATGCTTAAATGTACACGATTCTTTGCAAAATCACTTAATAGCAAAAAAAAATATTTGCAAGGTAGGCACAGCTAGCACATGAACTTTAAATAAAATGGCATGCCATTATTGAAATGGTGTTATACACATCAAGCAATGATTACAGAAAGCCTTTGTCACAGGTGTACCTGTAAGTACATAACACAGCAGAGCTTGCTCTCCAGGCTTTGCTTTTAACATTAAATCTGAAAACAATAAATAGTACTTTGTAATATTAAATGCAATAAATATTAAACACTCACCACATACACCCTCTTTATTGTCAAAATCATCCGCCTCCAATGCTTTACTTAATCTTTCCCATAGTCGTTACTTCACAGTTTACAATTCTTGTTCGGCACCTCAGATGTTTAAAAGCACAAAAGTAGCATATTATTAAAATGCAAACCTGCAGCACTTAAATATATTTAAAGAGATTTATGAAAAAATTTCTGTAAAAATAATACGAGTCTTTACTGATGTGCACTTAAGCCTAAAAGAAATATCACTTGTAACTTGACGTTTTCAGAGGCTGTAATAAACTCCATCTGAATGCTACCTTAGGGATGCTACGCTGTCAATAAAATTACAAAACTATTGATTTTGGACTGTACTCATCCTCCAATCAGTACTTTGAAAATTATTTATGCTTTTACATGCATTTTGGAAAACACAACTGCCTCATTGTTTAATAAATGCCGATTTAAAAGTTGGGGCCAAATGCTAGAATGTTAAAAGCTCGACATATTAATTTCTTCGTCCTTTAAGGGCAGATGTACGCTGTGCCACCACCCAGGGACACGTCTCCTCAGGCCTGCCTCGAGGAAGCCAACACAGGTAACAGCGGTAGAACCTTTTTTAACCCAAACACCCATTTTTCTGTGCACCTGTGTCTGTGTCGAGGGGCGTCCACACCAAGACTCACACAAAAAACATGGCGTGGAAGTGCGACCTCTCTGCCCGACTCCTCGCCCCCTGCACACACCTTGCTTGGGCTTCCATTAATTTATGTATTTATGTATTTCTAGGGGCTGGGCTCTGCCGCTGGGCGCGGCGGGCAGGGGAAGGCACCGCAGGGGCAGGTAGGCCATCGCCCGCCATGTCCTGAGGCAGCGCAGCGCGCGCGCGCCCCGCCCCGCCCCCGGGCGGGCACTGCCGGACAGAGACCCCGCCGCTGCCGTCCGCCAGCCTGGCCCGGTCCGGTCCGGTACTGCAGCTTCACTCGCGGCCCCGGAGCCGCGCGAGGAGGTAAGCTGCCACGTCTGTGCGGGGGCGGCTCCCGGGCTCGCTTCGGTGGTGCCCGGGTGCTGCTGTTGCGGGAGCTGCTGCCTCTTTCTCCTCCTCCTCTTTCTCCTCCCCGTTTCCGCGGGAAGGCGCTGAGGCGGCTCGGGGAGCGGCGGAGGGGGGTGTATGTTTGGCCGGGCGGCTAGCAGCGGGTGGTCTCGGGGAGGATGGGGCGGACTGAGGAGAAGTGAAAGCCCCGTGAGGCGGTGGCTGTGCGAAGCAGGACGGGGATAGCCAAGGGGGGGAGAAGTCTCGGCGTAAGGTTGGCTCTGTGAAAGGCGGGAAACGTGCGGCAGGCTGGCTGTCCCCACTGGGCCCCTCAGAACTCCTTCACAAGGTGTTGCCCATCCCTCCAACCTTTGGAATATATCTTGAGGAGGCTGAAGTACAAGTGCAGAAAGTCCTGAGGTACCAGCAGGCCTCGGGGTGCAGCTCATGGTCGCTGAGGGCCAGGCTGGATGAGGTACACCACTGTCCAGGCGTGCAGGGGTCTACAGGTAGGGGGATGATGCCAGCGGCATCGAGCAGGGCCCAGCCTGGTAAAGTTAAAGCAGCACATGGGTGATGGTGGGAAGGGAATGGGGGAGGTGGTTTGGTGTCTGGCAAGCCAGGCATGAGCGTGCATTGCGGCCCTGGTAGGAGAGGGTGTAGCAACGCCTGTAAAGATAGAGTTAAGTTGTGTTTTAGGTCTCGATGGAGAGCTTGGAGGTAGGCTAATATGGGGCATTATGTGTTACTTTCCAGGCTTTCAGAAATCTGTTTTCTCAACGCTTGCTTTTTTAAAAAAGGTGGGATTTTTTTTCGTGCTCCCTTGCCGATATTTTCAAGGGCCTTTGCAGGGAAGAGGCTGATTGGAAAAGGCTGACAAATGCACTAAGTCGATAATGAAGAGGGAGTTTGTTTGTTTTGCTAAATTGATCCAGTGCTAGTAATCTGAAGTGTTTAATTGTTACAAAAGGTAGTTTTCTGAAACTCTAGTTAACAAGTTGATATTGTCCTTTAAATATCTCATAAACAGTTTTCCAAAGATTATTTTTATCTAAGATTTTTTTTACTGTAATGTTTGTTTTGTTTCTTTTTCAACAGTGTTTTAAAACTAGAGTTAGGAGGTAACTTGTTCATAAACAAATATGGTTTATTTCAAAGATTAGATATTACTAAAATTGCCCTAAAAGTGTAAAAATACTATTTATTACTTTGTGAATGACAACACAGACTAATATTGGAATCAGATCTGGACCTAGTGATAACCACTCTTTTTGTTTGACATATATGTTTTTCAGAAGTAGACTAATGCTTAAGGTCTGTAATTTGTTTGAAAATGAGCCTGAATTTGCATCTGAAGAAATTAACAGCTATAGAAATATTGAATCTCATCCTTAGTGTGGAACAGGGATGCTGTGGAACTCATGCACCACATTCAGAGTCCCCTGAAGCTTGTTGAAATCAAGTGCACTATGATGGGTTTCAAATGAGACTCTTAAATGGAAGCTCGGCCATATGTCAGCGGCCACCCAGAGCCTATTCCTGGCTCAGAATTAATCTTTGAATATGCAGTACGGGCACTGAATATTCCTGTACCAGCCACTGTCCCTCTGTAAGATATTAAAATGTCCTCATCATCCTATGACAATGTTCCACCAAATGTGTATAGTATATATATACACATATGTATTTTAAGGGGATAACACTTGTAGTCAATGATCTTACTTAAGTGTAACTAAAGGAAGAATTTAACCTATTAACCTTTCCCTTGTTGAGATTTAGGGACTCCAAAAATGCGAGTCTAGACTTGCATGGAAGAAATGTGTATCAAGGGTTTTGAAGTTCTTCAGCGCTAGTCAGAAATCAGCAAGCAAAACTTCAGTCTCAGACAAACTCAAAAGCTCAGTAACTAGTTTCAATTCTGCCTTGACCCCCAGTCTCTTTTGACATAAAGTTAATTAGGTGAAATTTGAAGCTAAATTGGCTTTTTTCCTATGCAAAAATACAAAAACTCCAGTTTAGAGTGGAAGTTTGGAATCAATTCCCCATCCTAATAGGGTTTAAGTACAGGAATAGATTTGAAGCATAAGTTTGAAAATGTTGTCATTTTTGTGAGCTGCTATTCATCAGTCCGATTATTCTGCATCTTCATATTCCTCAAATGTTTGGGGTGTTTTTTTTGGTTTTTTTGGGGTTTTTTTGTTTTTAAACAAGGCATTTGGTGGAAGTGTAATTTATTGTATGGTTTAATGCAACTGTGATTGAAGTCTGCCTAGATCACCCAAGAAATACAGTATCTTCACTATTCAGCTTGGTCGCTGATGCAGAAGAACATGCTGTACTTTGGTGACTGGAGGGCCAGTGTCCGAACAGAGACTAAATCAGAGCAGCTGTGGGGCCACTTTAAATTTACAGAAGGATCAGGTAGGTTCCTGCCAACTGCAAAGTACAGTGCTGGGAGCCTGTATCTTTGAAATCTTTATCTGTCTTCCAATATCTCATACAATCTCTAGAGTTGATGCAGAGGAAGATAACTTTGTATTTCATTGTTAATTTATGCAACTTCAGAAGGTTTAAACCTCTTCACTGTTAGCTGGTCATTTCAAAAGAAGTTTCTACTGGGACAGTTCCCCCTACATCCCTCCAAGAAGAAAGACTCTCAGAAATTTAAGTTTCAGAACTAGCATTTTAAGTAAGGACCACCTTTCTCATTCCTGCTACCACATTTGTTTGTCCATGTGGTTGCCCCATCTGAATAAAGGGAATCTCCCTATGATCTCCTTTTATTTTGGGAAAGGTCAGGGGAGTGTGGGGAAGGATTTTTTTAGGCTGCACATTCTCTTTTCCTGAAATGGAATCACCTGACTAAGGTAGTGTGATATTTACAGATATTTTGCAAAAAAATGAAAAACCTAACCCAAAAACTATCATTGCACCCCCTTGCTAATTGTGTGACACTCAAGCATTTGTCTTATCTTGCACTGCGTGGTGGTGCAATACAGAAGCGGAGAGCCATAGATGGCCAGAAGAAGCTTAATTAAGTATTCTGCAGCTGTTCCAAATTAGATCAGCATCTGCATCTCTGTAGACAATGACATTCATGGTAATTTTGAGGGCCAAGCAACTTAGAGGTTTGTTTTGGATAGACCCCTTAGCCACAATTCAAACAAAATTCAAATCGAACCTGTTCTAAGGGTAGAAAATAATTGGTCAACTTCATCTCCTGTTGCTGGAGGCCACTATGGTTCCCCATCCTGGCTACAGATACAGATTCCAACCTGCCAGATGAAAGGCTGCTGTTACGGTATTCCCAACTAGAAGAGGAAATGCCTTTTTGTTTGTTTGTTGGGGTTTTTTTGTGTTGTTTTTTTTTTTTTTTTTGAGAAACCCAATTCTCAGGAGTTTTTCAGACTAGACTTTGAGATATATTTTAGATAAGCACCCAGCTTTTTGGCTCTTTCTCTTGACAGTTTGCCTCTCTTTGAAATTATATACCAGTTTCTGGAACCAAAGTTGGGAGTAAATGATATGCAAATTTTAAAGGTCATATCATCCTGCCTGTTATTACAGGGTATGCTGTGAGATATTTGCAGCATAAATTGAGTGTAGAATACAGTAGCGATAGATTAGAGGGATTAAAGGTATTGTTGTCAAACTGTTTTGTACAGATATGCTTGCATGCAGATATGAAGAAGTAATAGGTTATTCTCTGTATTTTGAGAAAATGCACTGGTTTTAAGTGTTTATGAACTCTTCAGTGCTGAATTCCTGTTTTTGTTTTGCACTTGAACAGCTCCAAACACAAGCATTGATCCATAAATGTGTCTTCTAAGTGCTGCTGTAATACTAATATTTCTATTATCAAAACAATAATGAATATAAAATTTTTATTAGACATTTTAGAGAGGCCTTTTAAAGGTTGACAGCTCTTGTTGATAAGTGAAGAAGAACTTGTAACCTCTGGCCATAAAATGTAATTGCACAATAGTTGGGTCAGCTTTTAGATGTGCTTGTGCCGCTTATGTTTGTATATATTGAAACTTCCAGGAGCCTCCAGCTGTGATGTCATTGGTTATAACTCTTCCCTTGGAAGCACTTTGAAAAAGTTGGTATTACTGAGGTTAAAAGGAAACTAAGCTTCAGAGGTCATTTTTGGATATGTTCTTTGGTTTAGATGTATTTCATCTGAAGTTAGTTGTATTATCTAGTTTGAGTGTCTTCGCACCCAGCTCCTGTGTGAAACAGGCAGATTTAAGTTCCCATTTCTGGTTTGTTGCGTTCTGCAAGCCTGCACCAATCAAACCATCAAGATCTGATTTCAGCAGTGACTTTACAGATAGCTACATTGACACGGTTAAAGAAGAAGAAACCTTAAAGAGAATTGAAGAAGTTTCTGAAGTTGAAGGTTATTATTTTTCTCAGGTAACTAAGGACCATATAGAGACAACTTCTGTTCTTTTTTTATTAACCAGTTAGTGTCCAATCAAATATCTATTGAGACCTTTTGAACTGACACACCAACTATGTCATTACCCTCTCCACTTTTAAACTCTCAGTAACAAATAAATAAGTTATAGTGTCACTAATATTTGTCTTTCCCTTTTAGATCTACAGCAGTCTGAGGGTCTGTGCTGTAAAGCCCCTTCCTGCTAGTATTTCTGGACAAGATTCAGTTGTCCTCTTGGCTGCAACTCGGATAAAGGAGCAAGGGCTGGAGAACAGGTACATATTTGGAAGGGAGTTATGAGATTTTCTAGCTCCTAAGTGAAACTGAAGGGTCTTTTGGCATCTAGACACTTGAGCAGCATGAAGATGGGGCAAAAGCCGTATGAGCAGAAATAATACAAGAAGGACCTTTCCTAGTGGGGATAGGTTAAGAATTTCTAGATTAAAGTTAGATTCAACAAGGAGTTCCTACATCCTTTTTGCAGAATAAACTCAGCAGTTTTGAAACTATTTAAGAATAGTTTCTCCTGGGAACAAAGGAACAAGTGCTTCTTTGCCCTAAGTGGGAGTGAGTTCCCTCCTACTTCTGAGGAATAAACCCCAAAATCTCATTTCAGTGAGGCTGTATGTGCCTAGGATCTAAAGCACTATCAGAAGTATCATTGATATTTGAGGTTGTTTGCATAGTTAATGAAGTCAGCTAGTGCAAAGACACAGAGTTAAGTGGACAGCCATATCTTTCCAAGGATAGGAACTGTCTCCTGGTATACAAATAGTTTCAGAGTCTCTTCTATTTTTCTCGACATTAGTAGGCTCTTAATTAATTTTTATAGTTATTGCACATGATACTAATTTTTTATTATGGAGCATTCTACAACGATTTCAAACTCAGGAGATGGATTGATAATGTAGAAGGGGATACTTGCATGTAGTTATACTGTATACAGAGTATTCTATCACTACTTAAGAAAGCAAAGAAAAAAGAATGGATACTGCAGATACCTATAAAAAACTATAGGAATCAGCAATTTTGTATACTGTGTTGTTATTGGTATAGCAATAAAATAAAGTAGTGTGAGATAAAAGTTATTGGGGGAGAGCTTTTTTTTTTTTTTTAAAAAAAAAACCCCAAAACCCGAAACCCAAACAACTCAGACACAGGAAGGTTTGTTTTACTGAATTAATCCTTAGCAGCTGGGTATCATACTATTCAACTCCTAATTTTTTGCTCTGACAGATACTGTTTCAGGGTACAGCGGACTGGCTACATTAACATTAGATTGAATTTAATATGCTGTAAGCACAACTTTTAAGTACATATGCAGATCTGGCATTACTATATATATTTATGAACAAAGAAGTAGTTGCTGTTTCATTCATTCTGTGCAGTTATTTTTGCATACTTCCAGTAAACTAGTATACCTTAGTTTAAATCCAGCTGTTTATCCTTAAGCTGATTTAGAATCTGGTGTCTTTAGAGTTGTGCATGGAGTGCACTGTTCCTATGTCTTTATTGAAAATTCCTCAAGTGGTGCTTTCACAACTTGCCTCCTAAAGCTAGTTGCTTTCAAAGGAACAAAACCCCAATTTAACTATGCAACAAATTGTTGGTATTTTCATTGGACAAGACAACTCAGTTAACAGTTTGTGTGTCTGCACATTGTGACAAGGGATATGCTGCAAGGCCAGGCCACGTTACCTTCTTTATGGTGACCTGCAGAATGCCACAGCATTTTTGAAATGGGATAGCAGGGAGGAGCTGCAAGCAGTCATTGGGAGCGGTATGGGAATGCTAGGCGTGTCTTCACATGGGAATGAGACACCGTGGGGTGCAGGGGTGGGGAGCGGCTGCAGAGCAGTCCATCTGCAGCCACTGCAACGGCCGAGAGGTGGTAGCCCACAGGCAAGGTAGCGGCTCAGTATGTTGCCAGCTGCAGACTGGCAAGGAGGAGAGTTCTCCAATGCTTCCTAACATGCGTGTGTTCCTTTGATTGCAATCTCAGACCAATAACCAATGGATTTTTGAATAAAAAATGAATTAATAAAGTCCATTAAGGCATATCTTATAGATTTTGTTTACTCTTCCAAGGGAAAAATAATTAAAAGTGCATATATACATATTTATATATGTACATACACAGACCTTATATACACAGATGTATATATATACACACTCTTTAAATTTATAATAAAAATATATAGGGAAATATTTGCATGTTTTAAGTGCTCATACATGAAGCAGTAATTAAGGCAGTTCATCCTACTTTCCCCCCTAACTTTCATCATGCAATTCATCTTCTTATCTAACTTTTAAGTGGAACTTCATTGCCTTCAGTGGAAAGTGTCCAGTTTTCACCAGTCTAAGTGAAGGGAGAAGAAAGCACAATATGCTTTGAAAATACCAGGTAACACTGTATGAAAAGCCTTAATTAGCTTGTGAAGAACATAGTCATTAAATTGCAATTTTTGCCAGAGCTTTGTGGTTAAATCCTATTTTATATTTACACGCACTATGGAATAACTAATATAGATGTCTTCCTGACACTAAAGCTTGTATTTATTGGAAAAGACAAACATGTGGTTGAAAGCTGAGCTACACTGTAGCTTTTAAAAATAAAAGAGGTAAAAAGATAGTTGTAAAATAAACTGCCCTAGTTTACAAAACAGACAACAGAGCTCTTCGTTAATGGGGAATAGTTAGTCCAGAAATAAGTAAGTGTTATCAGGCATTTTAGGGCTGATTCAGTTTATAACTGAAGTAGTAATAAAGTTTCAGTGAATTAAATAACGTTTTTCTGCTTCTTAATCTCATTATTTCATTAATAATAGAAATATTTTAGAATTTCGCTTAATGTGCTTAAGTCTGTCGATGAGAAGAATAAGAAACAGAAATACCAATAAAGGGCACTCATTTAAGTTTAATGGTGTAAATTATCTAGTGTGTTATGTCCACCTTTGGCAACATTAAACATTTTTTTTTTCTAGAAAAGTAAAACATTCTGTGCTGAAGTTTCATTTTACAAAATAATATTTTCACCAAATGCAGTGAAATGTAGGGTAACTTAATAGGAATTTAATTAAATTATCCAGGAGTTTGTCACATTAATTACTGTTTCTGAGCCTTTAAAATCAATACCGTAAAATGCTGACAAACTTACAGTATACAGGATTAAAGGCTTTAAACCAAAGATTATGTATTTTTCTTGGTTAGTGTAGCATATACAACGTCTAGTTAACTCTAGGAACTGCCATTACTATTTACTGTCTTCAGATTTAACAGTACTTGGTTTTAATGGCTGTTTAGGGGATTTGGTTTCCATATATTACAAATGTGCATGAAACAGTGGTGTTTTACAGGCATTGCTTGGTTAAAAGACAGCTCCAATTTTGGAGTTTTTGTTTTGCTTTATGTTTCTTACTTCATCCAAGAAAATACCTTTCATTTAAAGGTTTACTTTATACTTTTATTAGTAATGTTTACTGGTCTTTTATTCTCATACAGTAGGATATTCTTGCAGCAAAGAGAATTGGGATTATTTTCATGCAGCACTTTCCAGAAACAAAAAATAATATCTGCTGCACTTTTCGTGTCTCCCAAAATGAAGAAAACGGACAAGGATTAAGGCCTGATATACCTCTGCTAAGGTCAGAGTTCCCTGTCAACTGTACTTGTCGCACACCAAGCAGCCTAGCTGAAAAAAATCACAGATGAGGGATGTTTAAAAGGGCCTCGGGTATTATTATTCAGCCTAATCTTAGGCTGTCCATTGCTGATAAATCATTTATTTTGACATATGGGTAATATCCATGACAGAATTAGTCTAACTGTATATTGATGTATAATTCCTTTCTTTCTCCCATTAGTGTCTTCAATGGTATGCATGTGAA
This sequence comes from Pterocles orientalis, assembly GCA_011057875.1. Classification (NCBI taxonomy): domain Eukaryota; kingdom Metazoa; phylum Chordata; class Aves; order Pterocliformes; family Pteroclidae; genus Pterocles; species Pterocles orientalis. Next base: position 593,501 of record WKFP01013929.1, read on the forward strand.
TTGTGAATATGGAATCTGTTTACTCAAAAAGATTCATATGGTCAAGTTCTCTGTCTATTTATTTGCTTAAATAAATGTTTTCAATTTAGCACAACAATTTGTAATGAATACTGTGAAACAAAGTTAAAAGGATGAGTTCTGGAAATAGAAATCATAATAAAAATGCTTTTCTCCCCTCCAAAATATTTATTTTAACATGTGGTCACATTTTCCTACATTTTCACATTAATTGAATTCTTATTGTTCTAGAAAATAAATCCTTCTTTCCCTTCATCTAGTTTCCCAGCTTTTACGCAAATTGAAGAATACACACACTGGCATAATTTCTGGTTTTAAAATACAGAAAATTATGTAAATTCTTGATATCTTTAAAAAGCATCGTGTCAAGCAGGGCTCTCATGTAGCCTCTGTTTTGTAATTTTACCTTTTCACTTTAGTGAAAGGCAACAGTTTTGTGATAATCGTTTGGCTACCAAGTTTTGTAAAATGTTCTAAAGATTGTTAATTTCACTCCCTTATTTGTTACAAAATAATCTTATGTTGGTGTTTGGAAAGACTTTCTAAGACTCTGGAATGTCCACTGAAGCTTCAAATACCGGCAACAGTCTACAGGCAATGCATCCTTTCTATTTATTTGGAAATTACCAGGATAACTCATTTATTTGAAAGGAGGCAGTGTGGGGGGGCACAGTGCACCCCCCGTGCTGTCTGTCTTCTGGTGTTCCTGTATGTAATCCTCTATGTTATTTCCATTCAGATTCAGAGAAACAATTTGAAATAAACCAACTGTAAGTATCCAGTCACTTCCAAGAAACTTTTCTTGGCAACAGAAGCTAAAATCAAGCACCATATCAAATAAGCTTTGTAGCATGCTTCACATTTTATTTGCTTTCTCTTAAGAAAGCTTTGCGAGCATAGCTACCAGCCTGGAGCTGAATCACCCAGTGCTGCGGCAAGCAGAACAACTCCAAAGACATAAGAATAATTTTTTAATGTTTTTCTCTATTAAAACTCACCAGTGCCCTTCTTCTGCTTCTCCAGGAAGTTGTACCCGTCAGCACCTGCTGAGGGCTTTGTTGATCAAGCTGGCAGGTAAAAAAATTCCTGTAGAATAAAGCCAGACCAGCTGGCTTTGAAGAGAAACCCCCCAGTTTGGGTTGTGTTTGCCTCACTCACCCTCTCCTCTACAGCCCTGGGCTTTTTCTCCTTTGGTTGTTGACTTGTAGGCTGTGTGATGCGGGTGCACAAGTGTCTGGCAGACGAAGGTCCACCTGCTTCTGTCGCTCCCAAGTAAATTTAGCTGTAAAAGGTATCACTGACAAGCAGACCTTTGTCAGCTCTGGCAAACGAACACAGCATTGCTGTCCCACTTCAAAGCACGCTGCAAGTTCAAATGGAAAATATCAAATCGGTCGTCTTATCCAGGAATCGCTTCTTCGAGAAGAAGGAAGGCCAAATTGCTTGCACGTGGCAAAAGCTTTCCTCCTTTACATAGATGTTAAAATTACAGTATTCCAAGAATAATTTCTGAACAAGACAGCGTTTTGTTCTGTTAGTTGTGTCTGGAAGGAAACCTTTTTTAATGGAAATACAGCACACACATATTTCAATTCAGGTTATTAAGCTGTGTTAAGTATTAAAGTTGATTGCCTTTCTTTTCACTAACTCATTGTGCTTTTTTATCCAAAGAAATATTACAAAACTAAAACCTCTCAAATAGGAGGTATTAATCTCATTCCCAAAATTAGAAAGCATGCAGTGTTGAGAGACTGGATGTCAAAATTGCATGTTCGTAGCGCTTATGCAGTGGGAATCTAGGAACCAACCACTTCTAAAATGGGAGCTGAAGTAAATGGAGACTCTTCTGAGAGAAGCAATCAAAACTTGATGTTCTTGTCCTTGTTGGATTAAGGTAAGGGTATTTATAATTTATATCTGCCCCTTGCTTTTTTTTTTTTTTTTTTTTTCTTCCTGGAAGTGGCTTCTGGTGACTGAAATAGAAAGACGTAATTTGCATCAGTACGTCTTCTTGCAGAGTTGAAAAAAAGAGTCACCAGTGTAGATTTTCCAGGATTGGTAGTAGCATACCTAGACACTCCATTTTCTGTTTAAAAACAAAATTATAAGTTCAAACTTTAAGGAAAAAACTCGAAAGTGTGTATTTTACTACAATTTGCTGTTTAAAAGGAGAAAATGTTCCTTCTTAAAAAGTGATGAGAGAAAGTGTGGGTCAGGAGCTCTTTGTAAAATAAACAAGGTTCCTATTTACTTACTTGTATAAACAACCACTCACCAAGTTGTGTGTGTCTGCAGGGGCACCCTTTCAAATAAAAACATGGACCTGATTGGCATCATTCTGTATCCATGGAAACGTTTTAAGTACTTCTCTCTCAATATGTACTTCTCTTATTCAGGGTTTAAAAGCTGAGTACTGAATAAGTAAGTGTTTTTATTTAATAATTATACAGGAGGCACTTTGTGGAAGCTTGGTTTTTGGGATTTGTATCTCTCTTAATAAAGATCTTATGTATTTATCATATTTGATAAAATCCTGTGTTTCATTTCAAGCCTCCCATCAGCTCTCATTCTTAGATTAAAAACAACATTCAAAAAGTCCTAATGAATGAAAACTGAAATTTTTGATAATCCATTACTGTTTGAAAAACAATTATCATACTTCATATAACCGTCAGGCACTGCTCTAATTGCATTAAACTAGTCTGTTTTTCTGAAAAAGAAATAGGAAAAAATACTAAGATGTCAAACTGTTTTATTTTGGAAAAGGCTGTACCTACCTATTTTGCTGTTTAGTGGGTCACAGAAGTTGAGAGCTTAGCAATCATCTTGAAACTGAACCAAAAGATTGAAAATAAAAGTGTTTTAGCATAGAAAAAAGTCAAATGCAAAATAATAATTTCCTTATTGAGATGTATTTGCCCCACTACTTAATTCTGTCTCCATATTTACATGCGGAGAAAGAAGCATAAGCGTGAACTACATTTATTTTCGAAACTATCATTCTGAAGAGATCATTTGCAGGTCAGATGTAGTTCTTTCAAAGTTACCTTGGCTCAAATTCAAAACTTGTTTGGAATTCCATTTATTAACTGGTACAACTGATGCACCCTTTTTGTTTTACAAAGTATAAAAATGAGTGATTGCGTTCCATTAGTTAACATGCTGTATGTGTTTTTCAGAAATCCTGTCTTAATTTTGTTGATGGAAAACATTTTCTCCACCTGGGCCAGGCTGTAACACTAAAATGCCTTGCTAATTACAACTGCTCTCAGAAAAAGGCATTTCTGTCTAGAAAGATACAGTAGTTCTCACTGAAATCCAACTGGTTTAGAGCCTTGGTTTGCTATGTTTGTATTGCTGCATATTATTTTCATTTACTGTTGTTACTGTTTTTATTTCCCACCTTGTCTCGACAACCCAGTCCCTGATGAGTGCAGATGGCAGAAATGATCTCTCCACTGATTAGGCTGGAACAGCCTTTGTTGAAACTATAAAACTTCGCTGCCTAATGAAAGTTGTTACCTTTTCACATGCTAAATTCTACATATCAGGCTTATACTTTTATTTGTGTATATACATTTACAAATGTGTAAAGATTTTATTTAAGAAGTATGATTGTGGTGTAGGCCAGTTGAGCCTGCTTGACTTTTCTGTGAAAGCTTCAGTGGGTAGTGTGCCTGTGGGTTGTCCCATTCATCCTGCAGATTGCCACATGAGACCTCGGATTGTGATTGCTCTCAAGAACCTTTACTCTGAGCCAGCTAGGCATATCAGAGAGGTGAAACTTTCAGCCTCCAGGGAGGGATGCAGCACACATGACAATTTTGTACATTTCCCTTCTATCATGTGCCTGTCCTTGCTGCAAGGTCAAGGTTGCTGGGTACTAGCTGGGAAAGTAGAGAGATGAGTCTCAGCTCAGCCCTCTGCATTCAGTCTGACGTGGACAAGGAAGCTCTGACCTTGTTCACCATCCTGAACAAATAAAATTTTGGTTATGTACTTGAATGGTGGGACTGCTCTGGTGCACTGCAAGTGCAGTGAAGGCTGGCGTTGACCCTGCTGCAGTGAAATCCGGGAAATGAGATTTCTCCTTTTGCCACTACGTAACCAGCAAAAGTCAGATTCTTCCTAGCCACAGATCTCAGGGAAGGAAAGCAATGGGGAAAATTGATAGTGGTATCATTTGGACACATAAATCTTCATCTAAGTAATATGTTCTCAGCTTTATGATTTTTAGATTTTTAATCCAAGATGGCTTTTTTCCTAGCATTTGTTAAAGAATCACTTCCAAAATGCTAGAAAGTCAGCCTGAGCATATTGTACATAAAATCTGTCTCCCTTCTCCATCACGTAAAATAGAGATACAACATTTGGCCTAAATTCAGTTTTTCAGGTGCTAAAAAGCTATGACAAAACTGCACAGACCGTATGATAATGGGCATATTATACAACTCTAGATCATCATATGCCCAACTTATTATTACTATTTTAGTTTTCCACAGATCACTTTTGTAGCACCATCAACTTACATGTACTTCACAAACATAAAGGCTCATTGCATGCATTTTGAATTTATAGATCAAATACAAATAAGTGGGAAAAAAAAAACCCCAGGAAAACATTTAAGAATATGGCAAAGGTGGAGGGAGTATTGCTGTGAAAAGTGAGCTAAGTTGTTTGAAGACTTTAAAAGATCATGAGCAGACTAAAATGTAGACAAGGAATTCTCCAAGGAGCACCTCCTGTTATTTTGGAACCATCAGAGTGAAAAGGGGCCCTAAATTCTGCCCCTTCCATGCTTGAAACATACCCAGCTGAAAAGGACTGAGAAAGAAACCTGATTGATTAAAAAGCATCTGCATTGAGGAACTGGTACACAACAAAGATGGCTCAAATTTTGTCTTGAAAAGGGGTGGGAAAGATGAAGACAGATTCTTCTGCTGGTAGAAGCAGACAATTGCCAGGAGGGAAATGCACAGTTACAATAGAATTATGGAATCATGGAGTGGTTTGGGTTGGAAGGGACCTGAAAGATCAAGTTCCAACCCCCCTGCCATGGGCAGGGACACCTTCCACCAGCCCAGGTTGCTCAAAGCCTCATCCAGCCTGGCCTTGAACCTCTCCAGGGATGGGGCATCTACAGCTTCTCTGGGCAACCTGGGCCACTGCCTCACTACCCCCCCAGGAAAATATTTCTTCCTAATATCTCATCTAAATCTACCCTCTTTCAGCTTAAAACCCATTACCTCTCATCCTGTCCCTACACCCCCCTGATGAAGAGTGCCTCCCCATCTCTCCTGTAGCCCCCTTTCAGCACTGGAAGGTCTCCCTGGAGACTTCTCCAAGCTGAACAACCCCAACTCTCTCAGCCTGTCCTCATATGGGAGGTGCTCCAGCCCTCTGACCATCTTCGTGGCCTCCTCTGGCCCCACTCGAACACATCCATGTTTTTCCTGTGATGAGGACCCCAGAGCTGGATGCAGCACTATGGGGAGGGGGGTCTCACGAGAGTGGACCAGAGGGGGAGAATCCCTCCCTCGACCTGCTGCTCACAGCACTTTTGATGCAGCTCAGGACACGGTTGGTTTCTGGGTTGCCAGTGCACATTGCTGGGTCATGTTGATCAACCTACACCCCCAAGTCCTTCTCCTCAGAGCTGCTCTCAATCGACATAGCAATGTGTTAGAGCGTGGAACCCCCATTCATAAATGTACTCAAATATGTGCCTAGAGCACTAAATTACATATATGAAGTTGCATGTGGCCTTCCCTGTGTCACTGTGCAGAGTCTGAAAGCAGAAGGAATGTAGACACACATTTAGCAAGTGAGAGGGACAGCAACGTTAGGTAGGATTTCCTACTACAGAAGAGGAGCTGGGATTTTGTTCCTGAAGAGAAAGCACATTGTGGTTTTTACAGACGGTAGAGGTCTGTTATGAAAAAGGTGAGTTTAACCCCAGCATTCTGAACAGTTTTGAGGGAAGGGCATAAGGCAGGGTCAGGGTAGATAAGGTGGGATATCTGTCCATTTAAGTATCTGTTGGTGGGGAGACACGTTTCAAAGTAGAGATCTTTAGGAAACAAGTTGCACAATAAGAGTTCAAAAGCATGTAGGTCCATCAGTTAAGAAAGAGTACAGAAGGAGTCAAAAAGAAGGGATGGTGTTTAAGTGGGAATCATTCTATTTGTGGCAGTGGCTATTTGTAGGCACAGGGAAGTGCATGTCGTGTTGAAGAAACAGACAAATTTTACATAAATGCAGCTGAAGGCAGGGAAAAAGATAATAGAATCAGAATTGTAGAATGCCAGGTTGGAAAGGACCTAAAGGATCATCTGGCCCAACCTTTCTTGGCAAAACTACATCTTTGAAGGTGGCGGACAGAGAAAAATTTGGGCATATGCTCCTCTACTTTTCCCTTTTTTATGTCCTAAAATGAAAACAACTTTTCAAAAAGGAAAAGTAAAACCACTAAAGGGGCAGGGTAGAGAGGTGAATGAGAGAGAAGAATCTGACCTTGCAGCGAGTTACTGGTTCTGCTGAAATACTGTGCCTGCGAGGGCTGTACACACACTGGTACAAGCACGTCCAACACTCCTACCTCTAGATTTTCTCTTAAGATTTAAAAGATGCTATGTGAGGAAGTAACTTCTGACACAAGCCAGTGTGCTTGTGTAATGCAACACGCAAAGCATGAAGACAGGAAGGGCTGAGCTGACATGGTAGGGCCCAGATGTGGCATTGTGCAGAGCAACCCCCGTGCAGCTGGGTGCAGGCTGTAGCACTGCCTCTGTTGTATTGACTTCATGTACAAGTGTTAGATGATGGGCTGAGTCGATAAGGGATCCTGTTCCAGCAACTACAAATACTGAACTCACAACATACCTCTGTCTTACTAGGTTTTGTTGGCGTAAAAAACCAAAAAGTGGTTCTGGGATACACGTGAATAGATCTATAGCATTGCACTGGAGCAGCAAAAGCAGTGTGTGCAGCTTCAGTCTGTGGTAACTCAGGTACGTATGTGCCATTAATTTAAATCTGCTCCAGGGTTCTGTCAACAGAGGGAAGAGAGGAGAGCTTCCCTCAGAATGTTTATTGCAGAACAGTTACACTGATTATGAGTTACTTTAAAGTAGTAAATTAGTAGTGACCTTCTCTGCCAAAGTATGGTTTATTACAGACTGATCTGCTGTTTCCTATAACAGTTTTACATACTAATTGCCCATATAATTGCCCAAGAATTGAAATATAAATATGATGGGGAGTGATTCATAGACAGCATCTGAAAGCAAAACTGAAAACCTCAAAATGTTACAAGCTTTTAGAACTAAAACATTTTAGCGCAAATCAGCAATATGGTGTATTGTCAAATTAATTATTTGAAAAGGAGTATTTATAATAAACATTGGAAAGGATCAGTGGAATAAAGGGTTTCGTTAAACGTTCCCAGTTACAAGTAAAAATGATTCAGCTCCTGTTCCTGCAAACTGTTTTTCATATTTTGCTATTGTCTCACAAAACCATGCAAGTTCCAGTTTTATAAATCTGTTCAATGGAGAAAAGATTTATTTTGCTGTTGTCCTGGTATCTACAAAAGATGCTTACTAATAAACAAGTAAATGGACCTCCTTTTGTTTTAAGCCTTTCGTACTAAATGAATAGATGATTTGAAAACTTACTTCAGGTGGATCTGGTACCACAGGCATATACAAGGTTGCCTAGCATTTCTCATTGAAATGTTTAATTGTGAGTTGCCAAATTTCAGCCATAAGGATTTAAATTTATCCTTTTTGGGTGTGTGCTTCATCCTGGATTTCTAGAATGATTCAGCAATTACTTGAACAGAAACAGAGGTATTCCAGGTTACATATGTTAAAAAAAATTGTACAGTTATTTCACTGGGTATCTCTAACACCTACAGGTTTTGGAATAACAGAACTAGTTCAAGGATGGTCTTAAGAATGTACCTGATGCCTTCCCAAATGGCATATCTGCCAAAGATAAATTTGCTAGGAAAATACCAGGTTGTGTATGCTTGTCTGAGGCTTCAGTTGGGAATCTGGCACCAAAGACGGGGAGGAAGTGATTAAAAGCTGTTGGCATGCCTGTATGCACAGAGCCAATTTAGAGCTGCATGGCAACTAATTCTGATACTTGTGATATTTTAAGCAATGGACATTACATTGTCACAGAATCTAAGGGCTTACTAAGGTGCATGTTTTGCCTTGTGTAGGGACAGTTGTGTCAGCTGCTGTCCCTTCCTTATCTGCTTGGTCTCAATTTTCAGTACAAAAGTATGGATATATAGGTTGTTGTTTCTCTCTTTACTTTTTGCTACTTCTTGGAATGATACAGGGAACTAACCTCACCTTGACTTCCTCCCTTTGTCCCACCCTTCAGCTCTTATTCTGGCTGCAAGCAATGTCCAGCCTTCCAATTAGCAGGCAGAAAAATTTCTAGTAGGATTCATAGATTCTGAAGAACTGAGTTTTACAGTGGCCACTCGTATGTACAAAAATGTAATTCAATCCTCTGTTATTTTTTTTGGCATTAATGTACCATATTAATTGAGACTGAGACAAAACTGCTGCCTCTAAGAGACACTGATTTGGACAATTATCCAAAATCAGATTATAATAAATGGCAGTCTTAGGAATTTTGATTAACCTCTAAATAAATGTTACTTTGGAAAAACCCTGTCGAATGCATTAATGATAAGTTGTGAAGTAGTAGTAATTGCAGGCATGGCATTATAGATAACATAGTTAATTGATACCACCCTCTCAAACATCTATAGCACATCAGCTGCCGTGAAGCTGGAGTGATTATAATAGTATTTACAACAGTTGAAATACATCAGATAAGATGTATAAAATGGAAACTTGGAGTGCTTAGTACAATCATCTCACTTGGTCATTTAAGGACTTTGGGCAAGTATTGCTTGACCATTAGCACTTCCAGCTTTCTGATGAAGTAAGTGCTGAACTGCTCTGATTAGATTTTAAGGGAATGTTGTATGGTCCAGGATGAAGACTGTACTTTGTCCAATTAGTTTATAGAGGGTGAAGTAATCAGTCAAGGCCAGAGAGGTGGTCAGTCAGCCAGAGAGGTGGTCAAGAGCAGGGCCAGGGCTGGTGGCAGAGGTACAGCATGGCTCCTCAGTGTATCCAGGGGACAGGGCGAAGATGGGACTGGTGACAAAGCTACAACATACGACAAAGCAGAGGCTGGCCCAGGAGACAGCTACACAGAGCAAAGGTCTAGTGTCTATCCAGAGAATACTACACTTGAAACAGCTCTGGCTAATTAAAGCCCTGGGTTGAGCTTCAAAGGATCTTCTGGGTCTGGGGGCATGGGTGTGAGGGAGGCCCCAGGGGAGGCTTATCAGGGCTGTTACAGCCTGTTAGGGCAGGCAGAGCCTTGACAGCTTCTTCCTTTCTCTTTCCCTTATCAGTGCTTGCAGTCATGAGGTTCACGCAATGCATCTGCTCAAGTCATCTTTCCTCGTGATGGGCCTAAGGAGCAATTGTGGTTTTGGGTTGAGTTCAGGTTGAGGTTACAGATGGAAGTGGAAAACATGTCCTTGGTTTGCAGGTGTGTTCGTAGAAGCGCAGTACAGATTATACATGCAGACTCTAGGGCCTTGACTTTGGTTTTCTGGGAGAGGAATGACACAAGTTTGATGAAGAGTCCTCAGTTCATCTTGTTTCAAGAATGGCTGCAACCCTCCTCAACAAGGTAGGAGAAAATAAGGTGTGTGTTGCTGAGATAGCTGCAACAGCTTCACTGAGCCAGAGGGAGATTTTTTTCTCCTAGCACGAGTCCAGGTGAAAGGATTAGTTTTCAGGGGAAATTTTTTGGTCATAGCATAAACAAAACAACAGTTGTGTGACAAAACGGGAGAAGAAGAAGAAAAACAGTGGATATGTGTGTTTCTGACTTCAGCAGTGGTGGAAAGAGGGTGCCACCTCCCAGGATGGAGCATCAGAAAGTGACTTTTCACCCAGGAAACTCCTGTACCAGCAGATGGTGAAAGAGCAATCAGGCATTGGAACAGGCTGTCAAGGGAAGTGGTGGAGTCACCATCCCTGGAGGTGTTCAAGAAACGTGTAGATGTGGTGCTTAGGGACATGGTTTAGTGAGTTGGGTGGTGTGCGTTGATGGTTGGACTTGATGATCCTTGAGGTCTTTTCCAACCTTAATGATTCTGTGATTCTATAATTCTATAATTGTCCTGGAATCATAGAATCATAGAATCATAGGATGGCCTGGGTTGAAAAGGACCATAGTGATCATCTAGTTTCAACCCCCCCGCCATATGCAGGGCTGCCAACCACTAGTCCAGGCTGCTCAGAGCCACATCCAGCCTGGCCTTGAATGCCTCCAGGGATGGGGCATCCACGACCTCCCTGGGCAACCTGTTCCAGTGTGCCACCACCCTTTGGGTGAAAAACTTTCTCCTAATCTCTAACCTAAACCTCCCCTGTCTTAATTTAAAACCATTCCCCCTTGTCCTGTCACTATCCACCCTCATAAACAGTCGCTCCCCCTCCTGTTTATACGCTCCCTTCAAGTACTGGAAGGCCGCAATGAGGTCTCCCCGGAGCCTTCTCTTCTCCAAGCTAAACCCAAGTATTTCATGACCTGGGTAAAACATGCAGTGTGCTGCTTGGCTGGAGGCTTCTAGCCATGCCTGAAGTGGACCGTCTGCTCCTGGTTTTGCCCATCTTACCCCTTGGTGTGCTATGTGGCACAACGGTCACAATTTCTATATCTCAGCCGGCCTTATCACTTGGTATGAGGGCAGTCAGGTGAGAGGAAAGCTGTCAAGTACTAATTAGATCTGCTGGAGTATGGCTTGGACATACTCCCTTCTGTCACAAATGAATTGGGGAGGACGGGGTGACAGATTTGACCCACTTGGTCCAGTGAATGCAAACCTAGAGCTACCAAAGAGGTGTAAGCATAGCTACGAGAGCTTCAGGGCTCCCTTCTATATCTGTATAGGACATCCTTTTCAGGAAAGAAAAAACTTCAGCTTTGCTTCCTCCTGTAAACATCCTGGGCAAAGGCTATGGGTGTAGCTGCCTGAGAAAATGAGTTGGAATGCTGTTGGGAAAATAAAGCCAAGACTAAAAACCTCAGGCTACAGCATATGATATGTAAATGCTGATTTTTGAGGAAAAAAATTGCAGGTTAATGCAAATATTTTGCTGGGTTATTCTGCAAATTTAAGCCAGTTTACTTATAGTATAAATCTATTAAATCAATTTATGACCCTCTAGTTAGGAATAGCTCTTGTCCATTTTCAAATGAAAACTACTAGTCTTGAAAATTCCACCATTCTGGTAAGTGTAAAATACTATTTAGCCCATAAGTATAGTCAAAATAGTGTGAAATGGGTCCAAGTCCTGTATTTTCTCTAGGCTGACTTGAAAGACGTCTTGCTAACTATGTATAAAAGCAGTTCATTATGTCAAACAGGTTTGTTGGGGTTTTTTGTTTGGTGTTTGGGTTTTTTTTTTAAGTAACATGATGGATTTCTTCAAGTAAAAGTTATCTTGCTTCTGAACCTCCTCCCCCTGCCCTGAATAACAGAAAAGCTGAAATCTCCATAAGGAAGCAGAACTGTTATATGAACGCTAATGTGCTCTTACCACTTTTGTCAATTATGTGAATTTGTTTTCTGGTATTAAAGCCAGCATGAAGGACTACTTTACAGTGAATAAAGTATTTAGTCTTAAATGCTAAGAACAATTTTTTAAACTGAAATTTTTCTTTTGAGAGTTGTCCAAGGTTTCATTCCATGACTTCTGCCTAAAGCTACAGCTGTATAAATCAGGCCAGAAGCGTACCTGTTTACACAGCTGTGCCAGGGGAATGGTGCAGCACCTTCACCTTGCCAAAGGAAGGATCAACTCCCTCTCTCATTCTTAACCTCCTTTTTTTTTGAGGTAGATGTATAATACTTTGTGTCCTAAGAGCAGAAAATGGGGCAATGCCCCTGACTGATCAACTGTGATTTTCGTAGCTGACTGATAAGTAAACCTCAAGGAAAGGTGGCTTTTTCCTGTTTTTCTTTTTTTTTCTTTTTTTCTTTTTACAGTGACAAGGAGACAGCCTCTCATCTCTTTGAGAATGCTTGAACATAAGATTACTAATAGGAAACATTATACACAGTTCCATCTATATTTTCCCAGTCATGTCCCATTCATCAGTCCTCAGCCAACACAACTGGCATCACTCCCACTGAACAGACACTAATTCACAGCAGCTGAGGTCCTGGAGCTTATGTTACTTTTATATTAATATACTATAGTCTGAGAAATATCAATAAAGCATGCAGGTTTTGAAATGGATAAGATACATGGGCGCAACGTAACTATTTTACATAGGGACTTGAATCAGAGCTGTTTCTTATGGCTGGAATACTGTTATATGCTTTCTTATGTTGCAGCTCATTTGACCTAAATTCTGCTGCCGTTTTCTGTTGCAAAAGATTGAAAATTCAGGCACTGGTGCAAGTAAATTAAAAAAAATTTGAGTCTTTACCAAAATGATACAATTAATTCAGCATTGTATGGCATTTAATTTTATATTGCATCTTATTGATTTTATGCCAGACTTAATTTTTCATTTTTAAGTGAGCTGCAGACTGCAATATTGGTACCAAGAGTTGTCAGCACAATAAACAGAAGGTCTGGGGAGCAGATATGGGGAATTTGAAATTTATCAAATTTGTCAAGAATATGAAGATGGTCTGGGAAGCAGAGATTAGGATAACAACCAGCTGTGAAGCATTTAGCATCATTGACCATTTAAATAGTGGCTATCAAGATTTCTGTCTTGATTAACAATTAATATCAAAGGGCAGTTCATGCCTGTTAGAGCCATTGCATTAGACTGATTGCAAACTTGGGCATATATCTCTGTGACTTTATTTTCAGTTAACATCTGGAAGATTTCCTTTGCCACTAAAGGCAAAGAAACCCCTGTTTTAGTTTTAAAAATGACAGTCTGCATCCTGCAGTGTGCGTCTGCAGCAGTGGGTGGATTCTCTGGCAAATCTAATTGCCACAGAATCACACAGGGCCCTGACTATTACCAAATGGTGTGCGATGAACAAACACAGAAACTTATTTTACTAAAGTGCTCTCTTCATTTAGTACTTAAATGCACTAGAAGTGGCCTTTTTAAAAGTATAGGTCATGGAACAACAATTGCTATTGGAGTCTCTGGATTGCTTCATTGTTTATTTAACTTGACAGCAGGCTAGCTGCAGTTTCACAATTTAGATAATTTATTTTTACGGTCAGAATGTTTGTACAGCAGCAAAACAGTTTAGCATATCTCTGCAATGGGATAGTGCCTCATTCTGCAGCTGCTCTAGCTCCCTTTAGTTCAGGCTTCATGCAGAGTGGGTGATTCAGGAACCTGGCAAACTGTTAAATCAGCAATGCTTTCCCTGCTGTGCCAGGATACTGTACCCACAACAAGGAGACCTTGGGAAGCTCATTTTAGTATGATTTCCTGATGTATCAGGTGGCCCTGAGGGGGGAAAGAGATGTAGTCTGTGATTTCTCTTGGATAAAAAAGCATGAAGATATAAAGGTAGAATTCAAAAGCCTCCTGAATCGACAAGACAAAGCTATTAATGTGCTATTGGTATTCTTCTTTGTGCTATACCAAACTGCACCAATGAACATAAGAAGTTAGCCGGTAATATGAACATTTCATGTTTGTGGAAACTTGGGGCAGTCAGCAGGAGAACTCATCTCAATCTTTGGTAGCCTTCTTCACCCTAATGCTTACGAAACACTCATGTATTTTTCATGTACACTCACAACATATTTCTGAAACTAGTAAATAATACGTAATAAATCAAAAGGAAAAATAAGGACTCCTGCTTCCTTTAGTGCACTTTCACTGACACGCTAGGAGAGTATGGGAAGAAGAACATGAAGAAGGAGGAAAGGAAGGTTATTTGTAGATGTCTTGTTGGAAGGCATCTCATTTTCTCCCCATAGCACAAGATTCCCTGGCCTAGGGAAAGATTCTCCTCTCAAGAGCTTTTGGTAAGGAAATAAGAGTTTGAGCAGCAGTGGACATGTTGAACAGAGAAGGACACGTTTGTGGTGGCCCTTGTCTCTGCTAGCTTCTCTGAAGTGAGCACAGGTCTTCCGGTGTTTCTGGGTATAATTTGTCTTTTTAGTGGCCAGAGGACAAATCAGCTGAAGTAGCAGCAAATACTTAGCTCACTAGGGCTGTCTACAGACATAGCGCAGCACAGGTCCCAGTGGTGGAAAATGAATCCTGGTGCAGTTCACAAGAAGGTGAGGGTTCCATGGGTCTGGATACCAGGTACCAGCTTGGCCATAGGTAAATTTTCCCTTGTAAATTCACTATTTGTTCAGGCTGTGCATGCATGCAAAAAAACAAGGGTCTGATTTTTTTTTTTCAGCTAACATTGGATGCTTTTTTATGCTCTTAGAGCTCCATAAGATTGGCGTTATCCTGTAGTAGTGTCACAGCCTGCAGTCATTTAATGCCTCTTCTTGTGGGGCCAGGATTCCACGCCCAAGTGCATTTAGTAGGTCAGTACAGTAATTTTAAATGTCTTTCTTTCAGTCTTTTGCCATCTTCAATTATACCTTTCCACCCTACTATTTGTGTAATTTTCTTCTGTCTGAAGTCTCTTTACTGTTGTTCTGTATTGCGCAGCAAGACAAATTACCCATCAAGCCATATCTTTTCAGCCCAGAAACACGCAGTAACACAGAGTCATGGCATTATCACACGTTGTGCACTTTATTTCCTCACAGTTCATTCAAGTGTGTCACTTTATTTTCCTGCTTCCTTTTGTCATCGTGAAGATTAACTGTTTTATTCTCCCTAAACTTTAGGAACAATTAGAAATGCATTGCATTGTAAGCTCAGAGCAGCACCTATACAATTCTGAGTAACTTAACACTTCCCCTGTGCGGCAAAAACCACATCTGTGATTCTGAGTCTTTGCAGAATCCACGGCTTTCATCCTTGTTACACAGCTGAGTAACCTTGGCTGTGGGCAAGAGAATTATTTGTAGCCCCTGGCCACCAACCAAATTAGCTGTGAGACACCATTCACTTTGACAGTGTGCACTAGATTCTTTCAGGAGTTGTGAAACTCTCTGGGCCTAATGTGTACTGTGCCTACAATCTCTCCTCTCCCTCCTCTCCTCTTTAATTCAAGATAAATGCCAGTAATTGTATGGCTTTTTCTGAGATATGTCCCAGGCATTGCAAGTATGTGTTACAAAAATCAATGGGAACAGCTCAGAGCATCAACAGGGCTACAGGTGCTGCATATAGAGAATGCATCCTTAAAAATTGTGATTAAGATGATACAGAGAACGTTTGTTCTTAAGGGCATCATTTAGAGCACTGGTCTCTCAGCATTCCACCGGGACAGTGAAGGAGTTCCAGGACCACTGACAGTCTGAAGAAAACCACAGGACTAAATGCAAAGCTATCCTTGTAACCTGTCTGAGAGGTGAGACAGGATCTGCTTGGGCAGGCACGGCTGGTTCTTCTTTACAAGCTATTTTATGGATCAGTAGGAAGAATGGTTGGTTGAAAGGGGGGAAATACACTTCTGTAAGGCAAGCTACAGGGATTGGGACTTCAGGTAATCAGAAACAGCACTAAGCCTGAAATTTGGTGGGGGAAAAAGCTTCCTATGCTTTCAAATTGTTATTAACAGAATGCTGACTGTTTAATCTTTTAGTTTTTTTAAATACTTAATAAAGTATATAATAATCTAATAAGCTGAAAGTGTGGTGGTGCCAAGGGTGCTGAAAGCCATTTGCAGATTTCTGTTAGTGGTCTAGTAACTTGAAGAGTGGCAGATGCAAAGAGACTGGTCTTGAGACGTTCTGGAAGAGCTGAGCACTGCCAGTAGCTGGTATAGGCACAGGTTAGGCACCAGTCCCGAGTCTAAATTAATCTAATCCTAAATAAAGTTTCTGTCCCACCCTCTGCAGCATTTTTCCATATGCTTTGTAGTATTTAGCTGTTCCATGCCTACTCTGAGTCTTTAATGTTGGCTTTTAAAAAATCCCAGATATCAATTAGCACCACACATAATTCAATTATGATTCCTTTTTCGAGCATATCTTTACCATTTCAATGGCAAGAGTAGTATAGAAAGAAAAATGCATGACTTTTCAATGAAAGACAAAATCTTTTTCCTTCAGTTTTTGCAACTTTTTGTGAAAACTCTCACTTCGTTTAAGTGGGACTTGAAGCTCTGGCTGTTGCAGTTGTTTTATATTGTAATGTTTTCTAATCGGTTCGCTTTAGAGCATCAGGTAGGAGCTGGTAATAGAAAATCCAGCTCCAGTGTGTTTCTCCCCATATCCCCCTTACTGAAATTTGTTGCTGCAGCTGATAAACAGAATTATATACAAGCTTTGTCACACAAATCACATTATATAAGGGTCCAAAAAACTCGACAATGTTGACAGTTGTTTTCAGCAAATGGCTGCTTTGCTGTAGCACTGTCAATGTTGATGTCCTTGTGCACATGCAAAAGAGCAATGTGATTAAGGCAAGCTTGTCCATGCTAGATATGAGCCAAGTTTTCAATCTCCTCGTGGCACTGAAAGATTGCTCAGCTGTTGCAGATAAGGCAAGAATAGCTAGCAGATTTCTGCCATTAAAAAAAAAAAAAAAATTCTTCTCTTTGGGCACGCGTCTGTAGGAATTTGTAACATCTGCTACTGACCTTAAGTTCTAGATAAGAACAGCTCGTATTTGTAACTCGAAGTGATACTACTTGGTTTAGATGAAGTACTTCCAAGGAGATTATTGAAATATCTTTGTGAGAAGAGATTTGTCTAGACAGCAGTCTAAAGCATGATATACTTTTGTAAAGTGGTGCAGTAGTGAGTTATCACCATTCCTCTCATGCCGCTTACCAAAGCAATTCACGTCCACCTTATGTTGAATTTAATTTGGACAAATAATCTATATTGTCTTTTGTTCTGAGAGTATTTCATATTTATATATGAAAATCGACGCACGAGCTCTGCCTAGAACACCACTCATCTTTTCCATATTTTTTCCTCACTATCAAGTAGAAGAAAAGAGTGGAAAACTCAGTTCTTTAGCCAAAACTTCATCAAGGGAAATGGGCGTGAGTTAATACAGTCATATCTTCCATCCTATTGGCCCTGAATTCTTTATGTAAGATGTCAAAGCCATGGGACTCAGCAGATTTGTTGTCATGTCTGGGTGTGGAAATAGTGGGAAGAAGCCAGTTTCAACAACATAATCTTATAACAAACCCATGGGGATTTTTTCATATAAATTAGCATAGACTTTGTTAGTCTAAACATACTCAAATTTCCACTTTGTATCTGCTAAAAACTCTTTTAAAAAGCCTAGTTTTCTGACAAGAGCCTGAGGGGAAAAAGAGGGCGTGGATTTTGGGTTGGCTCAGGATGACCAGCTGCATGTTTCACCAAACATTCAGTGCAATGCTCTGCAAATCTTGGAATATCATGGATGGGCCTATGCCTCTATGAGATGGTATGGGAAAATCTGTGAACCGAAGCTATCTTCTAGTGGATTTTCTGACAAGCTTGTACAGTGACAGAATGTGGTAAGAAAGGGCAGCATTCGATGATGTTTAATTATGAAACATCCTTTCTCTTCTTGGAAGCCACTGACACATACCTGATTCTCCAACCAGATTCTGAAACAGATGGCTTGGACAGAAGTCTTCTTCACTAAACAAGCCCAATTCGAGCCCAGAAAGTGGTTCTCTCTCTGCACTGAGTAAGGCAGGAGTCAGATAGAAGAAGAGGTTTATAATAAGTATTAGAAGAGCGTGACATAATACATGCAACCAAGGTGGAAAGAGATAATTTAAAGATGCACTCCTGACCTTAGTTCTGGTATTCCCCTGTATTTTGAGATACAATGCTACAGTGTAAATGTCTTTATAAAAAAGAATCTTGTTATGGGGAGTCATGGGCAGCTTTAGCTATAGGCAGCACCACCTGTGCCTCCTATAATTACCATGTTTAAAATAAAAGTTGTAGCAAGCGTAACAAAGAGGGCTTTGCTCTTAACAGAAACCAATATTAGTTTTGGATTTTGTGTCATGGGGAGTAAAATTAGGTGCTGCAATAGAAGACACATTGCAGAAAGGCGTTCATTTTTATATCTCCTTGTGAAACTCAAGGTGACAATATGCTTCTCTCCTCGCGTGGCCTGAGATAAAGATTCATACCCTGATACTCTGGACGTGGGGAGTAGCAGCTTGACTAGTCTTTCGTTCTCAGGCTCTCTGGTTGAAAATCTAAATCTCATAATTGAAGGGCTGTAATTATCATCTAGTAAGTCTTTCTATCAGTGGTTTTTCTTTACGGTCAGTTAGAGTGAAGAATGTTTCAGCCTGGATGTATCATGAAGGAAAATCTTTCATGCAGGTTTGATGAAATGGGAGTGCTTCTCCCAGTACCCGCCTGCTCCCTGATTTTGTGTGTTCCTCTGCTACAGCTGCCTGCATGAGCAGGCTGACTCCACTTTGAAAACCTTAAGCCACATTCTTCAGAACAGTTGCTTGGTGTTTGTTGGATTTCTCTGCAGTCCTTTTTTTTTCCATTTGGAGCCACCAAGGCTGACACATAGTTTCCAAGAACTTCAGCATGTCTTCTGTCTCCTGAATCGTCTCCTGAATCCCAAATATTTCTCAAGTGGCTAGCAGAAGAATATCCAGATAATTTTCAGCCTGGCCATACAAGCTTCGAGAAGAAAGACAGTTGGCTCTGAAAAAATAAATTGTAAAGTAATTATTTCATTGTATATTAACTTGGCATCTTTACTATGTGTGTACTTTCATTGTTACAGTTAGAGCAGTCACAGGATCTAAAGACTGTGAAATCCCACTAACTCTAGCAGTGATAACAGCTTTGTTGGTCTTACTGTAAATGATATTGTGTGATGATTCATTTGAAAAAGCAATAATGCAGCTTTAAAAAATAAAAGATGAGCAATAAACTGAAACAAAAGAGTTTGTTGCCTTCCCCAAAACAACATTTTTTCATTCCTGACCTAAGTTTACTTTTTCCCCCCTTCTTCAAACATCCTTTGCATTATGTACTAAAAATAAATGTATTCAAGTTTCAAATTTTAAATCCAAAATTACTGCCTTTCAGATCCTCTATTATCCTTTCAGGCATCTAAAAAAATAGGTCAAAGCAACACTGCATAATTTGGAAAGTTAACAAAATGTTGTTTATGGAACAAAAATGTAAGCAGAAGTAATTACAATAACCTTAAAATGCATTGTTTCCCTTTGATTGCCAATTAAACATTTTAAAGAACTGAAATTCTACACATTTTTTTTTTTTTTGCCTTGTCCTCTCAATGAGATGAAGGGAAAAAAAAATAGCTTCAACTGACACGACATGAAGTCCACCTGGGTCACTGTCCCCTTTCCAGCAACACGAGTAAGCTTTGGCTTGCAACCTCATTTTGTTCTCACTCAAAATATTGTGCCTAGATACCACCTGGAAGAGGAGGACTGAAGATTGACACACAGCAACTGTAGATACAAACGTACATTAGGATAAATTATGCCCTGATCCTGTAAGCAGCCTTGTCCAGACACAGCTTGCCTCCAGATCTCTGCTCTATGACAGTTAGCCAACATTTTTTTTTTCTCCTCAATTACACTGTTATGGTGAGCTTTGACTTTCCCAATACTCAATATAAGTGGCTAGCAGACATAACACTGGTAGCGCTCCAGTGGACAAACAGTGTGCAAAGGGGAAAAAAAGGAAATATTTATGTTCTGGCCACACCTGAAAATAGTGAAAGACAAAGCATTCAAGAATTTCTATCCACAATTGATAACTGAAAGACCCAAATTTCCCTTTGATTTCCTGCTTTCTGTGCTTTAGGACTCCTGTAATTAAGCCTATCATGTGTTTGTACAGCCAATACACTTTTCCATCAGTGCTCCTGTTACTTTGTGGCTTAATCATAAGTACACAAAATGCATGACATATTTTAAACTATAGTTTAAGATTTTCTTCACACAGACTGTGCAATGTATGCACAATAAATAATTGAAATTAATCAGCTAATTGTGTGCCCCTTCTTTCCTACCCTGCACACAAACAAATGCAGACAGACACACAACTAATGCAGGGTTAAAGACAACCTAAATTTCTGCAGCATTTAGGAGAGATTGTCTTACCAATTACAAATCATAGAAGCATAGAATCACAGAATGGTTTGGGTTGGAAGACACCTTAAAAACTGTTGAGTTCCAACCCCCTGCCATGGGCAGGGACACCTCCCACCAGCCCAGGTTGCTCAAATCCTCATCCAGCCTGGCCTTGAACCCCTCCAGGGATGGGGCATCCGCAGCTTCTCTGGGCAACCTGGGCCACTGCCTCACCACCCCCACAGGAAAACATTTCTTCCTAATATCTAATTTAAATCTCCTCTTTTTCAGCTTAAAACCATTACCCCTCATCCTATCACTGCACCCCCTGAAGGTCAGGAGTGCCTCCCCATGTCTCTTGTAGCCCCCTTTCAGCTGGAAGGTGCTTAAAGGTCTCCCCAGATCCTTTTCTTCTCCAGGCTGAACAACCCCAGCTCTCTCAGCCTGTCCTCATGTGGGAGGTGCTTCAGCACTCTGGCCACCTTCTTGGCCTCCTCTGGCCCCACTCCAACAGGTCCATGTCTTTCCTGTGGTGAGGACCCCAGAGCTGGATGCAGCACTATGGGGGGGGGGTCTCACGAAAGCGGAGCAGAGGGGGAGAATCCCCTCTCATGACCTGGTGCTCACGCTGCTGGTGATGCAGCCCAGGACACGGTTAGTTTCTGGGCTGCCAGCGCACACTGCCGGCTCATGTTGAGCTTCATTCCCTCAAATGCATAGGACAATCAACATCTGATCTTTTGTCAGATATGGACTGTCCATCAGATATTATACATGATTTAATCAAGACATATTTGTAAATCTATTTCCAGAAAATATTGTTACCACTTAGTGGCACCCAGCCAAGAAAAATTAGGCCAGCATAAGAACCTCCTATGGACCAGAACCCCTGTCGTGGGTTAAGCAGAGCAGAGTTAATTTTTTTTTCCTTTTCCCTTCTCTTCATAAATAGCTATCAAGAAACTATGTTTTGGATTCCTGCTCAGGAGAGAATTGATAAGAGAAGAACAGAGAAGAACGTTTATAGTTATTGCTAGGATGTTGCTATTTGTTCTCAAGGACATACATTCAGCCTTTTGGGGGGGAAGAGAAAGTCTGGCTTCTAGCCTGGGATTTGCTTTTAGGTAAAGATTGAGAAGCAGACTGACCAATTATTCCATCCCATGCACGTCATACCCAGTATATAGAAGAAGACTCTTCTAGGAGTGCTCCCCTTTTTTCACTTCCGCATTCGTCTCGCTTTGGGGAGCCTGCGTTCGCTCTCCCAAGGCCTTTTCCCCCCCCTCCCCCCACGGTCGCCGTTAGCTCTCGGCCCGGGACACTCGTTTATCTCCGTTCCGTGA
>WKFP01013929.1:623184-642021 GCA_011057875.1 Pterocles orientalis
CACTGATACTTTGGACTTTTCTTTCCTGTCCATTACACTAGATAGGATGCCATGGGAGGTGGCAATTCCACCTTCATTATATTTCTGCCAATGGGAAGCTCCTTTCCATTTATAGAATTCTAATTATGCACAGGCATAATTCTTGCCAGTTATCAGTGATACCCTTCATGTTGCTTAAACAGTGGAGAGTAGGTTTAGCTGACAGAAAAGTCCATCCCAGAAGGTCACGATAAATTGAAAAAAAAATAATGGAAACATGAACTTTGCAGCGACACTGTTATGGCAACCTAGAGAAGCAAGTACTTCAAGAGTGTCGTGGGTTAAGCAGAGCAGAGTTAATTTTTTTTTCCTTTTCCCTTCTATTCATAAATAGCTAGCAAGAAGCTATGTTTTGGAGAGAAGAACGTTTATAGTTATTGCTAGGATGTTGCTATTTGTTCTCAAGGACATACATTCAGCCTTTTGGGGGGGAAGAGACAGTCTGGCTTCTAGCCTGGGATTTGCTTTTAGGTCAAGATTGAGAAGCAGACTGACCAATTATTCCATCCCATGCACGTCATACCCGGTATATAGGAGAAGACTCTTCCAGGAGTGCTGTCTTTTCACTTCCGGATTCATCTCGCTTTGGGTCCCTGCGTTCGCTCTCCCAAGGCCTTTCCCCCCCACTTTTCTGGGGGGAATCGTCTGTGCGGTTTCTGGGGATTATTAGCTGGCAACAGGCCAAGCCTCTTCGGGGGGGCAGTATCATTGTCAACAGGCCGAGCCTTTTCAGGGGGGCAGCATAATTGTGTATCACCTATTCTCTCCCTCCTTCGGGGCCATTGGCTGGGAGTGGGCTAGGCCTTTGGTCATCAGGTGGGGAGGGGCAGTATCACTGTGTATCACATTGCATCTTTGTATATAGTATTACTTCTAATATTATTGTAGTTTAGTAATTAAATTGTCCTTATCTCAACCCACGAGTCCTCTTTGCCATTTACCTCTTTAATTCTCTCCCCTATCATTGGGTGGGGGCAGGGACTGTGTGAGCGGGTGTGTGTGTTTTGGCCCCCAGCCAAGGGCCAACCCGCCACAACCCCCTGTACATATGTATTTGAGTAATATAGACTTAATAATGATCGTGTAAAAAATGATTGGGAAAGGTGGATTTTTTCAGACTTAGCAGCTGCTAATTGTGTTGTCCCATGTGGAAAAAAGGGGGATCTGAGGATGTTCATTTGCACACTGAAGAAAAGTTTTGCACACGTTCAAGGAATATTTAAAACACTGATAAGCTAGATTCAAGTTGTCAAAAATCAATGAATTACGTGACCACTAAATCAATGTCGTGCAGATATGTCATATATTGATTTACTACTGCGTGGATTTTGGAAGCTCTGGACTCCTCATCTTTCTCAAAGTGATTAGAGAAAACGCGGTAGGCTTTCAGGATGAAGGAGGAGATTTTTTGTTAGGGTATAAGAAAATGCTCTTTGCAGAAAAATAGCATGAGTTTGTGTTTGTGTGTTGGTAGTGAGAATGACCAAGTAATTGCTGAAAAATTCCTTCATGTTTTTAAGAGGAAGCTGGATGTGAGTCTCATTTTCCCAAATTCTTTAGAAGCTTGAAAGTATCAAGTTTTAGGCAGAGTTTCAAGATTTTCTTTCTCTTGCTTGATTCATTTAAATCTTAAAATAACACAGTTGTGATCCATATCTGAAAATTATTTTCTATGGAATACAGTGTCTCAGTCCTTGAAGAATATATCTGCCCTCCACCTGAAGGACCGTGTCTGTGATCAAACAAAAATATATGAATAAGAACCCAAATATTAAAAAATACAAGTTTTGCAGAGAAAATATGAGGTGTGTGTGTGTGTGTGTGTGTGTTTTGGTACATTTGTTTTATCTGTCTTTATTTAGACAGTTGCATAATTAATTTGCTCTCTGGTGCCTCAGAAATTTAAATGTACTTGAAATGGAAGCTGATTCACGAGAACGTCTTTGGAAAGTTTCTTCCTCAAGTATCCTCGTTTTCGCATGCTGCTCTCCAGATTTATTTATTTTTATTTTCCAGACCTATTAAAGAGCCTAGTACAATGGGGAGGCTTGGCGGGTGCCAGGTCCTCTTAAATATCCTGGTGGCACTCAGAAAAAAGATGATATCCCTTGGCTGCCATTAGAGAGAAGCTGACTGTGCTTTAATCTACAGCATGCCTGGGAGGTGGCAAAAACACAACTGTGCTTTGGACGGCAAGGGAACATCTATGTTTGTGGGGCATGGGGTGTTTCCAGCCCCACAGGGATAGTCAGAGGAGGGTTTTGGGGGCAGAGCTGCAGAATACAGGGTGCTGCCGAATTATGCCCCGTGATGCTGGTGTTCACTGGAGCCATGGCAACTCCAGGCTCTGTTTGGGACAATATTCAGATGATCTATCCACTTATGCCCTGCCATATCAGCTTTGTTAAGAAAAAATGCTGCAGCCCCAGGAATGGTACTAGTAATGATGCTGTAGAGGATAATTTAATCCAGTGCATGGTTTCAAGGAAATATATCCAAGCCAGAATTCAGAACACCAGAGAGGTGTTCAGGACCAGAGAGAAATAATTTAACTAACTTCCAGCAGATGGAAGATTAAGGAAAATACAATACTGAGTCTCTTGAGCTTCGCTGGATCTCTTGGCTCATTGCTGCATACTGGCCCCTCTGCAGGCAACAGAGCTGGTGGGGGTCAATATCACAGAGCACGTGTTTTGCCTTTTGTGCAAAGTGATTTTGTACTTGATCTACGTAAATCAAACGTTAGCAGCAAATGGCAAAGTGCCTTTCCACTGCCTGAAGTAATACCAGCGACACAGAATGTTTTTATGAGTTAATAGATGAGAGGGTAATAAGTACTGGAAGGATTATGGTGGAAGACTAAACTTTAGTCGCCTGCCTGCAACCTCAGAAATGGTTATTATTTGTATATTTAATTCCTTTTTTTGACCCAAGAGTAGCAAGTTGGAACAGACATTTTCTGAGGCTTCAAGCCCTGTCTACCCGCTTGTATTCAAGCAGCTGGGATCAGAGTGTGCACTGAATGCTGCTGTGACTTTCCATCTTTGTTACCCATGCTCAGAGTTTCACATGGAGTTGTGGGTCCCAGTGCCCCCTGTTTTTTCAGGAAAACAGTATTTAGGAAATACTACTAATTGAAATGGAAATGATTTTTTGTTTCGATTGTCTGAAAGGTTTTTTTTTTTTGTTAAAAATGGCATGCTACAAGTTTGTCTTTGTTGGCAATTCAAGACCTTGTGCCCTCACTTAAGATCTCAAATCTTCAGGCTACTTTGACAAAACTATGGAGAATCAATACTGCTGATTTGGGCAAGATAAAGAATTACACATCATGCTGAACCTACTTCCCACTCACTATTTTTTTTAGCATAAGCAAAAAACCTTTCAGAAATCTCCATGTGGATCTCCTTTAAGAAGAGGTAAAGCACGCACTGTCTTAGTGCCTGACGTAAAAGTCACTAAAGCCTATGGAAGTATATCTATGCATTTCACTAGGCTGTGGTTTGAAAGAATCATGTGCAAAAAGCATATTTTATGGCTCTGCAAAACAAATATCCTTTAGTTTTAATGGAAGATTTGTTGGCCCAAAGTAAGGTGTTTTTACTAGTCTATAGCCTAATACTTTTTGTTAATGAGAATGCAATTTAGCCTGTCTGCTAAATATAAGTATATGGTGAACTGTGGTAGCACTCAATGGGAAAAAAAAGAATTCTGTAGCAACAGCAAAACCTGCATTTTTTGCATGGCAATACTATTTGTTTTCTTTTAAGCCAGTCAGCTGTCTGATGGAAAATGGGAGTGGCATCAACCATTTGAAGGTAATTTTTTGAAGCCATTTTTTTCTGAAAGGATCAGGCCCAGTTTGGAAAGCCAAGAGTGAAACCTAATGGCCCAGTTCTTCAAACACATGTGTCAGCAAAAGTAGTTCCAGTGGATCAGGAGCACTGCTTCCTTCAATTACATTACTGAAGAAGATAAGACGTGTTCAAGACTGGCCCTTTGCATTTAGGTTCTTGCAATCCCAAGTATGAAAAACAGTTTAATGTGCCTTTTTGATTTTATTATGGAAATAAGATTGGACAGTCTTCATTTGGCACAAAAAGAGAGGCAAGTGTCCTTATTTCTCCTGCTCTCTGTTCATGTAAGTATAAAAATTTGAAATCAAGCCATGCACAGTGTTGCCGGTTGTTTTAAGGCCACTACATTTATGCCTTTAAATGAAAACCTTTGAAAAAGTTATTATAATTATAGACAGCAACCTTGTTATTTAATTACATCCCAGTGTAACCTCTGCAACTCAAAAAGTTTACAGGCAGCCTAAGAACTGAGAAGTTAAATGTATTTTAAAATGTGTACACTGTGGTGCTTCTGAATAATTCTTTGCTACTAGTCAGTGCCAGCTCAGAATTTCACACCCTTGAACAGATTGACTGGTTTGGCTTGTGTAATAGGTACCCTGCTATCCTGGAGTACTTGGTGGGTGGGTGTAGATGGGTGCTTTTGGAAATGCCAGTTGATAGCTAACCATAACAAGTCAGAGTTATGTGTGAGCTGAGAAGGTAGAAACATCTAAAGTAAAAGGGATCTGCTGAGATGCCTATGAGGAACCATGAAAGTAGAGAAGATGCTTTGTAAATCAGGCAAGACCTGATT
Source organism: Pterocles orientalis (assembly GCA_011057875.1). Classification (NCBI taxonomy): domain Eukaryota; kingdom Metazoa; phylum Chordata; class Aves; order Pterocliformes; family Pteroclidae; genus Pterocles; species Pterocles orientalis. Next base: position 627,877 of record WKFP01013929.1, read on the forward strand.
CTGAGCCACTGACAACGTTTCTGGTGGGGCTTGACACATTGTTGGGGGTCCAGTTGTCATAGGGGATGGCTCACTATAAGGGTACTGAGTTGACTGTTATTCTTTTGCTTTCTAAACAGGAGAGAAAGTGACATGGAAAGCCTAGAAAAGGGGGAATTTTAATTCAAAGGCTCTCTACAACATTCCCCTCAAAATACTCATTCCCATAGTTTAAGCCGCTGAGAAAAAAACTACCATCTTTGAAGCAGTTATGTGTACTATAATTCATTCATGAAAGATTCATGGATTTTTGTCTTTCCATTTGGAGTAGAAACATAACTGGGCATCTTTGTTACTTAAAGACCAACTTAGTTTGGGCTTGGTTTTTTTTTTTCTTTCAGAAAAAGACATCAAAACGAAATGCATTAATTTTTAATTACCTCTTACATGGGAAACACTGTTAGTGGTGCTGTCTGTTGTAAGCAACATCTTTGTCTTGGGGTTACTACCATGTTTAACAGCTGAAAGACTCAAAGACAAGCTTCACTGTTGGCTTAATGACTTCTGTCAAAGTCACCTTACCCAACAGGTCCGGTCAGAAATGCCTGCAATCCTCCCAGGTGTCAGGAAGACAGGCTGCTTGAGATCCTATAGGCACTGCTGGCAGCACACAGCACATTCCTGGTTTTACAGGCCCTACATGATATTTCAGGCAGCTCTTGTTTCTGTGGCTGTGACCTGTTGCTGAGAGTCAAGCCACTATGTAAACACCAAGGGCTTCAAGCTCGCAGTGTGCTGCCTTTTCAGAGCAAGTGGTCATTTGTTCCAGTTTCCCATGACCACATTAGTGCTTGGGTTTGCTGTTCAGAAAAATACATCAATTTGCAGCATTAATGCTAGACAGAGAAGAGGGTTTTGGAAATATGGGCTGCATTAGTACATATTATTAAATGTGCCAAGAGGATAATGTTACCTTATCCTTGGTTTCAGCACTTTAAAACACTCTCCTTATTAAAATAAAAAATGTTCAAACATTCAAACTGGTGTAGCCAAAATCCAACTTAGGAAATACATTATTTAGCTATTAGCAAGATGATCTGACTTTTAAACTGCATCTGTGATACTGATTTCTCTACTGATGCCATTCAAAAGAATTTATTTTTCCTTACATCTATAACTAACCAGACAGAGAAAAGAAAAGCAGTATCAGAGGGTGATTTACATTACACTGGATTTTACTGCAGCTTATTATTGTGAATGGATCTTTGGAATATTTGAAAAGTATGTAAGGAAAAATTCAGTTTCTAATTTGCTGATAAAAATATTCTGACCTGGTGATAAGTGAGGTAACCAAAAAATCACGCCTTAAAAACATTCTGGGTGACTGCTGTTTCAGCTGTCCCATTCCATAAACTGATATTAAAACAGACTGCTAGTAAAAAACACTCTCAGCTTTTTCCTACCTGAGAATATTAACTCTCCCTCGCTGGCTGTTAAATGGAATTAATACGGACATTTCCAGTCGTGTGCATTAGTACAGCTTTTTGTTTGCCGAATCAGAGATTTGCATTTAGTAGTGCGCAGCAATAAAACAGGGACTGATTTGACATCTTTAATTCACATGTAAATACAAGGCGACTACTCTGAAGCTAGTGAGGCTTCTTCAGATTTATATCATCGCTGCTAAGAATAGAATCTGACGGTCTATTTTTAGATAACTCAGAGCTGTTATATGTTGAAACCTTGCAACCATGTTACCTGCCCTGGTGTCTTCATGAAAAAGCCCAAGCATGTTTGAAAATATATGATTAATTTTAATAAAGTTTGGAAACCTTCTTTACATACAAACATGCCACAGCCTTCAGGAGTCTGCCTGCTGCTGGAGCTAATTGCTGATGGATTAAGGTACTTTCTCTCTGCAGAACCTTTAAGACAAGCCCAGTTTATGCCACAGAATTTTTTTTTTCAGAAAACACTTGAAGAGTACCCAAATATTTAATATACCTCATTTTTTAACTGATGGGAGATGTGTTGATTTGGCTGATTCTCTTTTGTCCCAGCTGCCTCAAAAGGCAGCAAAATCATTCCCCACCCAGAACTAGGAAAACCAGAAGCGTAACAACAAAGCCGACAGAAATATTTTTTCCCTTTCAATAGTTTGCCTCATACAGCAAGAAGAAAGAAGCAAATGATGCTGGGGGAAGGGAACGCCCCTATTCACGGAGGATCCCACCAGTGTCAATCCATCCGAGTGTACCCAGACAGAGCCAGTGGTCAGGGCAGCAAGCTTCCCAAGCCCTAGCAATTAAGTATAAAAAGCCTGTCTTTATCCAAACAGACCATCCATATTTTGGAAATTTCCACCACACTTCCTTCTGCAGTCCTACTTTTCTTAAAGTGCACAGCAGCATGATCAGCAAGAGTTGTGCTGGGATGGCAGCGGCTGAAAAGTCATCCATGCTGAAGAACTAGGGCAATCTATTAAGTCAACATGAGTGATCCATGTCACTATCAATTTGTTTGCTCTTTTTAACAGTAGGTTGGGTTTTTTTAGGTTGTTGGTGTTTTTTTTTTATCTTTTTTTTTTTTTTTAATTCTACAAATTTTTCATTGCTTGCTGGAGATCAGCTGTTGCCAGTGAAAGTTTGACATGGTTGACAGTAGCCGTGGGTGGCACAGCCAGCATTTGGTATTACCCCTGTGTTACTTGTAATCTGAGGAGACTTGAGCTTTTAAGACGCTTGTGTCTTTCGTTGGGGCTTTGGTCAGACATTCTAGGAATAGCGGGGAAGCTCCAGTGGGGGTCCTGGAAATGGGGCGGACAGGGGGGGAAAGAAGGATAAAAGGGAGAAAATAAAAAAGGAAAAAGAAAAGGTGACTGTAAAGCAGTGAAATGATATTAAATCAGCAGCATTTCAGTCCCCATTTTTTTTTCAGAAATCATGAACTAGATCCTCAAAAGTGAGGTTGGCTTCAGAATGAAAAAAACCCCAAACCAATTAAACAAAAAAGAGAGAGAAACCCCATCATGTGCAAGTCAAAGCCAGAATTAAGTGTTTCATTTCATCCATTCAAATTTTTTTCATTTGTCTTCTGTTTTTTCATTTGTTAGGACTCACGATTTTTCAATAGTTGTAAGGAACCGAGAGTTAAAAATACTGGATCTAATTGCCTGAGAAAATGAGTGAGAATTTTATGGAAACCACCAAATATCCTGTGACTGGTGATAAAATTGCAACTGCTGGCAATACTGATTAGGATAGGCTTATTATGATATTAACTCGGTTAAAATAATTTAATAAATTGAGAGTTTTGTTTTCTTTGAATAATGTTGTGTATGATTGGAAGGAAAATTTTTTATCCTCAATGTGGATCTTAGCCAAAGCTGTGATTAGTGAGTTCTTGTATCATTCAAACATTGAAGGAAGGGAAATTCAATTGTTAGAAGGCATCCTACCTTCTGCAGATGAAATGAAAGAGGCAGAAAAAAAAAAATCACCTACAGCAGTATCTATTAAAAAATTGTAATTTCGAAATGTTTTATGCAGGTGCTTGTCCTTATATCTTAAAGTAATTCCATTAAAAACACCTAAACTTTAATATGTTGAGGGACATCTTGCGAAACCTGAGAGTTTTGTGAACTCAAATCAGGCCATCAAGCACGAGAGATAAGGGAGGTTTCAACACGCATGCCAAGGCTGGAGTAAAATGTGCTTTAGAAGACATAAACCTAAAATGTGGGATTTTAAACCAATATTTTCAGACATGTTTTTGTACTTCCTACGTCTTGAAAAAAGAAATAAACAGGCAGGAAAGGAAACAAAGTCAAAGGTACACTTTTTGGAAATTCCTGTTTAGGTAAAGCTCGTTCTGACAGCTTATATCTCAACTTTACACTCTTCAGGGGTAGGTTTCCCTGCTGAAGTGGGTTTGCCTCCTTGCAATCCATGTCTAGCTAAGACATGACCTAGCAAATATGCAGGAAAAAAAGCTAAAATAATTCCACCTGTTATTGACATGATAACGAGCATGATAAGAGTCCTTCATACTTGTGCATCTTAATCAAAACAAAAATCGAACCTTCCTGGCACAGTTAAGAAAGAGTCAAAGCACAGGCACTGATCACATACACACTATGTACCCCATTCTATGAGGGGAGACCAACATGTTGGTCTGAACATTGTCTTAATACAGATTCCAACAGCTCTGAAAAGGAGAAAAGTCTGTTACTTTTAGCTAATCCCTTCCTCTACATGGCGGTCATATTTCTGGCAGTTTAGGGGAGCTGTGCTCAGCACCCCAGCAGATGGATCCTGGCGTGATCTGTGTTTTGCCTTTGTGCTTGCTGGGTTGAACCTGGATGTCCCAGCACAGCTTGTTTCTGGAGAATAAATACCTGCCAGTGTTTCCTCCAGAAATACCTTAAGGAGATAGAGCTGCGAAATAGTGACTAGAGAACTTGGATGAAATAGTGAATAGAGAAACTGATTTTTGTTTGCTTGGCTAGAACTGTACCCAAAACCCAGCTTTCTAGGAAGACCACTTTCCTGGTTGATGCCCTCAACTTGTGGATGGGAAGAAGGGAGAAGCGAGGGACAGCAGTTGTGGCATCTCCAGATCAGAGGCCAAGCATATCATGGGGCCAAACGGTCCTGATGTCTCCTGGAGGCAAAAGGCATCGGCTGCATCCCTGCACTGCTGCCAGGGCAGGAATGGGGCTGGTTGCTTCCGACCCAGATCCTGGAACTGAAAAAAAACTTCGTCGACCTGCTCGAGTGGCTAAAAACAATGAGCACCAAATGTATCAAAGGATGTGGAAGACAATTCAGGCTTCTAGTAGTTACTGTACTCATTTTAATAGTTTTATGGCGTGTCGTTCACACAGCGTTGCATTAAAGAAATGTAATAATTCTCACTGTTTTTTACAGTTAGGTCTCCTAAGCTCTGCTATTTTTTTAGACCTGTATCAGAACTGCAGCTAGCTACTGTGCAAAACAACACCTTCTTTTCATGTGGTTTTGCATACGACAAAAAAACCCCTGAAAACCCAACAAAAACCATGCTGCTAGTAACTGTGACCTACAACTGGATCTGGTGCCAGAAGCTGAAACCATGACTTCTTTAAGTTATGAAATGCTTCGCATAGCCTAATGCCACAGCAATGACCCTACTGGGTCTTTTCTGAACAAGTTAAAAAAAAATCAAAAAGGGGAGGAAAAAGAAGGAAAGAAAACCAATGCTTTAAGCATCAAATTATTAAATAATAGAAATGGTATTTTCTGACTTAGACATTTAAGAAAGGTTCATGAAAGAGATGAATATTAAGCCAAACATTTGTTTGGCTTTGCTGCAGCCGGCTGCAGGAATGTAAGCTTTTTTTTCAGTGACTTCAGCTCCTAATTTAAAAGCTAGGATTTTTAGCAGTGAGCAAGAGACTATATTTGGCCAAAGAATTCTGCTGGCTTTACTTAGTTACCCGGCACATTCAAAACAATACTCCTTTATCAAAAAACAATAGTCTGTTTTATTCACAGCACATGTAGAAGTTGGACCATCCACCGAATTCCACTTTCTTCTCTTGCAGTATGTCTGTTGCTGGCTAATGAGCTGCGACAGTGCCTGTGCTTCATTTTCAACAAATTAAATTTATGACTTGCTGGAATTGTGGTCTGGTTGTGGCACTGCTCCTAGGTATGGGTGGGGTTTGTTTCTTCAACCAGCTCTTGGTTAGCCACATGGGTACGTGCTGTCGCACCACACAACAAAATCTTCTCTATAATAACCAGTTTAAGTAGCCATTTACCCCACAAACGTGCATCCCATCTAATTTACTCTGTGTTTACAGCACTCCCTTTCAAACTGTATTGTTGGCATGGATGACTATTTATACAACTTTTATTTTAAACTATTTATTTAGAGTTGGGACTTCAGTAACACTTGCTGTCAGATTTATAGGGCACGTTTAAAATCAGGGTTCTAAAAATGTAATATTTCAAAGAGGAGGAAAAAGACAATGAACTTACTTACACACTCAGGAGTCTATTCTTTCTTGGGGTGCGATGGGAGTTGTGCACACTGCTGACGAAGGAGTTGGCCCCGTGAAGCAGAGCATATACATCTGTGTTTGAACGATTGTGCTTGATAAAAAAACTGTCAAAATCACATGCCGTCTTCAGACTTAGCGTAAAGCGATCAGGCTGCTGAGGAAAAGTAGACTTTGAAACTTGGATGGCTGTGCTCCCTTGGCAGAAGCAGGTCTGATGGGATACTCCATTGCCCATGGGTAAGCTCAGGTCTGGTGTTGACCTTGGAGGGAACTGAAGTGAAGAAAAGGCTCTTGCTCAGCTGCTGAAAACAAGGTTAACCCAAAAGTGGCTTTCAAAAAAATCTTTCTTCAAAACCAGCAGGATAAAACCATCTTCCACTTTCCAGTAAGAGTTTTCAGGCTTGTTGTAGGGCAGGGGGAAACGTTATTTGGTCAACAAATTTTAAAAAGTCATCATAAAGTGGATATTATGAGCTGAGCGTTTTTGCTCTTGGTGCCCCACTTCTCCATGGCTAGCAGAATGAATGGAAATGTGTATGGGGCACACAGAATACTTTATGCCTGCAGGAAAAAAAGTTGCAGTTAATGAAGGCAAAACTTGGCCTAAAAAATTTGGTTCATCTTTTTTGTAAACATCTGTAATCTCTCTTGTCTTCTCCCCTGCAAAAGCACCGTCTTGAAGCTTTAGTTTAGAAAACTCCTGCAGTATACTTCTCAGCACTCCCAGCAGTAAACAATGTGGAAAAATATGAAGGAAAAATCCTTGTTAAGGATTTGATTTTTCAGGCTTCTTGCATGTTACAATAGCAACTATAAAATCACTTGGCAGACTCGTGTTCCTCCCTTTCTCCTGAGATTCCAAAATTAAAACTTTGAATTTTACAACATCCCTATGAAATAACAGGGAAACAGGTGAAATGATGTAACTGCTCTTTACTCAGAAGTTCAATGAGGAAATCAACAGTAGATTTCAGCATTCTTGGCTCTTCACCCTATACTGTAACTTCTAGCCCTCTAGCCTCTAGAGAGCTTACACTCTTAATGATGTTTACTATAAACAGTTGTGCACAAATTGGATTATTTGTAGTGTGAGAACAGTTAAATACTTGAGCAAAGGTTGGAAGGAGCCCCATCAACCTCATCTCTCTCTTCTCTGGTAGTAAATGCAAAGAAATATTTAAATAAAATAATAAAAAGTGATAGAAAATAAATATGTAAATGCCAACATATATATGTATGTGTGTACATCATACGTGTAGGAGTGTTAGCCTTGAAACCTCACAATAATCCTCACTGTATTTTACCCATGCAAAACAGAATTGCATAATTACAAATTATATTACTCAATAAGAGTACAGTACTCTTATTGAAAAGCTAGTGAAGGGGCAACACATAAAATAATTAATAAAAAATTATAATACCAATGGTGCTAATACAGTCACTTGATAATTATCTATATAGGACTTTTCATTACTTGTTTTCCAGGTCTCTTCAGAGGAGGAGAGTAATATTATACTGACCACATAATCAGATGCCTTTCAGGAGTTATTTACAGGATGTTCCTGTCTCAGAGCAAGTGCTTACCTCACTTGGATGTTCCAAAGTCACATAGTCAATTTTTGTTTCCATGGGACTTTGAGACCATAAAGCCTTTGCAGAAGTCCAAAACCTTATTGCTATTATCTCATTGCCATTTACAATGAACCCTCCTCTTTCTGTGCAACCACCAAAGGTAAAATTATTGCCAGACCTATTGCAAAGGTTCAAAGATGTTGCAAAGACACAAAAATTCAATGAGTGTAATTTAGATGGCATAGTTGTTTTTTGTTTTGTTTTTGTTTTTGTTTTTGTTTTTTTTTAACCTTTACCTGTCTAATTATCAAAAGCAGCTCAATTCCTGCTTGTTTCCCGGTGCTGCCTGGGATGCTGTGTGAGCCATCTATGAAACGTCAGGAGGGTGGAATTAGATTGACGGAGCTGTGAGTGGAGTTTCAAGTGGTTGCAGACAAGTGCAGGTGGTCAATGCTAAAAAAGTTTGTCAAGCATTCTACCTAATTTATAAGTAGTATGGAAAAGCCATTACAGGAACGAATCCCTCAGCCCTTACGGCACGGAGTGGGCTGTGGGCAGGAGTGGGGCTGTGATGGGGAGGGCATTGCAGGAAATTAATTGTGTGCTGGCAGGCAATTCGTTATAAGCAGTGTGGAGAGGGGTGTTTTTTCCTTTTTTTTATTTAATGGGAATGATTCAGACGAAGGTGTTAGTGTAAACTGATTTGTAATAACAGTACCAAGATTTCTGCAAATGTGTATGTGTGCTTTGGTGTTATTTTGAGTTATTTTGCACTCACTCTTCTTCAGGTGGTATAAACTGCATCTGTGAAATACAGTTCTGCCTGTAATAATCCTGTATTCCTCATAATGGTTTTGGTGGTGACTATAGAGGGCTTTAAGCTCGGCTGTCCTACAGAAATGGTCTAGTGTTGGCTCACACTCAAAAATAATAGGAAGCTGAATTTGCCGTTTCTGTTTATATTGCCCTGTGTGATATAGTACACAATTTAGGATGCTGGTGTCTAAAAATAGACCCAGGCTTTTACCAAGAGAGGCAGAAAGTAATACCCCTGTTAAAATGCCTTTCTAGAACATAAAGTAAAGGTAAACATTCAAGTAGAGCTGTTTGTACATAAGTATTTTCTAGTAGAATATAAGGGTTTCGGTTCTCAGAATGAGAAAAAAAAAAAGAAACAAACAAAAAACCAAACCAAAAAAAACCCCAAATAAATGGAACTGTAAAACTCTTGCTTCCAATTTTATTTTTGGAGAATTTTGTAAACAAGCTTTTTACTAAATTCAGGGTTTATTTAAAAGCCAACACAAACGTGTTTTAAAAGATACCATGCTGCACTAAAAAATAAACAATTTCCATGTAGACTTTGAATTGTTAAATTATTTTATGTCAAAAGCTACGAAATGAAATACTTCTAAATATAGTGCATTGGAATTTTCTTATCAGTTAATTTTTTAGAAACTCTACACTTAAGAGCACCATAGTAACAGCTCTGCAAGCTGATTCTTCATTACAGTTATCCACCGAGAGCTTCACTGAAGACATTTCCTCTGGGATCAGAGAGACTAAAAATCAATTCTGATAATATTAGAACAAATTTAAAGAGCAAAAAGCCCCAGAAAGTGTGATGAATAAATAGGGGAGATCTTTATTCCCTATGTAATCTTTTTTGCTCCTTCTCTTCTTTGTTGTGCTGTAAACAAATACTTTCAGGCTGGAAATGTTAACACGTTTTCATTCCTTCAGAAGGTTTTGTAAAACTGCGGCTGAAATAATTCACTCTGAATTATGCAAGTATTTAAAGTACACAAGTATTTCAGTTACTGAGATACTAGTATTTACAAAGCAGATTGTGAGAAGGTTGAAGTAATGAAGATACTGATGATATCTTTGCCCATCATTTATGGTTTGCGGAGGGGGGACAACGTTTTGCACAGCATCACCTGCTCCAACAGCAACAAACTCTACCCAAGTGTTTAAATTGAACTCATTGCATTCGTTCAACAAGGCTTATGTTGTCCTACTATACACTGTCAACAATTAGGAAAGGTATTGCATGCCACAGAGCGTCTGGGTGCTCCTGGAGGGGAGCCAGCAGAGGTGTCACACTCCATACTGCCTTGTTGTCAGTACGAGCAACAGCTGGGCTAGACAAAATTATCTGAATTCTCACACATGCTTTTCCTTTAGAAAACAGCTCACACTGAATAGGATTTCTGGTATTGGGTGCTGCTACACCTGGAAAAAAATTTAAATGTTTTATGAATATAAAATATTGACTCCCAGTTTTTTGTGATTTTAAGATGCGTTTTTCCATCGTGCTGCATATACTTAGTTGAGAATGATGGGAAGCAAAGACCTGCCAAAATCCAGGTTGTCTGGGGGATGCTCAGTAATGTGTGTCAGCCTGCATGCACATCCCGTATCCAGGACACAACACGAGCGCTGGTGTCAGCACTTCTGATGGCAGATTTGCAGAAACAGGGAAAGGGATGGTTGTCACTTACCTCACTTTCTCCAAATTTTTCTTTGCTTTGCTTTGCTTTGCTTTACTTTTCAACACTGTTTAGGCTAAGGGGAGGATGAGTTGCGGCCTCCTTCACAAACTCTGTTTAATAAGGAGCTGGAAGCTGCAGTGACCAGAGCTGGGAGTGTTGTGCTGAGACGATGTGCTGCTGTTTGGGATGCATGGAGAGTGTGACTTCCCATCTGTGGGGACCCAGCTCACTGAAATCCCAGTGCAATTTTTTCTGGAAGTACAATTGGCTTCAGAGGGAGAACAACAGAGTCTTTCGTATCCCTGCATGTGAAATCCACGTGCTTGCCCTGGTCCTGCGCCATTGCTTGGTGGGGTGGCTGGGGAGCTGTGATGTTGGCTCTGAGGCATCACAAAGCACAAACCACTGCTCACGTTTGTCCAAAAATTGTTTACAGGTCAACTTTGCAAGCCTAAATATCACCTGCCAAAGCACTCTGCCAAAGCAGATATTATCTTTTCTGAAGTTTACCTAAATCTGGCATGAAGGAATAAGATTTCCAGTATATAGCATGGCTTAAAGACACACATCAGTACAGCCCCAGGGAGGTGAAGCACAGGGTACATGGGACATGATTTTCTGAGGCTGGCTTTATTACTTGAGAAAATGGCACTGTGCCTATCTTCTTTTGATGCAGCCCAGGACATGGTTCGCTTTCTGGGCTGCAAGGGCACACTGCCGGCTCATGTTGAGCTTCTCATCCACCAATATCCCCAAGTCCTTCTCCTAAGAGCTGCTCTCTATCCGTTCTCTGTCCAGCCTGTATTTGTGCTTGGGATTGCCTCGGCCCACGTGCAGGACCTTGTGCTTGGCCTTGTTAAATTTCATGAGGCTTGCATTGGCCCACCTCTCAAGCTTGTCAAGGTCTCTCTGGATGGCATCGCTTCCCTCCATCATGTCCATCACACCACACAGCTTGGTGTCATCGACAAACTTGCTGAGGGTGCACTCCATCCCACTGTCCATGTCTCCAACAAAGACGTTAAACAACACTGGTCCCAGTACTGACCCCTGCGGAACACCACTTGTCACCGGTCTCCACTTGGACATTGAACCATTGACCACTACTCTTTGAGTGCAGACATCTAGCCAATTCCTTATCCAGCGAGTGGTCCTTCTGTCAAATCCATGTCCCTCCAACTTAGAGACAAGGACATCATGTGGGACTGTGTCAAAGTCTTTGCACAATTCCAGGTAGATGATGTCAGTTGCCCTTCCTCTATCCACCAGCACTGTGGCTCTGTTGTAGAAGGCCACAACATTTGTCAGGCAGGATTTTCCTTTGGTAAAGCCATGTTGGTTGTCATCAATAACCTGCTTATTATCCGTGTGCCTTAGCATAGATTCCAGGAGGATTTGCTCCATGATCTTGCCAGGCACAGAGGTGAGACTCACTGGCCTGTAGTTTCCTGGGCCTTCTTTATTTCCTTTTTTAAAAATGGGGGTTATGTTTCCCCTTTTCCAGTCTGTGGGAACTTCACCAGAGTGCCACGACTTCTTGAATATGATGGATAGTGGTTTGGCAACTTCGTCTGCCAGTTCCCTCAGGACCTGTGGATGTATCTCATCAGGTCCCATGGACTTGTGCACCTTCAGGGTCTTTAAATGGTCTCGAACCTGATCTTCTCCTACAGCTGGTGGTTATTCCTTCTTCCAGTCACTGCCTTTGCCTTCTGCAACTTGGGCAGTGTGGCTTGAGCTCTTGCCAGTGAAGACTGAAGTACTCATTCAGTACCTCAGCCTTCTCTATAACCTGGGTCACTAGGTCTCCCACTTTCTTCTGGAGGTGGCCCACATTTTCCCTAGTCCTCCTTTTATCATTGACATACCTGTAGAAGTTCTTCCTGTTACCCTTAACATCCTTGGCCATATTTAATTCTATTAGGGCTTTAGCTTTCCTAACCTGATCTCTGGCTTCACGGACAGTGTCTCTGTATCGTCCCCAGGCTACCTGTCCTTGCTTCCACCCTCTGCAGGCTTCCTTTTTTTTTGTTTGAGTTTGCTCAGGAGTTCCTTGTTCATCCATGCAGGTCTCCTGGCATTTTTGCCTGCCTTCCTCTTTGTTGGGATGCATCACCCCTGAGCCTGGAGGAAGTGATCTTGAATATTAGCCAACTTTCTTGGGCCCCTCTTCCCTCCAGGGCTTTATCCCATGGGACTCTTCCAAGCAGGTCCCTGAAGAGGCCAAAGTCCGCTCTCCTAAAGTCCAGGTAGTGAGTTTGCTGTGCGCCCTCCTCACTGCCCTGAGGATCTTGAACTCCACCATCTCATGGTCGCTGCATCCCAGGCTGCCCTTGAGCTTTACATTCCCCACCAGCCCTTCCTTGTTGGTGAGAACAAGGTCCAGCATAGCCCCTCTCCTGGTTGGCTCCTCTATCACTTGGAGAAGGAAGTTGTCATCAACACATTCCAGGAACTTCCTGGCGTGCCTAAGCTGTGCTGTGTTGTTCTTCCAACAGATATCAGGATGGTTGAAATCCCCCATGAGGACCAGGGCTTGTAAGCGTGAGTCTGCTCCTGTCTGTCTATAGAGGGCCTCATCCACTTGCTCTTCCTGGTCAGGTGGCCTGTAGCAGACCCCCACTACAATGTCCCCTGTCCCAGCCCTCCCTTTAATCCTGACCCACAGGCTCTCTGTTGGCTCCTCATCTGACCCCAGGTGAGCTCCATGCACTCCAGCTGGTCTTTGACATAGAGGGCAACACCCCCTCCTCATCTCCCCTGCCTGTACTTCCTAAAGAGCAAGACATAAGCTATATCCAGGTGAGATACTGTCATAATTAAGTGAAAATCCCAATCCATAACACCAGTTATATCAGCAGTTCAAGACCATAACAGCCTCTAAATGATGTAACAGTGATACTTTTCAATTATTAAATATGATTTTTCAGGAAAATTTTGCAGTGCCTCTTGTGTGGGGATCTCAGATCACTCATGTTGCTTTAGTAAGGAGTGAGCGAAGATTCAGAACTTTACCATAATACTGTGCAGCACATACTGTCAAACAAATATATGAAAATGAAGAAGAAAGAATAGCGAGATGTGGGATTCAGCAGTTCTTTGCTCTTCATTCAATTTTTAGTCCTTGATGCAAATAAAGGTGTTGTAATACCTCATGTGAGCTCAGAGAGATGGTTAAGTAATGTTATTTTGAGACAGATCTTTAGTACAAGCAACTAAATACCCTCTGCAATGTTCCAGAATTGTACACAGGGAATTAGTAATTTCTGGGCAGCAAAAATTTACCAGGGGCAGGACAATGTCAGCACTTTCACCAGCAAATCATCATTGTTCATCAGAAAGAGAAATTATTTGAGTAGTTTGAATCTGAGGGAGTGGCAACCATACAAGAAAGAAAAAAAAAGAAAATTTCCAGCTATTTTCTTGGCTAGAAACACGAATAACATAAGTGCCAAAGAAAAGGGAAATTTGCCACTTTGACAAATGTCGTGGGTTAAGTAGAAGAAAGTTAATTTTTTTTTTCCTTCTCTTCATAAAGAGCTAGGAAGAAGCTATGTTTTGGATTCTTGCTCAGGAGAAAACTGATAAGAAGGAACGTTTATAGTTATTGCTAGGATACTCTCAAGGACAAATACATTCAGCCTCTCTCTTCTCCACAGACAGAGCGGGGGGGGGAGGGGAGAGACAGTTCGGCTTCTAGCTTGGGATTTGCTTTCAGGTTAAGATTGAGAAGCAGACTGACCAATTATTCCACCCCATGCACGTCATACCCAGTATATAGGTGAGGACCCTTCTGGGAAATCGCTCTCTTGCACTTCCCTTGGGCTCTGGATCATCTTGCTTCGTGTACCTGCATTCGCTCTCCCAAGGCCTTTCCCCCCCCCACAGACGCTGTTAGCTCTTGGCCCAGAACGCTCATTATCTCCGTTCCATGAGTTTCGGGATCCTCCCTCTCTGGGGGGATCATTAGCTGTTTCTTTTTTTCCCCTGCTTCGGTTAGCTCTTGGCCTGGGACGCTTGGGCTGTTATCTCCGTTCCGTGAGTGCCTCTGGG
>WKFP01013929.1:642041-724298 GCA_011057875.1 Pterocles orientalis
ATCATTGTGTATCACCCATTCCCTCCCTCCTTCGGGGTCATTGGCCGGGAGTGGGCTGGGCCTTTGGTCATCAGGTGGGGAGGGACAGTATCACTGTGTATCACATTGTATATAGTATTATTTCCAATATTATTGTAGTTTAGTTATTAAATTGTTCTTATCTCAACCCACGAGTCCTCTTTGCCATTTACCTCTTTAATTCTCTCCTTAATAGATTGGGTGGGGGCAGGGACTGTGTGAGCGGGTGTGTGGTTTGGCCCCCAGCCAAGGGCCAACCCACCACAACAACTCATCCCACACTTTTAAAGTTCTTGAAAAGAAAAGCCACAGTTGGCTATCTTCATCTTTCAAGCCTACAGAATAGAAAACTGAGCCCAGCTCCACCACTACATGAAAATAAGGCAATAGCAGGTTACAGGCCATCAAAAAGTTTTTGGAGCCCATGACCCTGTGCAGAAGTACAAACAGGAGAGTATCAAATGAGGGCAGCCTGTGTCACCTGGGGCTGAAGCACCTCTAATCAGGTGCTGGCTCCTATTATTTCCCTTTAGAAGAATTCTTCTGAAGCTGGGCACTGCTGGCTTGAGTGGCTCAAAACCATGCTGTTGCAACAGTCAGCATCCCCTGGAAAAAGAAATCTCAGTAAACACATAACGTCCAGAAGACAAACATGAAGCCTGCAAATGAAGCTTCGGACACTGTGTTACTATTTTTTTTGGTGGGGTTTCCCCATGAACTGAGTTATACAGTGTCACAACGATTAGCTTACTGTCCCTATTTAGCTCTCCAATGAGGTGTGAATATTTTAGCGCTGATACACAGTCCATTTTTACTGATGTTTCATCTGCATTTCATCATGCTGAGAGAAAGGAGTCTTTGGGCACTTCTGAGGACCCCTGTGGACAGGGTAGGCATGAAACAGGATAAGCATGGAACAGGACAGGCATGTTTCCTCATCCTTTTGTCATGAGGTGTGACGGGGTTCCTCTTTCATGCAGTGCCAGCCTGATTTGGGGGAGTCTTGGAATAAATATGAAGAGTCATGCTGTGTTCTTGTTTTTTAGGGTTTGCTTTGAGACTCTGGCACTGGTAAGGAAACGTGAGCCTGAGGGGGTGCTATGTAATGTGTCGACTGATTTACAGAAGAAAAGCCCTCTTACAATTTTCCTTTTCATGCATTTCGAAAGAGAAGGAGCTGGGTTTATCTCTCATGCTGCTTTTACAGTTGTTAACAAGATGACTGATATCAGGACAGTGAACTCCAGAGAGGAATACCAGAGGTAACTGTCATTAGCAGATATTGTCAGCTCGACAGGGCAAACACAACCCACAGACCTTCTTATGGCTGAAAAACACTGCTGTCCCTGAATGCATGGCATTAGGTGCCTTGGGGAAGAATTTTTCAAATCTCCTGCATTGTGATAAGGCTTGAGGTGTAATACCATGTCTTGGGTAAGCATTTTTTCTCTACCACATAAGCTGCCTCTAGTCCTTTGAGAAAGAGTGACTGGTGCTATTACATGACAGCAGGCCTCTGTAAAACAGGTACTTAAATTTGGCTTTGTCTTAAAATTGACTATAGCTTTATTTAGAGGAAAAATAAAATAATTGGCTTGCATTCTTTAAATAAGCCAATGTGCTGCTGGAGTGCTGCCTCTTCTGTTCTTTCAGAGCATCTCCTAGTCACTGCTCATCTAGCTGGGAAGCTCTTCAGTCATTAAGCCCTGTCCTTTCTGATGCTAATACAGTTCAATCACGCTGTAACACAGAGCTTGCTTTCATCACAGACCATACATGCACAACAGAGCTAAATTACCATAGGTGATACTACCCTGGTTCTGAAAAGCTGTGCTGGAATAACATGACCCTTAAAGAAATTTCTCTCTGCTTGAGCTTGGCTTGTTCCCAGCAGGCTGGGCAGGACAATGGTGAGAATAGTATTTTGTCTGGCAGTTATATCTATTCAGCCTTCATAGCTTTTGGTCACAGGCCATGTGCCAAACCTGATTGCCTTCTTTCTCCAGACTAAATTAGGGTATTGCAGGCCTTTAGTATATTGCAAGCCCTTAGTATATTTCAAGTGCCCATAGTAAGTCTACTTTAACATACCAGTACGTATAACTATGTACCACTTCACTGATTACCATTGGTTTTTGTATGAAAAAAGATGCATATATGCTGCAAACATGCATGAGTCAAAATTCTTGCAGTCCTTAGTACAGTTGGAATGACTTGGGTGCTGCATGTGTCTGCTGGCCCCCAGCAGACCTCCCGGCAGGTGATGTGGCTCTGTTTTCCCGTAAGCATTCCACAGAAACACATGCTGTGTAACACAATACTGTGCTGTTCCCTTTCTGAGTCTATAATTTGCTGTTCTGAGGGAAAAAAAAAACCTGGTTGCTGGTATATAGTTTAATACTACTTAATTTATTAGTTAGCAGTTAATATATTTAATATATTAACTGGGTTAAAAGGGGAAATGTACTATGCCAGTGGAAATCAGTCCTGCTCTGATAAACAAAGACGTTCATCCATTCCCACTTTGCATGGTTAACTTCATATGCATCTCCCTTAAAATTACAGGGATTTCACGAGTAATGGGGTGTATCCAAAGCTAGGGACACAATGAAGACTAGGCTTAGAGTGAGACTTGAATTCAGCAGGAGTGGAAATCTTTAACCATTGCTTAGGTCATGGAAAAAGATTGAGCTCACAGCTCTCAGATATCCGTCCCTGTGCACACAACAACTGCATAACTCCAAAGCCTCCCTCCCCCTGCCCCAAAACAACAGCAGTGCTGGTAGTTCCCAGCCCTTGATTCCTGATATGCCAACATATGTTGGCAGAGCTTCGCTTTGCACAAATTTAAATTTCTCTTGGGAGCAGATTTCACTGGTCTGAGAAAGTAACAGGCTGTTCTCTACTTCCCTCTTCTCCATCTGAGTATATACCATTCCCGGATCCTGTACATTGGCTCTGACATATGTGTCGTATCTATGGCCATGAGACAATGAATTTCCAAGCTGCCCTTTGCCCAAATGCCCATAAAATTACAGCATTATGTTTGACTTCAAGTTTTGGAGTAGGAATCATAAAAAAAACCTAAAAGTAGCCAAGGTTTTAATGTGTGTATTTGTCTCTGAGACCTTGGGAAATCCAGAAGTGGGTTAGGGTTTTGCATTTCCAGCTCTATAAAATAGTGCTGCTCTCTAGGTGCATGTATAGGATGCAACAGGCAGCACGTATGTAGGATAATGACAGGCACCATTTGCGGTATGGTACTTTGTGCTACTCCTGGTCAGACTTCCCTTGCAGCTGATCCTGTCCTTACCCCAAGACCAGCTCTTCCACTATACAAGGAAGAGTATGCAAAGGTTAAGTGCCAGCTTTTATTCAGGAATGCCCTCGTCCTCTCAGCTGTTGGTGTTCTGTCATGGTCAATCTCCTTTGGCCTTCCATCTCTTTAAGGTATATTAAGGAAGTATTTCATTAAAATGCCACAATTTCTTTGTGGCAATTTGCTTGCAAAGGCAATTTGAGAATAGTTGGGTTTACTTTTAATTCTTCTGGAGACTCGCCTAAAGGCTGTCCATCACTTACCTGTATTTCCAGATACTTTGACATCACTTTTTTCAAAATCAGTCAGTAAAAAAATAATTATGAATTTTAATAGGAAAAGGATAGCTGGCCATCTTTCTATGTAGAAAATACCTCTGTGCACCATGGTAATGTAGTACGGCATGATGCAAAGATAAAATTCTTGATAAAATCCATGTTGTATAGTCATAGGAAGAGAGTAGGCTACAAAAGAGGGCTATGATGAGGAAAAAGCACAGTATCACTCCTGGAAAATTTACAGCAAATGAAGGGTCTAGTTATGCCAAAGGAGTTAGTTTCTGATAAATGTAGATTAAGTGGGTTCACAAATTTGGGTAGTCAACACGTAAGCAACGTGCTGGTTTCAAAGGTCTTGTGGCCAAAGATCAGTTGACTCTTGAAAAGTGAATAGGGAGAACAGAAAGGGAAGAGAAAGAGAGTACTTTGAGAATTTCAACAGCTCCACGCCCTGCGGGGCAGCTCCCATGGCCTGCCAGCATTTTGCTTGGGCTGTATGAGATTTATTTGGTGCAATGCCTTCTGCTTCCTCCTGCACTTTGAGGACATGAAAGAAGGTATAAGCGAGGGAAAACTCTGTCAGATAAAATCTCACAGAAGGGTTGAAGCTGAGAGAGGAGCTGTGCTCTGTGTGCTGTTTGGCCAAAATTCTGCACAGCCGTGGGCTGAACTTGCCAACCTCTATGTGCACTCAAAATTCAGATCACATACAGCTGGTGTTAGTACAGAAGCAGCATACAGATCGTGGGGAGTGGGCTTCCCTTCCCTTCCCTTCCTTTCCCTTCCCTTCCTTCCCTTTTTCAAGGTAAATGAATTTCTCCAGTATTTTGTTAAAGCCAGCAGATCTGCAAACAAGTGCTTGCTTAGATCCTAACAAATGTCTTCTTTCCCCAAAACTGGAGATCCATTTTCCTTGCTTTGCCTTTTTGTGAGGGTCTGTAAAAGGTCTATGTTTGTTAAAAAGCAAGAGATATATTATCAATCCCACAGCCCTTCTTGGGGCCAGGCCCTGATTTCCTGATTCAAATTGATTATTAGAAGTAGTTTCATTGATTTCAACGGGACTGAGTCTGACACAGGCTATTGAGACTTCACAAGCATATCTGAATCTGGCCCATGATGATTCCACCCTTTCTCCGTAGATCAGCCTTTTAGAGAGACCTTGTACACTTTTAGCTTAACCAAACACTTCCAACATCCCTGGATATACTGTGAAAAGCTGTTCAGGCATTTTTGTTACAGCATCCTTTTTTCCCCAAGAGAAATTGGCTGTATTGCAATAATTTTTTTTTCCCCCTAAGTAAATAGATATAGTTTATATCTTCTGGCAGGAATAAGAAAGCAAAAATAAAACAAGCCCTCACAATTCTTGGCGAGATGAATCTTCCAGGGTTTGATCCCTTGGCAGAGCTCTGTGGTTTGGCTTTCTCTCTTCTTTCAGTATTGTGTTTGTATGCCTCATTTTCTTTGATTTCATAGCACTATTTATGTTTATCTGCTAGCTTTTGTCTCAGCTGCCAGTTCCTTTTCCTTTTCAAGATACTTCATCTACTTGTCTGTTAAATGCCCTCTTTTCTGTACAATTTGTCTACCTCATTTTGTCAATGTCCATTCCTCTGGACAAGGCTCTGTATAACCCACCTCTGCTGTTTTGTCCGTCTTTTCTGTCTGACTCCTTCCCAATTTTCTTTTTTTTCTGCTGTAACTCTCTCACTCCTTGATCCTAATGCTGCTTTTTGGGAAGTTGTACTCCTCCAAGTGAAGGTCTCTCTTTTTTTTTGGTTTTGTTTTTCCTTTTCTTCTGGCTGTTTAACCTCTTGCTGTTATTAAAAAGGCTGTTCTTAGTACAGTTGTTGCTCTTTACTTTTGTGTTTCTGTAACAAATTCCAGTATTTGATTTCATGAGACATTTTGGAATCCATATTGAAATAAAATTACCTTCTCATCTTGATAATGGTTTAGAGGACACTTTCTGTTTTTTTTATGAAACTGGAAGTAGCAACAATATCTCTCTGTGTTTCTTCAGCAAAATGAATTGTGTATTTTCATTTAGAGGTTCTTGTTTCTGAAAAAGGAATTTGGGACTAAAATAAAGATTTTTTTGACAGTAGAGAATTATGACACAGCTTCTTCATGTTGAAGATCTCTGTGGAAATGGTCCTTCTGTACTCACTACTGTTTTCCCTACATTCAGTGATTGACCTCTCATAGATTGAGCGGGAACAGTGTTGGGTCCACAGGATAGGACCTGGAAAACAGTTTTCAATACTGGGACTTACAAGCCTTTTATAAACTGCAAGAGTTCATGGCTGCAAGAACCTGTGCTGCTGGCCTGCGAATTGAGGCTCCTTTGTGAATTTTGGAGCTGCCTGGTTCCCAGAACATCTGATGGTGGAGAGGGCATGGGACAGATAGTCAGGGATGCTAATCTTATCTGCCTTCATGGTTTAAGTTGTTCCTGCTCACTGTTACTTAGCTCCTAGGAGGAAAATAATAAATCTCATTCAGTAACAACAGTGTCTATCCATGGAAGCACAAGTAATTTAGTGGTGAGCTGCTTTTGCAGAATTGAACCTGAATTTTTAGGACTAATTAATTTTATTCGCTCCAAAGTACATTACAAATGTTATTCATATTCTAAAAGATATTTTGTCAAATATACTGGATTTAATAGAGTCTAGTGGAAATGGTTAAACATATATTTATTTTAATTACTGAAAATTAAAAGGAACATCTTAACTAAAACTCTAATTTGGTGTTCTGCCAATTCAAGCAAAGATGAATGAGGCATATTAAAAACGAACACGGTTCTTATTTTTATTCGTTATGTGGCCACCTTTCTCACTACATACATCAGTTAGCAAAGTCTGCTTTCAGCAGTGGAAATTTCATTATCACTTCTAATTCTGGTTTTGTAGCACATTAAAGTTTCCAACAGTTAATGACTCTGGTTTCTTTCTGTGCAGGTTTACCTTTCATGAAAGAACATGGAAGAGGAAAGAAATGACAGTAAGACTGAATTATGAACTCTCAGAAGCTGAGAACAAGAACTGATTGTATTGTGGAAGCTGAATTCACTGCTCTTGATTAATGCTGGACAACGGTGATCACTTGCATGGGATTGATGAAGCAGATGTAGCTCGTGTATTACTCATGCAGGATAGAAGAGACAAAAATAAAACATTTATTCCAGTTTTCAATTTGTTGTTTTAAGAGTACTACAAACACCACTTTAAAAATCTGACAGTTGCTTCAAAACTGGTGCCAGGAGTTCCTCACCTTAACTGAAGCTCCTTTCCACCCTTGGACAGAGTCCATCGTCCTCCAGATTTCTTTACCAATATTGAGCTTCCGTCTTCTCAGCTCTGACTTGTGCACTGCTGACCCAGAGATGGGGTCTCAGGCCCTTTCTATAATCAGTGCCATCACCGTACCCATATGCTGTCCATGCCATTGTCACCCTTACATCTGGTGGCTAGCTCAATCAGAACACCTCAGTTATTCCTCAGATATTCACTTGAGCCACTTAACATCTCTCTGAGGGTCACCCCATTGCGGGATGACTGCAATCATATCTCACTGAGGTGTCACAGCTCTTAATTACATTTTCTTGCAAAGTGCTTGTAGGTTCCTCGACAAAAGTGATTTCAGCATGAAAAATACTGCGGCAAAATAAACTAATCTAGATAGCAGAGGTCAGCCCTGTCTGTCTACGTTAACCTAACAGCCTGTGCTTTTCCTCTCCCCTTCACCATTTGCCAGAACAGATACGGTTTGTTTTTCCTTTGATCCCATGGAGTTGACAGTGACAGATTACTTTCAGCTTGCCATCCTGAACCTTCCCACTTTCCTGGTGATGTGACCCATGACATGAGGGAGATCTGTAATCGTGGACAGCTGCCTCTCTGAGCAAAGTCCAGATACTGTGGAGAGGTGGGAGGAGACCACACAGAAGTCACTTGTCTTCCCAGTGCAGCCGCTGGGTCCCAGAGATGGGTGGTGAGGAATACCAGTGTGAGGAGCAAGGGTTTTTCCAAAGCTGTGTGTGTTAAGATTTTCACAAGACATCTCACTACTTATAGAGATTCTCATTTTCTCAATGGAGTAAGGGTCATTCTGAATGTGGAAATAAGAGATTGCCTCCAACAGTGGGGTCCCCATGTAATACAAACTCTGACTTTGTGTAATTTTCACATCAGCCTGTGCTACTGTGAATAGTAATATTTTTGTGTTCAGTCTTCAAAAACTGCAAAAACTGCTGAAAATGGGTTTTGTCAGTGAAGAGTAGGACTCAGGTTTCAGTAATGTGCTGGATGTACATCAGAGGTACCAAGCACACAACCAGGACTAAGGGTATCGACAGGCTCAGCAACTGTCAAGGTCAGTCAGCCCTGTTATTGTCTGAATCCCAAGGCTCTTAGCATACTTTGCAGTAGAATAAAACCAAATTATGTCTCATAAAGCCACAGGAAGTGCAACATCAAAACAAATTATCAGCAGATTTGTCAAAAATTTGTCAGAATTTAAAATACTGAGCATACACAGTGTAATTCATGCTGGAAGGGACCTCAGGAGGTATCCTGTCCCTCCTCCTCCTCAAAGCAGAGCCAGCACAGAGATCAGAGGGGGGTGTTCAGGGCCCTTTTCCAGCCCCATCTTGAAAATGTCTGAGGCCGGACACTGGACAGCCTTCTTGGGCTACCTATCCTATTGCCTGGTGTCCTCACAGGGAGAAAATCTCTCCCCGTATCCAGCCCAAACCTCTCCTATTATCTCTTGTCCTCCCACCATGGGCTATTGTGAAGGACCCATCTCAATCTCCTTGATAGGCCCCTGGGCCCACTGGTTATGCCCATTTGGTGTCATCTGCAAACCTGGTGGGAGAGCACTCCAGCAGCTCCTCCAGGACACTGGTAAAGATAATAAATAGGACACATCCCACAAATATTTGGGCAAGCAGTAACCATTGACACTAGTCTGCCGTGTCAGTACACCGTGTCATCTGCTTTAACAAAAGCTGACTCTAAGACCTAGGAGAGACTGGCAGACTGGAGTTCTCGTGGAGAAAAACGTGCTGATACGTTTAAGATGTGAAGCGATTTGGTACTGGAGACAGTTCATCCACTGAGATTCGTTATCCAACTCAGTGACCCCTTAACTTTTGCAGCTCTTGGAATCTGTTGATTTCAATAAGATCTTGATCACAGACTAACATATCTGATTAAAAGCAAAGGAACTGAAATAATAACAAAGAAATAATAACTAATTAATGGTATCATATTTCTTAAAGAGTTCTCCAAACTCCTTTAGCAAATGTCTGACTAGAGAGATTTGGGTTTTTAGAGGCTAATCATCAGACCTGTTGTAAAGGCTCCTTTGACAATGTTATTGACATGTTAGTGACAATTGTCACTGGCAGGAGTGTTCTGTGGGACAGACTTCTCCAGGAACACTGTTAGCCATAAGTAGTACAGAGCTCCTGCATTGAATTTCATCGATGATCGTGTTGAAGGTTTTCAGGGCAAGGTGCAAGGAAGACTATCTAGCTTGGGTTCAATTCTATTTTTACTTGTCTCGCTTTGGCGAACTCAACAACTATAACCAAGTTGTTCACATAGCCTTGATAGCCGTAGTGATCAGCTTATGTAGTACAGTGGTTGTGTGAACAAGGATAATTTTATTGTTTTTGGTTGTTCTTGGCTGAACTCAGCTAAAGGCTGGGTGTGCTATATAAATCAGCAAGTTCTAGGTTAATGCTTTACTTTATGCAAAATAACATATTCTGTTTTCCAATACTTTTACCTGTATAGTAAGTACAAAAATCTTGCAATGTACAAGAAATTGTTCAGATGTAGGAACTGTTTGACAGTTCTGCAATGGAAAACCTGCTAATATGCAACAAGAACTTGCCCTCCTTCTGAAGAAATATCCTCTTGTTATGCAATACAGAGTAACCTATATTTTAACCAGAGCATAATAGGCATACATGCATAACCATTTCTGTTCAAAGTTTTGTACATTGTTACACTTCTTTTGGAAGAACATTTTGGAAACTTTCCTATGAAACTCTTAAAGGTCACTCCTAAAACGAGCTACTCACACGTGCCCATAGGAATAGCGTAGTCTATGTCACCCTACAACTGTGCAGCACCAATTTAATTGTCTCAGTGCAGGTGGAGTAAATCCACTCCTGGGAGGATTGCATTCACTCCATAAGTACAGCATAAGTCTTGTGCCTCTTTACTTTGGTCGTTTGCTTACGATTTCTCCATGTCAATGTCCAGTAATCCTGCTGGAGATGTTGCTACAGCTCTGCTCCAGCAGTGCTGTCAGACACCCAGAAATCCCAGCATCCAGAAATTCTTGAAAAACATACATATTTCTCAACTTTCGGGATAGTGAATGAAGTTAGAGGCAAGGAAACTTGGATGGCATAATACAGCAACCATAGACTGACTCTTACTGCTGTTGGCAGACACCAGACCTCAACCTTTCAAATATGTTGAGACACATCTAAGGTAACTCAGTAACTTATAACAGCTGGAGTTAAGTTCCTCAGCTCTTTTCCAACATATAGCATTCCAATTTGGTCTTTGGGCTTCTTCAGTATTGTTAGGAAATAAGACAGTAAAGGGACTTGTGAGAGGAATAATAACAAAACCATAAATATCTGCCTAAATGTTTCCATCAAATGGCAACTAATTTTTACCCTCTGTCAATATTACGGATATGTAATAAATTGCATCATGTTTTACATTATTAAAATTATGCATTAAATAAGGGACTGATTTTACTTAAATAATACAGCTTTGAGCTGATCCCACAGAATAAAGCAACTAAAACCTCTTTATTCTGTGGGAGCTGCAAAGACCCATCTTGCCTACAGGAAAACGCTCTCCAGGTGGAAGAAATACTTGAGTGATTTTACAAAAACAAACACTTAAATGCAGCTTCCTAGAAGGCCAAGTATTGCTGAGTGTGACTGCCTACCTTGGAGTTCTCGTGTTTTCTCTGTCCTACTGAGGCTCCTCTCTGTAATTCCTTTTTTTTTCTTCTGGTAACTAGTTTATGCTGACACCTCAAAGGCTAAGCCCCTTCCCCTTTCCTCCCACTACTTGATTTCCTTTTCTATCACCGCACACTGCACAGGCAAGGTGGAGCTGCCTTTTAACTTCAGAGATCAGCAAGATAGGAGGGCTGTGGAAATTAAACAAACCTTCAAAAATACAAGGGCAGTAAGATACCCACAAAACTAGCACTTGGATCCAAAACTAGATGGGTGGCCAGCTTTATCCCAAACAGTCCATCGACAGCCTAACCACAGGCCAGAACAACTCCAGCGTTGCTCATGCTGTCCTCTGGCATTCTCTAAGAAGCTAGATATTTCTGCCCAAGGAATTTGCTCCGTAGGGATTGCCTTTAAAGAGGGAGGGGGAAGTCAGTCTCCTAGAGAAAATGCACATGTATGCCACCTAAAGAAAGACATAAAAAAAAAAAAAGGCAAATCAAACCTATGGTATTGTTGATTGTGTAATTGTGGGGAAGTGGGAATTGGGCTTCCACCTCATTTCACATAAGCCTGAATTTTGCTAGACTTGAGGAGTAAAAAAAAAAAAGTTTTTAACTGTTTGTTTTCATATGTAAAATAACTCAGGTGGGATTCTACTAATTTAGTCCCTGCCTTCTTGGCTGCCAGAATGAGTATCCAAAACACTACTTTTTGAGGCTTGCTTCCTGCAGTTGAACAACTGCTTGTTGCTCTTAGTTTCATATTACTGGTGTGAGACAGAGGATCCAGGTAGTTTTGGCAGGTGGTGAGCTCTATTATATTTGCTATGAATGTATATACTCACAAGCCAGAGACTCACTTGAAGCAAACTGATGGTTAAACAGAGAAAGAACAGCCCCAGCACCAAAGATGCTGCAGCCTGAAACAATAGACTATGCACCTGTGTTAGTTTAATACAAACTTTAGCATCAGTTGTTTGATTCAATCAATTTAAGTTCTGAAGACTGTCTTAAAGAGGCAACAAAAGGGCAGCTGGTGAGAGCTTCAGTGGGTAGACGAAACCACCCACGTGTAAGCTTGCATGAAGGAGCTTGAAGGTCTTCATGGCAGGTTTCAGGTTCATCCCTTCTTTTAGCTTTCCAGCTATTTCCCAACTTCAGTTTGTGCTTTAAAGTGAATTCCAGTAAAAAATACAAAAGCCTGAGTTAAATGTACCTGGTCTCCTTCTCTTCACTTTCAGCTTTTCTGCCTACTTATGCTTCTGTCTGCTAAACAGAAATGACTGGGTTTGTAATAAGAAAATGTGTGATTTCCAGCTCTTGATCCAATTTCTTGTTAATAGAATTTTGACTATAAGACATGTGGAAGAACTTGAACAGCGTGTGGTTTTAAGGAACCAGCACAGAAAATGTGCTAATAACCAAGATGTTCAATTGTGTGTGTTTGAGGTGTGCAGGTAGATTTCTTAGGATGAGGTATCTGGAGGGACACTGAGTAGAAAGAAGTTGGTAAAATTATGCTGAATGATGCTGGTAGTTCTGCCCTGAATTCTGCAGAGCAGATGAGGGGCAGGAGTACCTCACAATTTTCTGTAATTAACTTTCACTAAGCTGTGCAGGAAAATCTTTGATTTATGTATGGCTGCGGTTTCCAGTCAGCTAAGCTGTGTGTTATGCTGTTGTAAAGTATCTTTTCTACTTACCAACTAGAACAAGGCAGGCATTAACTTTTTGCCACAGAACAAAGTGAAATTCTGTGTAATCCCCATGTTATGGCTCCTGTTCTCTTTAGTTTAATCTACAGCACTGGGAATTTGTTATACAACAAGAAACACATTTTAAGAATTGTCACATTTTGTAATTCCTTTTTGTGTTTGGAGTGTTGCAGGCATTGTGGCTCTGGTTCAAGACAACTGCAGCCTGGAAATGAAATATAATCTAAAAATACCATAAAAATGGAAATTTTTAGCATTAATCTCATGTAAGGCTTTTATGTTCTGTAGTGAAGGTATCTGAACCTGAAAGAGGCTCTGGATGAAAATGGAGGATCTTTGCAGTTATTTGTAGCTCCTCTCATCCACCCAGGCTGTGCCTGTGGGTCTCATTTATGAGAGGATCTTTGCGAGGAGACCTTGCTTCATCCAAGGACCTGTCAAAAAGCTTTTCAAGACAGGGTGTCTCTATACTGAAGGAAGGACAGAGGGTCAGCAGCACCAAGGAGGATGAGGTCAAGAGTGGCTCAATAGGTAAAGATGACAGTTTAAAATTCAGGCAATCTGGGTTGTAGTTCCTCTCCTACTGCTGGTTTCTGGTGAAGCCCTGGGCATATCTCTTACTCTGTGTCACAGGTGGTTGACCATGTAACAGGGAGAACAGCCCCAAAGAGAACGATGGGAAGGATATTTACAAAAAAAGTAAGGAAGGAGGTGTGGGATAAGTCTAGCCCACACCAGATAATGGAGTTTCCAGGAAGGGCAGACATGATCAACCGTCCAGTACTATACAGATCCATCAGAAAAACTAGGCAGCCCTTGGGTATGTGTCTTCAGGACCTCCAGCAGCTTCTGAGGAGCCAAGACCTGGGAGGGTATGCTCTGCTATTGGAACCTGGGTGCCGGTGTCATGTATGTGAACTGGGAGAACTAACAGGGCCTTCTCTCCTCCGCTTTTCAGTTATGCAAAATTCAGTAATTTACCCAGGTTGTATATCAGGGCTGAATAGTGACTTATAAAGTTTGCAAATATGCATTAACAAATTATTATGCTGCCAAAATCATTTGTATTTGTAACACATCTAATGCTCTTAACCAATGCCGTGGGTGAACCTGAAAGGCAGCAGCAGTATTTTTATGCTAATATGCTGTAAAATATCTTAGCAAAATAAGCAAGGCCCTCCACAGTGGGTGTTTATTTTCCTTGATATGATTTAGAAGATTCTTGTGTGACAATCTTTTGTGTTGTATTTGTAAAATGATCTCTATGAGAATAGCACGCTATTACAACACATTATAATCTAAAGTTGCTTGAGCAGCAGAAAACCCCTAACACAGTGCTTCACAATGGAGCACTTAAACAGTTTAGTGCAGCTTTTGTGTACAGTATTTTAAAGAACTGCTACAAGCCATGCTTGTAGCGCTTTTGGGAAAGCAGGATATCAAGGAGAAAGCTCCTTACCAGCGAGCTTCCCATCACTAAATGATCATGTTGTTCCAGCAAATCCAGGTGGGAACATTTTAAAGGAAATGTCGAATACTTCTCCTTTTGTCCAGAAACAGCATAGCTATTTTTAGGGATATTTTCCATTGGCCTGCAGCACATTTCAGTTGCTGTAGCGTAATGGAGAGTGGCATACTGTATGTTACGTTGAATTGAGAAAATGACTATGTTGCATCATGTCTGTATTTGGCACTGAAGGATGCTGAGATATTCATATTTCCTCATACTTGTGCCAATTTGTATGCAACACAGATATATCACAAATAGAATGTGGGGTATGGGATCCATCCTGCACTCATTTGACTCTGTGGCACCTTGATAGCATATGACTTTTTAGAGGGAGACTGGAATCAGTCCCAGTGTGTCCTGGTCATAGTCTGTTCGTGGTAGCTAAATATAATGTGCTGTTGGTGCTGTGGAAGGAGCTGTTACTGTAATGTGTACTTTATGGGCTCTACCTATAGAGATGTGAGGCTCAAAAATATAAATATCCAGAAGTTATTTGGTCTTTTCAGGGCATTTTCTAATTACTGAGACACATGTAAATGCCTTGCATGTGAAACCCCTTGAATGGAAAATAGTAGGTATGCACCCTAGAATTATCAGGTTCAGATGCTCAGGGGGAACAGGATGCCCAATGGGCTCCATGGTCAACAGGCTCCGTGGTCAGGATCTGCTTCTACCCTGAAAAGCACCACAACCATGTGAGTAGATCTGCACCCTCTTTTCCTTATCCCCATCCATCCTGTGACACCCCATCAGTAGGGCAAGATCAGACTCTGCTGCTTCTATTGCATTTGAGAATGGATGGGCAGATGAGCTCCGTGGCCAGGCCAGAATGGGGAACAGATAATCTACTGCAAAATTTCTTGATGCTGATTTCCTCCTCACATTTAAGAAGAAAAAAATCTTGGGCACTCTGTTTTAATCTATGTAACTCTTACTTGTACAACTAGTGTAATAGTAAGTCAACTTTATATGGCTGACCAAAATGTTGTCAATTAAACAACTGTCTTTGGAGATAATACAGAAATTGCAGTGGTTTTTCATGTCAAAATTACAGTGATTTTCCATATCTGGTTTGTGAGCCAGAGGACTCTGCACTCTGTAGTAATCTGTCTCACTCCTCTTGGTGCAAACCACCAGGCTGAGAATGTACAGTCACTGCATTACTGGTAACCCTAAAGATTGACTCTGACCAAGTAGCAGGTGGATCACAAGCTAATATTGTAGTTCTACCATGAGAAACAGGAGATTTTAGTTTTCAGGTCTGCCATCATTCAACCTTTAGGTACATGCATCTCTACTCCCTCAGAAAACGGCACAACTTTTATGTGCAGATCTCAGCAAAAACCAATAAAAGACTTTCTGATTTAAGTTGGAAGGATCAGCTACACTCTGTTTGGCAAGCTGAACTGCATATTAAAGTCACTTTTGATTTAGTAATTTTAAGAGATCTGTCCCTATCACAGTTGTTTTCTTTAGCCCTTGACAGTGAGTTGAGGATGCACTTCATTTTTGTATTTTATTTAGCTAAAATAGCAAATAAAAATATATCCAAAAGTTCTTCTAAACTGTTCTTCAAGTGGTTGGGGAATATTAAGTGAAGGAGTTCATTTAGGTAGTCCAACCTGATGTGTCAAAAGTTAAGATTTTAAATGACTCTGGGAAAGATCCCATTCGGGACAAATTGGGGTGGAAGCCGCTTGACCACAGCAAGTTCCATGAACACCAGGGAGGACTTTGCCACTGACCCCAGGTTAGGATTTGAGTCAGGATGAAATATCAGTGTGTTGATATTTAACCCTGTAGTCTCAGCTGGTGGTGAGTTACGTAGCAGCTCATTAGGAGGCATCATTCATCTTGCGGACCGTAGCCATGGTTGGGATTTCATGCCCTCTCACAGTTCCTGTAGCTGCCTGGTATGTAATCTGATGTTGCACATGTCTTTAAAAAATGAAGACATGAGCCACATTTTTCTTTTTTGTTTCCTATCTGTTTCAAATGCAGGCTGTAACATGCAGCGCTATCACTGCTCATAACTATCACACTTAATTACTCTTCATGTGACGAATTTGAGATCTGAATGTCACTCAAGTGGTTCTTGAACACTTTATGGTGGATATTTAATCCAAAAACCTGAAGAAAACAGATAATTTAATTTTCTAATCGGTTTACCAGATATGGGCTGCGAGGCATGGAAATATTTTGAGCATTTTCTGTGTTTTTTAATGAAGTGTTACTACAATGAGAGGCGGATGTTACAGCCCAGCTGTTGCTGTATGCAGCGGCGGCTCCTGTGCTCTGCACAGAGCATCAAGCGCCGGCTCGCAGAGAAGCTCCAGGCCTCCAGCCAAGGACGGCTGACAGCGAGCTGGAGACTGTGCCGGCTTTACTTTTTTTTAAAATTTTTTTTATTATCTCCCCCCCACCCCCCGGTGGATAAACACCTCAAAAATTCCAGAATTAAAGTTTGAATATTGTTAGAGGAGGAAAAAAGGGAGGATGGATGCTTTTTCCTTCTGCCTTTGCAAAGGTGTAAGCTGCGGGTTTGTGTCTCCCGGGAACTCCACGAGCGAAGGGGACCCACTGGAGTGTGTCTCTGGCGGGGTATGTTTGCTTCTTCACCATATTCATCCTTCTGCTGTTTCCTCCTCCCTTCAAGTTAAACTTCTCAACTGACGATATGCTGTGGAGACGTGAGATTTATGTGTTCTCTGAAAGATGTGGATCGAGTTTTTCCTTTCAGTGCGGAGCATCTGAAATAACGGGGAACATGCTAGTGACATTAAAACAAATGTGCGTCAGATCCACGGGGGACTTGGATGCCATGTGTGCAGTGTTTCCTCCAAACATCTGAGAACCAACAGCATTGTTCTTCCAGAGTGTTTCTGGAGCAAAGGAAACAATAGGACGTGTCCGTAAATCCTTGCACATGAATGTGCGAAGCTGTAGGACTCAGACTTTATGTTTTAATGGTACTTGACGTGGATAGATCTAACTGGCTCAGTCTTCACTTCCCAGGTATTCCTAGCAAAAGGAAACACACACACAAATTTTTCCCACTGAAGGAAACTTGTATGTGTTGGTGGTTTATTTTCTTGTTTTGGGTGGGTTTTTTTTCTTTCTTTTTTTTTTTTTTTTTTTAAAAATAATTAAATTCCCATTAGAAGAATTCTGTGTGGCTACAACAACTTGAAAGTAAAATAAATGCTCTGCCCATCAGGGTCACATACATATTTTTTTTTTCTCTTTTTTAGGAGCAGGGTGTGTAGTACTTTTAAAGAGCTGTTACTATCTGAAGTGAAAACAGAGAAGTGTCAGTAGGATGTCAGCAATCCCAAGGACTCTTGGACCTGGATCCAGCTAGTAGGCAACAGCAGAGATTAGAAATTGATTTTGTTTGAAAGGAAGTATTTCAAAGTGATTGGATAAAACAGAGGTGTGCTATAAAATAGCTGAGGTAAATATTTCTTATCTTGGGAGGGAAGATATACCTTTTGTATGAGTGTCTGTGGCTTAATACTCCATGCCTCGCCCCTGTTATCACTATATGCATTTGAAGTTAGATAATAGATGTACAGCACTAAAAAAACAAGATAAGTGGAAAGAAGGAAGCCTCTGTTCCCCAGGACATTGATCCGTTTACATGATTAGGAGTCAGAGCTCATAGATATTTGTACTTTAAATCAATGCATAGCGAAACAACCTACAACTGACTTGAAAAGATGGAATCTGTGGTGTTAAGCTTTTCTGGGAGTTGCTGAGCACTTTTGGCTTTTAGCAACATCGCTAGAAACTGAGTGTTCCTTGTGGCTTATAGATGTTGAACCCTACAGAAATGGGGAAATTTCCCCAACTTTCACGCTGTTCCTACATGCGCCACAGCCCCTCAGTGAGCGGAACATAAAAAATGTTCCATTTTCCCAAGAGCTCTCTACTGAATGTCATGAAGCCCTTTCTAACTTCCAAGTCCTGAGCAGACACTGCAACTCTGTTTACAGTCCCTTATGATAGCAGATAAGGGTGTAAAGAAGGAGCATAAAGTTCCTCAGCACTTGGAATTAAACTTAGAGGTTTTAACCAACCCAGCATTCTCTCCTCTTTGTTTTGCACTTTGCAGTACCTCTGGAATAGCTGTTGGCTTGACCCTGCTTTGTAAAATTACCCAGTGTCTGAGGGTGACTTCTTAAAGAATGAGATATTAACTAGAACAAAATCATCACAGTAATTGTTGGGAGCTCTTATTGTCTTTTTGTAGAATATGTCTTTAATTTATTTCTAACAGAATGGATATTCGGAATCCTTGTAATTATTCTGAAGATTAAACTCTGCTCTTGGAGCTCATAGCTCAGTCAGTATTTGGCCTTTTGAAACTGTGTACAAACAGATTAATTAATAATTACTTGATTTATTTATTAAAACTGTCATTTTATCATACTGTGCCTTTCCTATGCAGTCTAGATATTGATACAGAAGTCCCTCTAGATGGCACAGGTAATTGTTGTCCATGCTGAAAAATGTTATTTATTAATACGGCAAGTCTAAAAATAAGTACTTGAATACTTTTATACTGTGCTGAAATTGAGTCCAATCACACACAATGTCAAGTGTTTTCTAACTTAATAATTGGGAATTCAGCCAAGAAACTGTGTTTTTCTGCCAGTAGAATAACACACCAAGAATATTTCAGTACTCAACAGCACTCTTATTAAAAGAACAGAGCCCTTTAACAAGTTTTGCGTTATTTTGTCTCTCTCCAGGTAATTCAGGTGTTATCTTGACATATGCATGTATTTTGCATGCATTTCATGCAAACAGGTACTAACTGCATAACCAATTAGTTTTAATCGTTATCCAGCTTACATCATAGAAGGCTCATTTGTTTTTAAGACATTACTGATACTGTTTGCTGGGTGTGGGTCAGGCTGTTGCAAAGTGGTGAAAATGAGTTGGACTCCATAGTTACCATGAATATGGATGTAAAATTCCTTGGATATGGCCGACGCGTTATAGAGCCTGTTGGCAAGTGTCTCCTTGCAGTGGGATTCCACATGATGCTGTGAGCTGTAATAACCAACCGTTATGTGAGATGGCTGCACAATTGCAGGGTTATTATTTTCTCCTTATAAGGATTTCAATTAGTTTCTCTTTTTCAAAGCTGAATACTCAAAAATCCTCAGCAATATGTTCACATTGGAATCAGTCATCGACTTTACTGGAAGCAGAGTGAGACTCAAAACTAAACGCTGTGGTCTAGTGCTTCTAGAAAGCCCCTGTATACATAAATAACATGTTTTTCTCATCTGAAACAGTAGGGGACTTTTTTTCTCCTTTTTCTCTGTTCTGTCAGAATTTCTACTAAATTTCTACTAAAGTTTTCTGAGGAAAATCTATTTAGGTATATCACTATAGTATCTAAATAGTCCTAAATTGGGCTTTCAAAGCACCATACATGCAACAAAGAATCCACAAAACATTTTTGCAAGTTTGGTAAAAAGTAATAACTTCATTTTACACATCAGGAAACTGAGACAAAAATAGGAAGTGACTTGAACAAGCACTGCAAAACAGAAAATTTCAGGCCTGCTAATCTTAGGAATTTCATAGTATAGGTTCTGTCTCTAAAATTGATTTTCCAGTTTTTGGTTGCAGATATAAATTTTTAAATCCTTCGTATATTGTATTTGCTTTAGAGGTTATGCACATGGTTAGATAATTTACTGGTTATGGTGCCCTAAGAACATTCAAAACAGGTTACAGCAGCTTACGAATGGCATTTAACACACTTCAGTCCATGACCTTATAATGTTGGTGTTAAAAGAAAGCAGTTCATGGTTGTATATAGATCCCTGCAAAAGTTCCCAACAGAAAATGTAAAACGAGGAATCCAAAGCAAGGCAATCAACAAAAGCAGGTAGTCCTCAACAAGCAGCTAGATTCACGAGAAAGAGACAAAAGAGTAGCTACAGATGTGCTTCTGATGCTACAGAAATTGGCTATGTCCACATATGCTTGCTGAGGGAACACAGTAAAAGAGATTCTCAGTGTTTGTGTTGCACAGTAAAATTGTAAATAATCTTCCTGAAAAGGAAAAAGAATACTTCTGACTCTATAACACTAAGTTCATTAAAAAAGCAACGGGGTTACGGTGATGTGAGTATCCATCAGTGGTAAACACATGGAGTGCAGTCGGCATAGAGATATTCGTCAAAAGTTCAAATGAAGAAGTGGGCATGTGGTTCTATGTTCCTTTTCTACATAAATAATAAAATTAAACCTGAATTATCTTAAGAAGTTGGTGATTTCTTAGTCTCAAACAATTGTTTAAGAGCATTTCTATCACATTCATGCATTGGAAGGGGTTTTAGGATCAGGGCTACCAATTACATGGACATTATCTCTGAACCACCACTGGTTGGAGGAGTACTTGGAGAAGCCGTGACCACATGCTCATCTCTATAATCTCTCTGCAAACACCAATTTCCACCACTGATGGAGAGCAGGTAACAGGCTGCACGTACCTGTGCTTGGAGCTAGGGTGGCCACTCTTCTCCTTTGAAGTTCTTATGTTGGTATAAAATATATTATTCCCATGTTATTTATTTTTTTCTCTATGACTTCAGCTTCTTTCCAGAGCACTGACACACAGGACTAATTTATAATATTCTTCAGCTACACCCGTATCTCTTATACATGCAGAGGAACTTCTCTTGTTCAGCCTGGAGAACAGAAGGCTCCAAGGAGACTTAACAGCAGCCTTCCAGTACCTGAAGGGGGCCTACAGGAGAGATGGGGAGGCACTCTTTGTCAGGGAGTGTAGTGAGAGAACAAGGGGTAACGGGTATAAGCTAAAAGAGGGTAAATTTAGACTAGATATTAGGAAGAAATTTTTCACTATGAGGGTGGTGAGACACTGGAACAGGTTGCCCAGGGAAGCTGTGGATGCCCCATCCCTGGAGGTGTTCAAGACCAGGCTGGATGAGGCTTTGAGCAACCTGGTCTAGTGGAGGGTGTCCCTGCCCATGGCAGGGGGGTTGGAACTTGATGATCTTTAAGGTCCTTTCCAATCCAAACCATTCTATGATTCTATGATTCTATGATTTTACGATTTTATGATTCTATGATTCTATGAACTTCTTGACTGGCTGGTGTTCCTGGTCTTTCAATGTATGGTGTAATCTTAGCATGACTCTCATGTCTCCTCTCTTATTGCTTAAGTACACCCCTGCTAAAATTACTGCACCACCACTGGGGGTGAATGAATACAAGATAAGAACTGCAGTTTGACAGTTTCAAAGGAAACAGCATAGGGACTTAATTAGATCCTCTGTGTGTGCCTCATTGATTCCTAGAGAGGTTTTCATTCTGGTGGAAGCAGATGTGGATGATGGTGTCAGAGTTGGGATTATTTTGCGTGTTTTTATAGATAACTTTAGAAAGACTAGCAGAGCCAGGCACTAGAGGCCCAAAGAGCAATCCAAGGGATTGGCTAGTTCAGGAATTAGCTGCATATTTTTTTTCCATCTTTCTGATGCACAAGGTGTATTAAAACTGAGAAGCAGAATGCAGCTGCGAGGCTAACAGGCTCCACTGAAGAGTCATGGCTATATTTGGTCTCTGTTGTATGGCTTACTGAGCTGTACTGAAGAAGCTGTACAGTCTCATCCAGTCATGACTGGAACATATTGAGCATCCACAGGATCCCAAGTGAGACATGGTATCTTTGTTATTTACAATTTGAATGAACCTAAGGGGAAAGAACCCCAAGATCTACAAAAACTGATGGAAGTTTCAGCAATGTCAATAATCTGAGGTCAGCATTTAAAAAGCATTAAAATCTAGTTTTTGTAGCAATTGCAACAGACTCAGGTGGAGACCTGAATGACGTTGAAATGTATTTCAGTGATGCTCCCAGGAAGACCCATACAAAACTAACCACTAGTCACTCACGCAAGGAGGTTCCTTGTACATCAGTTTGCTCCAGCTGGAGTAACAGGTAGACAAAGAGGCAATAAACAAAGCTAATATAATTAATTATGTTGTTTTTCCCTGTATTTTTGATATACATAGAGAATGACAGTCTGGAGCTTCACCTCCTTGATAGCTGAGACGTTTCTCCTGGTGCTAGGATAGATTTTTCAGCAGAAGCTTTAGCCAGTGTTGCCTACAGACACCCTGTGAGACTGGTGGAGTCAGGAATCACAGTCTGCTTGTTCCTTCCATAGAGCACACACTAGCATCATTACTGGCAGTGACTTTTAATGCTTGCTTCTGACATTAAAATATTGCATCAGAATAGAATGGCTTCCATAAGGAAAGTGATTACTAGTGGCCTCCACAAGAAATGACCTCTTGAAGCTTCCAGGTGCCACTTATTTTGAGCTGTTCTTTCAAAAGAAGACTGAGGAAGTTTTGACAGATGTCCTTTGTAATATTTGCATTAATTTTCTGCACAGACTGGAGTGCAGGAATGGGCTTGTTCTGCTGACTTATCATTTTTTGTCTGCAGAATAACACATAAAGATTCTTTTGCATTCAGTCTTTCATGCCACTGACCATGAGTTGCTGCTGAAAAGTCTGAGA
Organism: Pterocles orientalis; assembly: GCA_011057875.1. Lineage (NCBI taxonomy): Eukaryota > Metazoa > Chordata > Aves > Pterocliformes > Pteroclidae > Pterocles > Pterocles orientalis. The sequence continues at coordinate 664,467 of WKFP01013929.1, forward strand.
ATAAAACTTGAGTGGCACAATGCATCATCCTTTGTAGACACCCCAACTACTATGTGACAAACACAGTTGCCCACTTTTCCCTTTATTATGACTTTGGAGAGGTACAGACAGCTGTTTCATCCCTGGCTGTTTACTGTGCCAGACACTGTCCAAAAGGCATTATCTGGAAGCATTAATTCACAGCTAACGGGAAAGCACAGCTCTCTCTCTGCAGATCTACCCGCCAAAACTTGGGTGAATTCAGCAATATGTGCTTGCCAAACCTTAGCTTTGCAGAACCTCAAAGCATGTGCATAAATGAATATAATTCCTTTTTTTTTTTTTTTTTTTTTTTTTGTTCACCAGCAAATGGCCACTGTGTGCAAGTCTCAGAGAAATGATTCACATCAAAAGCTTTCCCTGGAACCCATGCTATGCAGCAGTCCAGCTCACAACAGTGAAGTACAGTGAAAGTTTACATAGCAAGGCTTCATCTGTGTGATACGTGTCTTGTATTTCCATCCTGTTCCTAACAGGTCACCCTTTGATCTGCTCATTATTCTCCTTCATGATGAAAGGTTTCAGCTTTCCTATACAGAAGCTGATAGAATGAGGGGTTTTATTTCCTCAGCATGTTTGATTTCCAGACTCTCACAAAGAGGAAGAAGGAAGCAGACCAGATGCTCATTTGGATATGACAGCTTTGGTTATCTCCATGCTTCCAATATAGCTCTCTTCTGGGGGTGAACATTCAAACTCCATGCATGGCTATCCACTTCATAGCTTTTCCCATCTTGCAGTCTGGTTTCCTCTGCGATTATGGAGTGTTGTAAAATATATCTTCTCCAGGGCCAGCGTGTCACATGTGTGTCACACATCTAGTGATAGCGCTAGAGAAGAAAATGTGGCTAGCAATTAATAAGTGCCCAGAACCCAGCTTTGGTTGCACTTCTCTGTGGCAAAGAACTTTTTTCTATTACAGCTTATTTTTTTAAATAGAATGAATATACTCGCTTGCCTCCAAATCAGTACACTTCTTTCCTATCTCATGAGGAGTCCCTACCATGAAGATATTAATCCCTTGGAAAATGGGAGAAGATAGAAAATTTCCTGTCAAAATCTGGAAAAACATATTTTCTTTTCCTTTCTATAATTTGCCAGTGATACTGCTATAAATACAATCGCTTACTTCCTCACTCTCTCCTTGACTTCACATATGTTTAAATAACTCAAGAATTTTTGACCAAGGCTTTGAAAACTGAACAATTTAAGAAGGAAGTTGATATATCTAATGGAAAATTTTCTGTTAACTCTCTCTATATATTTATACACACACAGGCTTTGTATTTAAAGTTATAGTTAACTAATATTTATTATTTTTTTAAATAAGAATACCATTATTGTCTCCTCTCCCAAAAAAGACAGGGCTTCATTTATGCAAGAAATATCTGAAAATAGTGACATTTGCTTTGCATCAAACTGTTCATCAAGGACAGATACACTTACCTGTTTTGATAGAGTAAGACTGGAAGTTTATATCACATCTTAATTCCATCAACCTCCTGAACTGAGAGCATCAGGAAAGCAGTCTTGTGAATGTTTCTTTTTTTGGCATTCACTAACCTAATATAGAGAGCTGGAAATCAGTTAGGGCAAGACACTGATCTTATGAAGAATTGATCTGCCTAATCTCTGTAGAGCAGAAGAAATATCAGGAAAATTTAGACTGTTGAAAACAATTAACTCTACTGAAAGGATTTGAAAATTGTGAATGAAAAGGATCAATAGTAATATGCAGGAAAACAAAACAAAATACCTTTTGTTTATATAAGCACTGTCTATTCAATGGTAGATTTTCTTAAGCGAAATGAAATGGCGTGAGTCCAAGCAAACTGTGATGGGATTAAAGTGTTTCTCAATATGTGAGTGCACTACTTTTCAGGCAGGCTGCTTTTTCCTGAACTGCTCACGCTCTGATTTTTTTTTCTCTCACATGCAGGGCCTGATTCAAAACACTTCCCTGCCAGTGGAAAATCTTTATTAGCTTCAGACTCACAGGGTACATTGAAGGAGAGAGCACTATTGTTTAAAAAGATTGCTTTAATTTGAGACTTGGTCCATGCATTCATACACAGTATCTCTTGCTTAACTAAAATTTCCTTGAAAGCAAACCTATTTTGGGCTGTCTGCAAATTATACCCCTTCTTGGCACAATAGATCAGAAAATGCCCTGGGTTTTCTTATCTACTTGATGCTGACCAGATGATGCTCCTGTCTCACTGTTGATAGGGCCATACCTCGCCCTATGCTTCACGTAGGTTTCACTCACGTAAGGTTTCGCCATGGCATCTTTCTCCTTGTGCAGGGAAACTTAGTAAGGCTAAAGCACCTATGCTGCTCTGTTAACTATGAAACTGGGTAAATAATTATTTCTGACTGGTAACAGAACTAAGGAAAAACTCAAGAACTGAGTGAAAACAAAATGAGGGTTGTTTTTTTTTTCCAGTGAAAATTTTGAAAAAAATTATATTTTTATTTGTGGGCTAACATAATGAATTGTTTGTTCTAACATTACATAGTTTTAATGTTCGGTAATTCTCCTTAACCTTTTCTGAATTCGCAAGAAACACAGTCTAACTTAAAAATGTCAGAACAAAACATGCTGGACTTTTCCAAAGCAATAGCTCTGGATTGGGAAAATTCTGAAATGACTTTTTTAAAAACCATAATCTGTCTTTTTTGACAGGGAATCCTGAATTATTGAGCATTTAAAAAAATTGTCAATTAATATTATATTTTTTCCTTGTCCCATTGCCATAGAAGGCAATGTTAAGCTGGATCGAAGGAAAGAATTAACACAGAATTGTAATATGTTTTTAAATCATATTTCCTCCCTCCCTTCCTATAAATGGCTGAAACCCACAATTAAATGTAAAGCTTTTGTGAAGTGAAAGCTTATTTTAGTTGCTGATGAGGCAAAAAGTTCATCAGGATGGCAGGACGAACATGATGTCAGCAGCAGTTCTTGACAGAGTTGCAGAACAGCATTGCTATTTCTGGGTTTTCATTCAGAAGTGTGAATGATTGATTGCATTCTACATTGCTCTCCATTTTCATAAATTATTGTAAAATTATATATTGAAAGAGTGAGATCTTTAAATGCAGAGGAAATTTGTTGCACCAGTTGTCTCTGCGTAGATCGATGCAGCTGTTTGTCTCATTATTACCTTGATGAGATTAATTATCTCTGATTATGTTAGACCTCTAAAATACGTATTCTGCCAGTATTGTGTAACAGAGAAAGTTTGGATTGTTACCCCTTGAAAACAACCTTGCAGCCTGCTGACAGATACTAATTTTTTTGAAGATAAGACTTAAATGAAGAAAAATGGTCATTTTCTTTGTATTTGTAGAACAATCTTTTTCCCCTCATTTAAGTATTGTGATGGAAAATATATTTAAAATATAATTTAATCTTGCAAACCTCCTTATAAATGCCAAACAGCTGATAGAAAGGTGAAATTTTGGATGCTTAGGAGTCTGAACACCTAAGCTCTCCTTCCAGAAGTCTATTTTTTTGAACTGCAGCTGAGACAGATATTACGAGCTGGAAAAGCTCTGGAGCTGGACCATAAAGGCAGCCTGAAGGACCCCATTTTGTACTGTACATTAGGCTCATGTCAACCATGCTGCACCACATTAGCGAGGAAACAGTAAATCAAGTGAATCTCTGATTGCACCTAAAAGGGGATTTTGTAAAAGTAAGAGCAGTGGTTCACATCTCTTACCATACTCAGAGCCTCATCACAGTACTGTAGATCAAAGATATACCCTATCAGAGAGACTGCATCATCCTGATCTTTGACAGTTGAACAGGTTCATTATGGAGAAGCTAATCTGAGTTCATACAAATTGTGAGGAACGTGTCGCTTGGTGAGATGCCCTGTGCACTTAGATGGCCCAAGGAGCTTCTGCTCTTTTTGTCCTTACCTACTCTGAAAAAAAAGGTGGCAGTGCAGGTGCCCCAAACCTGGAGATCTGCACAAAGAAGGACCTCATTGCATCCATGCATCTCCATTCAAACTGGGAGCAAAAACCAGCAGTGGGCAGATGTGTTCCACTCTTCCCGTCAGATGGGATAAAAAAACTCTATTTAGCTGTTGGTTTCTCTTTGCATGGGACTTTCTACTCACCTTCTGTCAGCCTTCTTGATGTAGTTCTGCAAAGCTTCCCATTGTCCTGTGATAGCACCAGGTTACCTTTGCTGAAGTTGCTGGATCGTGGTCTCCTCTAGGCAAGCAAGAATCCTGCTAGCATCAAGAGAGCTTTTAAATGGTCTTATGAACTTTTTCTTTCAGTTTTGGACCTCTTATCTTAAAAATGGCTCAAGTCACTCACTGCTCTGGTCTGATCCTAGGTACATCTTGACAATCGATGTGTAGAGCACAAGTTTCTCCACTTCTGACTCAGAAAGGCCAAACGAGAAGCCACATTAATTCTACTCATAACCCACCCTGAAGCACACCACCTCAGTTCCCATTGGCTTGCTGGAGGTTTCTGCTTCAATGGTGGGAGAAGCAGTTTGCCTCTCATGCAGCGCAGGATGTTGAAACATCTGTGGCATAATTGGGTGTTCACAGTGCTTTCCTACCATGTGCTTTATTGACTGGATTAACCAGAAGCACTCTGAGGACCTTTCCAGATGGATAAAGAAGTTACTGGAGGCTGAACTATAAAGCCTTTAGAATCAAGGTCATGATTGCACAGAAGCGCTGGCTGAAGAGGAGTACACAAACTGCTTGATAAAGAGCATGAGTCCTGTGTATTTAAATATTCACGGCACCTACAAGTTTTGCTGGTACCATGTGAAATACAGCTTCATTTGACAGTGAATCAGGCTTATAAAAATGATAATTGTGAAGTGTGGTTGCTAACTGTATCAAGAGAAAAGGGATTTTACATGTAATGGAGATTCTTTTTAATGATAAATTATCTAGCTCCTGGCTACCATGTATGAGCTCTATTAACTGCCAAGAAATTGCTCATCATTAAATCTAATTCACTCTTCTTAATTAGGCCAAGAGTTTTTTTCCCTTTAAATCTTTTTCTTACTTTAATGTGGAAAGATATTTGAAATCCTGGTGATCCTAACAGCTGCATCAGACACTGCTGTAGAGTCACTTAAGGACTGATGTTACACAACTGAAATATGGAAAGATCTGAAAACCTGCATGTTATACAAATCAGGGTTTGAAACACACAGTTAACAGAAGCCCTTGTTTATAGCTGCAGCAAAATTCTGAGCACACTCCTATTACTCGGTTTAAAAAGAGACAACAATACACTGTAAGCTTGTTGGTTCTAGGAAAGATGCATGCAGTTACCTGGTTACTTGAAAAGGATTAAAAGACATGCTGTACAAAACGTAAGTAAGGAAAATATTAAGCCTATGAATTGCTGGTTAGGTAGTGATGGGTGACTACCGCGTGGGAACAAAATGTGGGGTATTGCAGAGAAATGGAGAGAAATTAACAGAAAGGCAGAGCTTACCTGTCTGAAACCTACATCATAGACCATTCCTGGGGTAAAACAGGTTTCACCCAAAGTGCAACACTAACTTATCTATTAATTTTCATTTTTAACTTTCATTTGTCAATGCATCACTGTATTAGTCCAACAGATCTCTGTGGTTTTTCACCAGCACAACTGCATTACTAGCGATTCTAAACAAGAACCTAAAAAAAAATACTGTCTAGAAGAGGTAGTTAAGATTTGGAGACACTGACTCTCCATTGTTGGAAACCTGTGTTTCCAATCTACCTTTAGCTGTCCATTGGAAATAACAGGGTAAATGCATGTGTATTTGATGTATGAATTATCACTCACTTTGCATTGCTAAGCAGCTCTCTGGATACCATTTAAGGTTTAGACTTAATCAGTCAGCAATTTTCATACTTCTTCAAGATGTGAATCTTTTCTTTAGGGCAGAGAGAGAGCACTGGACTTGAGCGACGGCAATTGCAATGGCAGGGAATCCCAGTTGTCAGGACTGGAGTTGAGTCAAACTCATGTGACTTTTCCCATGGGATATAGTTAGCAAATCTTCCTGACAGAGGCTAGAGGCAAGAAGAGATCTGATGTTCTGGAGCTAAAGGATATTTGTGTGCACTGAGAGATAGCTCCACTCTATCTGCTGAGCAATTAGGAGCAGTTTAGACAACTGTGCTCCTGTGTTATGCCCCTCCTGTGAGTGCCCTTTTCAGCAATTTAGCTTACTCTGGCACACTTCACACCAGTAGGAATTTCGGGGCACATATGCAGTCTAGAGTGAGCAGTGAAAACGAAAAAAAAAAATAATGACTGTAGGTTTTAAATATTATTGAAAACATCAGCTCCATGGTAACAAACTTCTGGGGCAGAAGCAGCACTTATTTTGATCTGAATAGGTTTTGAAAATGTCTAAAATTTACATAAAATACTCAATATTAACTACTTGCTTTGGTATCAGTATTTTATGTCAGTTTATATAAACATACATCCCTCCAGAACAAAATATATTGCATATAAAGAAAGAATAATTTCTATTCTTTCCCAGTTTTAGGGGCATAAAGAGGGATGTATGAATTGGGTTGATCAAGAAGTGTTTTTGCCAATAAGCTTCTTATCATTAACTTTTATTTGGAGTGCAATATTTTGGTGTAGTTTTGTCTCGTCCAGTAGATAGTTATAGAAGGTTATCCATCAGATATAATGAAACTATTTTGAACTGTTTATATTTACAACACATTCACTCTCTTTGAGCATTAGAGACATTTATTCTTGCTTTCTGCCTTCCCTACTCTCCCCAGAGCTCTTTCACACTTCCTTCCAAAAAAGCGCATCCAAAACATTGCTTTTAAGTGGTCAATTTAAACCAGCAGCAGAAGGCGTGCTTCTCCTCCTTCCCCTGCACACGCCAGGTGCCCTCCAGCTCTTATTGTTTCCCAGTGCTGTTTTGTCTCAGTGGGCTACAGCATTATAGCAGGCTTAACAATCAATAGCTAGCCTTCTAACTTCAAAAGTGTTCTCAGCAATACTAGATTAGATATGTTTGATGGAATATTTGGCATATTGGAAAAGTGCCTACAAATCAGAGATCAGCTGTCTTGGAGGACAAGTGTAGGTTCATTCCATTCTCTTACCTACTTGATATGACATTTATGTTCCTAGTTTCTTACTACTCACAATATATTTTACTGTAATAATCAAAATATTGCTAGCAGATTTTCAGTGATCGTTTAATTGATGTTTAAGTTCAGAATTAAATATCTGCCACTTAAACCACGTGCAAATCAATGCTAGTCACTAAAGAGGACAAAGCTATCAAAAGACATACACACGTCCTAAATCTGATCAATAAATTTATTGCTTCTCTCAACTCCCTCCAAACTTTTGATTCAAGGTAATCACTTGCATTTTGCAAATTAAGACCACAAAAAAGGGCCTATTTTTCTCCACATCTTTAATAGCCAAGAGCACAGTAAAGCCTGGACTTAAAATCAGAATTCTGAGTCACCCTTCAACTCCTTTCAGGCAACTGTATATGCAGCTGAACACTTTATTACAGGGAAACTATTGTGGGTTCAATGTAAAATTTTGCCTATTCAGGTTAAAATAAAATTGGTTTAGAATATTTTTGGAGGCTGATCTTTCAGTGTGGTAAACAACTTCAAGTCCTGTCCAGTCCAATAAATTCTTAGGACATTCAGTTTTACTCAGAATGCACTCACCATCTTCCAGATGGTGAACCAACTTCAGTTCCTCAAGTTGTGACATAATTGTGTTTATTTTGCTTCTGTATCCTTTCTTACTGCAGCAATGGTTTACTCTTTCAAAATATTTATTATAAAGCTTATAAATAATTGAACCTCTATTTTTCAAGGACAAAATCGTGAGACAAGGACAAAATTTTAGATGTCCTGTTCATAAAATATGTTCTCAGCCTTTCATCTTTTAATTTAAATGTATCTAAGTGATGTCTCAGGTCTTTTATTAATAATTAGTTCACAATATTAACTGACAAAGAAATCATACTGAAGCTACTCCTTGCTGTAATTAAATACTGCTGCATTAAATAGGTTCTGACCATTTTTTTTTCCCCACCACACAAAGTAATTTTAAACAGAAACATAAACCAAGAAGGAGTTTGAGGAACAGTCCATCTTTTCTCCCTTTATGCTCTTCAGTCTGAGCAGGGTAGCAACATCAATTCATCTGCCATTCATTTTTGATAATTCCCTGCCTCTGCCTAGCCTCTTCCACTGAACAGCACAACTTATTGAAATGGGGAAAATAACAAAAGAGAGTATTAAGCCTTGAAACTGGTTTGTATCTGGCAGTGTCTGTGGGTTCATCTGTGAAAGCTGAGACAGGAATCTGAGATATCCTCACTTCTGGGTCTTGCTCTGTGCAGGATGGCAGTGGTGTTTGGTTCTTGGCTTTACAGCAGAGCCTTGAAGCCCCATCTCACTGTCTGAACCAGAGTATTTATCAGGAAGGTTTTTTTCCTTTGCAGGCATTTCTTGTCTAATTGCAGTGATGGCATTCAGTGCTTCGGAAACTCCACATCGACCTGTGATTGATGAATACCAATCAATATCAGTGCTGGAAGAGAGAGGGATGAAAAAGCTGCTGAGTTTTTACATGGTCATCTTGCAAGTCTACTCCATCATCTCTGCCTGTGGGTTAATACTTAATATTAAAACAGAGGCCCTATTGAACAAAAACCGTTCTCATGCAGCAAAGAAGGAGAAACTGACTGTCATTTGGCAGAACCTGGGTCTGAAATGAAGGTGCTGGAAATGTGAAGTTAGTCCTCTGTGGAGTCAAGTAGTGTGAAAAGGCAGGCTGAAAAATAGAAAAGAATGAAAAGTCTTGTTCCAGGTCTTATGAAAAAATAAGGCACGTACTTGTGTGGGGTTGTGTGGGAAAAAAAGACATGTAAATGTTATTTTTCACACTAGCTCTGTCTAGCCCTGTATAACGTCTTACCCATAAAATAATCTCAGCAAACGTGGAAACTATTGATGAGTCTGCATTATAGAGCCACAAATGAAGGAGAGCAGCTGCCTGTTACCTACTCTCAATCTGGAGGGAAAGAGAAGAAAGGAAACAAGAAAGAAAAATAAAAAGACAATTGACCTGTGGAGTACCTGAGGCTGCTGCCTCCCCTCACCCAGCTCTTCCCCTCCTCTCCCGGATGAACTGTGAAAAGACCTGGAGTTATTGTAGAGCTTCAAAGAAATAAGGAACTGGTACCAGATGGGACCTCTTGTCTCCATCTCTCTCCAGCCCAAACAATCTGCTGCAGAATTTAGAAGAGAAGGATGGAGAATCTAATAGTGTCTCAGAGTCGGAAAGAAAGCTCTGCCTCGAGCACTGCCAGCCTGTTCTGGAGGAGGATTATTATTATTCCGTGTGCCAAAGGATATGGCTATTTTTCTCTCTCTCACTCACTCTTTGCAACAAACATTTGGCTACTATTAGCCAGCTGGCAAATGCAAATAAAACATCATGTACCACTCAGCATGGAGAGTGCCATCCGCGTTTTGCCAGTCGTGCAGTGGTCCGACTGCCAGCGCACATTGCAGCGCGTACCGCGCATCTCCTCCTTCGTCTCCTAGCATGTGGGAGAGTGGTGGGAAAACCTGTTGGGGTGGGAGAAAGCTTGTGGCATGATTCTATCTTACGGGAAAATCAGGCCAAGGTCTATCTAGTAAAAGATGGTGGATGGGCTGTATGATCCTAAAAATTCATTCCACGTTTCTTGTTTATAGCAAACTCCTTCCTCTATGGCTGTGCAGAAGAAAAGGCAGAAATGCTGAAATTGCACGTGAACAGTGTTTATACCTGATGTGGAAGCAGGTTCTCGGGAATCAGTGTAAACAGGCAGCGGACTGAGAAGCACTTTCTGCTCTAAGCTACATCCATGCAGTTCCAGCCTGTGATGCTGCCTGGGTGTAACTAAAAGCAGAATCTAGCTTTGTGCCATTGTTCTCCTCCTGCTTTCCAGCTTGTTATTCTCACTGCCCCTCTTTTAATCTCCTATATTTTTTCCCTTTCCTACTATTTTAATAAATATTTATTTTATTTTTTTCACCAGTCATGTCAAAGACCAACTAATTATTATTTTTCTTTTACATCTAACCTTTTCTTCTTTCTTCCCAAATCATTTTCAGACATGCAGTATGAGACACATTTATTTCATTGGCAGGCAATATCCCAATGACCTATATTTAGTTGTACTGTATCCTGGCAAGCTGAATATTTCAATATTTCTAATTGTCTCCTATCAGAGTTAACATTCAAGACTTGAATATTTGCTCTTGGAACAAACAATGCCATGTGGTATCATAAAATTGTTCCCAAAGATTTTACAGCAAAACTAAGTAGCTATTTACTTTAAATATGCCAATTAAGCGTTAATAATGTACAGTATATTTCTAGGCTAAGGATGATTGATAGTAGCATGCAGTGAAATGTTCTAAAGCTGCAGTTGGAAAATGTAAATGTACAAAATGAAAAAAAAATCCTCACAGACTGACAGCACTATTTACATGTTTCAAAACAACACTTACAAATTGTTCTTTTATTGTTCTTTAAAGATTTTTCTGTTCTGTTCTTCAACAAGGTGGTAGCCAATGCAGTCTTATAAATTTAGTATGTAATTCTGAAAGACCTTATTCCAGTTTTCTTTACTTAATGGCAATATCACTGGTTTGAGTATAGAGTAATGGAGAACAGGGGCTTGACAGAAAACAAGAATTACATTGTGCAAAAATGTCGAGGTTTCCAGGTGTGTGTGTGTGTTTTTATTTTTTTTTTATTTTGTATGAAACCAAAGCAAAGCAAACAGAACCAAAAAGACATGGTAAGGACATTTTTGATAGAGTCAATATATTTTTTTGAGTTTCAAAATTGACAGATTTGTGATACTATGATTTAATTCTCTCACCCTGGTGGGGAAAATGGTGAGCTTTGGGTGATTCTCACCATAGTGACTACCGAAGCAATAAAACCCACAAGAAAGATATTCTGTGCCCTGGTTATGTTAGCATTGTACCATTCCAGGTGCAGAGGAAGCTTTCGGACTATCTCCTGCCTTAAGATGGAGTTTATGCTTTTGAGTAGAAGTCTTTGTCTTTTATTTTGGTTCCCTTAACCTGGGAGGACTCCAGCATATGCATTGTTTGCAAAGAAGCACAGATATTCTCCTCTGGGCTGGAACAATCTGCATGTCCCCAGATTTTTGACTAATTGCAGTTGTGAAAAGGTATCTTTTTTTTATTTTCTCCTCAGAAAAGGATTAATCAAAAAGATGCTGACCACTTGCACTGGACGTTTATCTTAAAAACAAATAGTAATCAATCACTTGCCTCTTGCCATGTTATAAGTGAATTATAATATGATAAATGAAAAGATTAATTAGTATAATTTGCTTTACTGCTGTTGGGACCCGATCCTATATATGGGCTTGATGCCCTCCATTTTTACTGGCTCTTCAAACTGGTTGGAAATGGAGGGGTGCTTTTCTGCTGATTTTAATGAGCTTTGGATCATGTTGCAAAAAAATACAGAAATAAGAGGCAGTGAAACTCAGCAAAGAATTCACTTAGCTGGGTGCCCATTTCACCTGATGTATTTATACTGAGTAATTTGACAGCAGTGGAATATGTGCAGTTGAGCCCTACGCTGTCATTTCTTACTAACAACACTCATTGGCTTTGTGAGAGACAGTGTTAATAAGCACATTTCAGTTTCAAGGGCATCACCTGCATTATTCTTTCAGATTCCAACAGCTACAGCAAATAGACACTTGTTTGTGATGGAAAGGTCTTGACTCAATAAATCGTTAATACAAAAGTAACTTATTTGTAGAAAGGCCCTTTGGGACTTCTCTTGAATATTAAAGTCCAGTAACCACATTTCTAGAAAAAAAGATAAAGTTTTGAACTCAGTGGATAGCTTTCAAGACACGTATTTGTCATTTTCACACCTGAGGTTTTCTTTGTTGTTTTTAAGGAACATTTTTAAACCTTTTCTTATGTTCTCTTATACTAGAATCTATAGTACCTGCCAACTTTCATGGCAGTTAACAAAGCAAAGTTGCTCCAATGTCTTCTCTCTGGATTTTATTTTCCCATAGCATTTAAAGTTCTGGGTAGGGAAGAGATTTTTCTAGCTAAAAGCATCACAGTCAAGAAATCTGACATTTATGAAACGTGGTCTTCCCACTAGCATGATCTGTTAGCTGTTGCCTGTAACAGCAACAAACAAAACCTGTCAAGCCATCTACCAGCCGGGACTATTTCCAGTGACAAAGAATAACCAGAGACACTTAACTTTAAGAGAACATTGGGTCTTGTTTTGTTAAACAGCTTGTGATTTCAGGAACAGCACATTAGCCGCTATAGTGGAGTGCAAATGTCTTTGCAAGAGACCTGAACCTTCTGGTCTGAAACAGTTGTGGTCCACCACTGCTAGCAACCTGGCACACCTGGGATACACTGGTCCCTCTCTCCTCCTTAACTTCTGTCCTCCCTATCACGTCACTTTTTATGTTACTTTATTAAAAATGCATTGTTGTTGTAAACTTCTAAGTTAAAATTCCTTCCTGACCCCAAAGCAAAGAAACAGCAACTTGGGTAGGAAGTTGATGAGGTGGGTGTGTGCTGGAGGATGAGGAGTGTCTCATGAACCTACCTGTAAGAGCCCTCTACCCACCCCTGCTAGAAGAGATTGTGCTGATTTGGCTCTTACAGTGCCTGTACTCCAAATCAGGTCTGTGCAATGATCTGATTTAAAAAGAAAAAAGACATACTTATTTTTCAAGTGGCCTCAGAGAACCTCTTGGAGCATGGCAAGACCAATAACAGAATCATCTCTACTGAGGTACACCAGACTCATGTTTCACTAGAGGGTAACCCTGGCAGGAAAAGGAGATGGAAGACATACACAGTCTCTGAGACTAGACTTGCTGACAAAATCGATCACATTATAGAAAAAAGGCCTGTTTTTTTGTTGTTGTTTTGTGAAGTTTTTTTCCCCCCTATGGTTCTACTATTTCATGTCTTTTTGAAGTGAGTAGTTGGCATAAGACAATTTTTTGCTTTCTCTGATATTTTTACACTTCCGTGAAACATTTGTTGTTCTCTCTCCATTGTACTACAGCTGTCATTGCTAAAGGACAACTACAAAGATTGTTAAATACCGAACGAAAATCGATTGTCCCAAACATTGCATTTTCTTTTGTTTTTAAATACACATCTAATTGTCAAATTATTTTTTTATTTAGATACCTGCAATAAAAATAAAATATGTCCTGTGTACCATTCCTTCTGTGGTGCTTATTTGCAAATCTGTGGGGAGTGGGAGACACTCCAATTCTCACCAAGAGGGCAAGGGGTGGGGAAGATGCAGAAGAGCTCTGTTAAAATGCTGCTGAAGAACCTCATCCTCTCTTTGAAGCCCGGGTAGAGAGGAAAGCTCTCTTGGTACCTCCTGGTAGAAGAGAGACATGCAGCTTGTAGAAGCATTTCCACGTTGGAGAAACAAAGAGGCAGAGTGGTGGCATCAAAGGGAATGGATCCATGCTCAAACTTTTGTTTCTTAGAAAGAGAGAGATGTTATTTTCCTCTGCCACTTTTTCTCTCTGTAGAAGAGTCACAGAAAATCCACATCAGGAACAACCAGGGGCAAGGAACTAAGATGACATTAGAAGTCTCATTTTCTGGGAGCTTTTCAAGGTGTTTGTTTTCTTTGACCAGGAATTGCCCACCTTTAATTGCCTCAAATTGGGCATCTGCATACTGAAGCCCTTGAGATGTTTAGTAACTGTAGAAAAATTTGGCTCCAGTTCATACATATGTATACAGAGAGCAAACATCAGGGAGAGGTACTGCACCAAACAGCATGTGTTTTCAAACATTCCCCTATATGCCATATCTTTCAGTGTCTCTGAAAGGGTTTTAATTGCCCTGCCAATGACTTAGTTAAGTACCGGAATGGGTATGGAGGGTAACTTAAGGGAGAATAAGAATGAGGTAGGGACTTGACATCACATGCCAAGATTGCATTCCTCGTTAATGTTGCTACAGGGAGAGGAATTTATTTAGCTGGCCAAAAGGTGGTGGGTGCTAGACAAAATAATTCTATATTTGGAAGTTTCTGGTGAACAGAGTGATTGACAATTAGGAGAGAGGAAAATAAATGTTGTCTTAGCTCTGTATTTCAGATTTTTTGCTTGGGTTGTACAGTTCAGAGTTCAAAAAGTTGACCTTTGGGAACTCTCTGTTCAATCTTCAGCCTTGGAAAATGAAAAAGAATATTTCAAAGATACACAGTCCATGAACAGTAGTAGTGGGGATCCTGGAGATATTGCTCTGTAGTGCGAAGGCTTAAATCTTGGTCTAATTTTGTTAATGCTATGGGAAGTCTCTGATAGTCCAAATACCAAAATTATTGGACAACTATTTTATTGTTATTCAAACATATTCATAAAACTGTGTCACTGGTGTAAGACCTATAAAAAACCAAGACTGGTGAAGTCCATGTTTTTGCAGTGATATCCAATTTTTTCATAGAGCCGTAGAACCACAGAATGGTTTAGGCTGGAAGGGACCTTAAAGATCATTGAGTTCCAACCCCCCTGCAATGGGCAGGGACACCCGCCACTAGACCAAGTTGCTCAAAGCCTCATCCAGCCTGGCCTTGAACACCTCCAGGGATGGGGCATCTACAGCTTTCCTGGGCAACCTGTTCCAGTGTCTCAACCACCCTAACAGTAAAAGATGTCTTCCTAATGTCTGACCTAAATCCACTCTCTTTCAGCTTAAAACCATTACTCCTTGTCCTATCACTACACTCCCTGATAAAGAGTGCTTCCACATCTTTCCTATAGGTTCTTTAGGTACGGGAAGGCTGCTAGAAGGTCTACCCACTACTCTCACAGTTTCTACAGCACTACTCTCACAGCTTCAGTGATGTATTCATAGGTTCTGGTATGAAAGTTCCAGGGATTGGGTGCTCTGAGATGCCTTCTTTTGGCAAACAGAAGCAGTCTAACACAGGTGGCCATGGTGACTATAGCTCCATCTGAAACACAAGGAAAAAAAAGAAAAAAAAACAGCCCCAAAACAGCGTTCTTCAAGTTGAAATGATCTGACTGTCAAATTTAATCTCGTTAGTCAGGAATAATCAAATGCAGCCATCACAGAAGGGATCTGAAATCCTAAGTGACCCCATGATAAAAAAATCACTAGGAATGCATTGTCTGTGTGACTTTACTATAGGCAGGTATGAGTTTAGTGAAGAGGCAAGCATTACCCCCAAAAACATTGTCCATGTGGTTTTGCTATTTACCTCCACCCTTCTTAGAGAGAAAGTGGCTATTTTGAACTCTGGCACCCAAAACCTTTGCTGACAAAATCCCTGCAGTCAAGGATTTCTGTACAGAGATCTGTATTAGCTCTCTGGAAAAACTGAAAGGAGCAAATTATCACCGAAAATCTTAGTATGCTTACCACAAATGGAAGAAAAACATAATCGTAAAATTTCAGCTATCAGATATTATCTGTTTGTTGTCTATGTCATTCTAAGTATTCAATCTGTTTTCCAGAGCTCTTCCTCTTCCACGCTCCTTCGATCCTAAAGTGGACAGACTGAGCTCTTCAGGGAGTTGCAACCAGCCATCCCAAAATATGCTGAAAATACCCCTTCCTCCATCAGTTTGGAGAAGCCAGCCTAGTCTCTGGTAGCAGAACTGTCCCTCCTACTATATCCTGTGATTAGCATGTTCAGAGGTACGTACCCTCCTAGTGACAGTGGTGACAAGAGGGGGATTGTTTAAATTTTCCCAGGGAGAGACATGCTGTGCAATGACTACAAAGACCCCATGGGGTCTGGGTGCAGGACCCATCGTCTCAGCAAGTGCTGTGGGCACAGAAGTGTACATCTTCTGTTTGAAACACTATGAACTCCTTTCATGGAAGTTTGGACAAGGAGAATGATATTCAGCCTGTCTGCTGCACTGGAGAGGTTAATTTCGTGAATGAAATGCTGCAGCCATGGATCTGAAGAGAGAACAGCCTTGAAACAAGAGGAATAAATTCAGAGAGGCCAGGGATGATTTAACGTGAAAGCAGCTGTTAGTCATACAGCAGAGGTTCATCTTGCTATAGGTGAATGATATCATCATTTGTTTTAGCAAAACAAATGTGCAAACATATGTGCAAAATGTGAGTGAACCTCTTCCATGTGATGAAGCAGTTTAGTGTTGTACACATATTCTGGAGTGAACTTTGTGAACTCTTGCTTAGAAACAAAGATTTTCTTTATCCCCCCGTAAATATCAGTTACTACAGACATTATAGTCATAATATTTGTTAACTTCACCATCAGCCTAATGGTGGTTTACACATGTATGGCTATGGTTTACACTCTCAAAGATGAGCTCAGATGGTCACAGTGGATGATTTTTTGCTTCAAAAAGTATGATTGTGGCCCCAGTTACAAGGCAGAATATGTCTTGGTCCTTCAATAGAGGAAAATAACACTGCACAGTTGCTTTTTGTGCAAAAGTTAGATTTCCTTATCCCCATACTCCCTTATTCCTATGCATCAGTGAAAGAAGAGTATTACCACTGCTGCTTGGCATGTTTGTCAGAGTTCTCAAAATCAGAGGAGTTACTTGAAACTCATTCTTTCAAATACTGCTGCTTTGAATACAATACTATTTAAAAAAATCAGAAGTACCTTATAACCAGTATACCAGCAGCATCTGAAAATACACACCAGTATATGAAAAGCAGTCCTAAGGTTTACATGATGGAGCTGGGCATGCTGCAAACTCTAAACGGACAGCAGTAAGTGCTAATGGAGGAGACGTACGATGGCTGTTTCTGGCAACGAGATCACAAGATCAGATGTTTTGGCAAAACCATAGCATCTCATATCCAATAGCCAGTGCTCATGATTACAGGTTACGTTCTGAAGATTGGATCTGTCTGCTTAGGACTGAGCAATGAGACACCTAATAAATACTTGCAGCAATAATATCATTGAGCACTGGTTCCCATGTTTAGTCGTTTCTTGAAACGACTGATTTTTGTTCTTCAGTGTTTGCAAAGATGGAAAACTACAGGTAAAAAGAATTATGTCATATTCTTCCAGGAGGTAGAGTGTGCAGTTTAAGCCAAAAGATTCAAAGGCAAAAGTGTTTCACTGAATTTTGAATTCTTATTTCCTTTGAATACAAGATGTGTTGGCCATATGTGCTTTAGGTCCTACCTGAATCTCTTCTCATCCATATATCATCAGTTTTAACACAGGATATAGCATGACTGGCAGACAATCTGGAATCAATCTGTTTATCTTTAAAATGCTGCTGAAAAGTTTTAGAAGTTGCAAGGTCCTGAACTGGAAAGAAAATCTTGGAAGTAACAACAAAGAAGCATTGGAAAGACAGACAATAACTTCAGAGTCTTCTATCTGGATCCTGTTGTGCAACAGCATATATGCCATCTCTCAGAAAACCATTTTAGTGGAATAAGGTCTTCCTCATTTATTAATACAACCAGGAATCAACCAGGCAGTTTTTAATTAGCATTGTAATTTTCAAGAAGTGAAAGATGGTTGCTTTATAGACTTCATATGCAGCTCAGAAGGGGCTCCAAACACAGCTGCATTTGTTTATAATATACTGCTATTTTTTAAGAGGATGAATCTGAGATACTGTAGGTACTTGAAGACCTTGTGCTGCATAGCTAGAAAAATTTTGTCAAAAGCCATGAATTCAGTGCATTGCAATTTTGCTCCTCAGATGCTTTTCTAAGCATTAGAAATAATGGGCTGTAGATGGTTTGCAAATAACCACTCTAGAAGAAAGCTTCCACATGTATATTGGTAAGAAAAATATGAATATTCCACAAATAAATGACTGCTTATTGAGGGGCAAGTATAGAGCAAATCTTCTGTGTTTTGTTTGTTCTGCATTTCAGCCATATCTGACACTTAACTGCAATATTTTGCATTCCTTTATCTCTGATACTCAAGGATCACACAAATGCTTTACAAACATCAGTGGGCTAAGTCTCAAAACATTTCTGAAAATAGGACTTGTACGTGCCTGATGTTTATTTCTACAGTTCATAACTTTCTTGCCATTCACATTATCCTGCTGTTTTCTGAATTAAATATAATCATCTTAACAGGGTTCCTAGTAGACCTTTCTGCTCTCATGTAGTAGGTTCTGCTTGGAACTATATGTGTTTTCCATATTTTACACGTTTCATTGTTGTCTAAAAGAAAAAAAACAAACTTGCTGGCTTTCCTCAACAACAGCAAGATTATAGATTAGCTTCACAAAAAAAATGATTATTATTGTTCTTCATAAGGGACATGATCTGATTTCAGGAGCTGCAGAGTTCCTATTGATTTCTAGAGGAGAGATGGCATAACTGAGGGACAAGTTTAGCCATAGGTTCCCAAATTAATGCACAGTTCCTTTACTGCTCATGGATTCTGAATACAAAAAACAGAACCCAGTTTGCGGTGCCTGCTTTGAGGGCTCTACAAATACTGTCTTTCAACATTTTTTTTTTCTCCCCTAAGGTTAGTTTTTAGGGACATTTAATCCTTTTTCTTCCACAACTTGCTAAGGTTGATAGGCTCAAGCTTATTAAACAGCCCATTGCAAACGGGTACTAACAAACAAGGCTGCCATAAGACGCAGATTCCCCCCTGTTGTTTTCCGTCTGAGCCATGTTGAGCATTTTATTGATGAAAAGAACAAGCAAAGGTTTCAGGTTTGGCTCATATCCCTTAATTGTCCATAATTATTCAAACTATCTTAAAGGGCTTGCATAATTTAAGTTGGTAGGGTTTGAAGGCGAACTCAGGGAAAGTTTCAAGAATGATTTCCATAAATCCTGTAACTTCTCCGCACTCACAACAGGCTTAGTGCTCAAGGTTTAACATCCAGACTCTCGCTGTGGCTAACAAGATGCAGCCAGCATTTCTGGCTGGAGCTCCTGGCTGGTTCTCTTGTACTCGCTCTGAACATGTGGCTCGTTCCTCTGAAGTACTGGCTGTGTTCTGCTCCCCTAGAAGTCAATGGAAATTGTTTAAAGTGCCCAAAAATTCTGAGGATCAAGCCCACAAAAAATGCTATTGTTTGGAGGCTGAATTGTGGTAAGCCCCGCTTTTGTACCGTGAGTTCATTACTATATATGTTCACATTTCCCCACAATTCCTTCTTAAAAATATTTTGAACAGCAAGCCCTCGTGTTTTGTTTGCTCAATCTGGTGCTGGTTTAGAGACATTTTGTTTCGTTTAGGTTTTTTTCTTTCCCACGGGGTATGGCCTTACTTTCACTAGATAGGAAAGCAAGCATGGCTCCAGGATGCCATGCCATCAAAAATCAATCAAATCAGCTAAGGCTCTGTGTCTAAAGCATCTATCCCTAAACAAGGGGACCAAAATCTTAAATAAAAACATTTTTTTTGCATTTTCCAGCAAAATTATTAATTTTAATTCTTAATTTTTTTCCTTTGCTATTAATACAATGCTCTTAAGTTACTTGCTGTCCACTAGCAAAAGATATCACTGCAGCTCCTGCTTCAGCAAGGAACTCAAGTACAAGCCTCCCTCTGAGCACATGGTAATTCACTGTGCAGTCGGTGAGGCCAGTTTTTTAATGTTTAAATCTCTTGCTGAATCCTAGTCCAAAACCATCCGGACACTGGGAATACTTTTTCATATATTTACCTAGTTTCCCTTGAAGGACATGGAGGAAAATTATATATATGAAGAAAAAAAAAAAGGAAATTAACAGAGTAAGAAGCCAAAGTGAGATTTTTCTTCAAAAAGCAAATTTACAGAAACTTCCATGGAAGGTTATAAAACCTACACTGTTTGCCTGAGAGACTTTTCTAATCACTTAGGTAAACATGGGAGGTAGACTGGGTAAATACATATCTAGGATAGGCTAAATATTGAGGTGTTTTAAAGGAATATTTATTGAGTTAAATATATTTATGTATACACGCACATACATATTGGTACCTGAAGCATATATATTTTAGTATACTACCTCAGAACCATAACAACTCTTAGGTGTACAAATTTGGCAGTGTGAGGAATCCAATTTGAAAATCAATATTGAGCAAATCATAACAAAAAAAGAATCTGTAAAATTACAGAGTTTCAGTACATGGACAGTAATCTTTTCTTAGTTCAGTGACAAAAGAGCTCATAAATGTGATGGAATCTCAAAATAACAGCGACTGTCGTTCATTTGGATGATGCCTATAGAAATAAATTGGTGTTATTTAAATAGCTGTTTCCTTTGAAATGATCATATTATATAGTCGTTGCCTTAAAATCCAGAGGACAGATGAATGGCTGCCAAAGTTTTACTTGCTGTATACTTTCTTGGATGATAAAGCGTAAGAAAAGAAACTTGAAACAAATCACTTGTAAGAGAAACTTTTCCATGTAGAAGAAAATTGAAGTAGCTTAAAAAAGTGAAATTAATCCTGCAGATGATCTTTAAAATTCTCTGTTGTGGACACTGGATACTATACGATATTGTTCATCCTGTTTAGAACATCTCTGTTGACAGACAAATCTCAGGGAACTTTGCAGGAAGATATTATAACATATGAACTGTAAAACAGAATGATTAAAGAAATAAACACTAAATGAATGTTCTGACGAGCGCCATTGATGGGAAAGCCTCTAGAGGAACATTAAAAATTAAATTCAAATAAAGATGTGAAAAAATGGTAAATATAGAACACAAAGATAGATATTAAGCCATCACCGGTCACAGGCAAAATGCCTTTAAGTTCTGAGTTTACACACTCTCTGTCTGGTCAGCAGTCCTTTTTAAGTGAAGTTGTTACTGAGAGCAGTTTTTGCTTAAAATGAGTGAATTAAAATGTAGGGAAAATGATCCAGTTGCCATTTAAGACAGCTGTATGTGCCATGAATGTGACTGGTGGGACAAGTTAGAAAACAGACATAAAATCTTTGCTGTTTAGAAGCTAGACGGCCACTAATACATTTTAGTTACAATTTGTTGTTGCTTTTATCCCAGCCATATTTTACTTTATGGCTGGGCTCCCTGTTTTCCACGTAAGCTTCCTCTGGGAGAACAAACTGCTGACTCCACATCTACAGACAGGAATACAACAACATAAATTAAAGTAAAAAAAAAAAAAATGTTGCGTTTTGGGTGTGGGGTGCCACAACAGATAAAAAGCCGCTGTGCAGCTGCCTTGTGCGAAACCGTCCAGCTGACCACTGATAAAATTTATCACAGGGGCACACATATGAATGAGCGGCTTAGCAAAGCAGCCTGCGGTAAAACGTGCAACAGCACAGTATCTAAAGGGATGCTGCAGCTTGACAAAAAAATGGTGGCAAAAAGAGCTAATAACATGGGCTTCTACAGTAGGAAATCTTCTCCTGTGGGCCGTTGGGTTTATTTACTGGGCTCTTCACTGCTGTTTTGTCCCCAGACCTGGAGCAGAGGGGAAATAGCTTGACTTGCTGCTTTGTCTGTCGCACACCATGGGCAAGGATGGGGAATGCAAGAGCAAAACTGATGCCAGCACTCGAGGCAGTCTGATGCTGGTCTTTTGTCACTTAACAGTTCACCTCCTGCTTCGTGTGCTTATTTATTTTTTTTAAAAAGTGATTTCTGAACTTTGCCTTAAAAACAAGGGAGACTTGTCAGAGTACATCTGACCTCACAATAGTCAGAATTTCACCAAAACATCCTGATCAGGTGTTCTGATGCGCTCAGAAAAGCTCTAGAATAAGCAAAATGCAGTGCAACTTCTTTCACTAAATGGAAATACCATGTAAGGTTTCTCTTTCCTTCTCCAGTCGCTCTTGCACTCCTTACTGTTAGAGGAGGTAGACATGACATGTGGATACCTGACTCCGTGTGTATTTTTAGCTCCGTTCTCCTGGGGCCTGGAAGTTGTAAAAATAAATAAATAAAAAAAAAATATCTCCCAAATCAAAGTGAAACATCCTCTTGTTTAAGGAAAAAACTGGATTAAAGGAGCTGTTGGGAACAATGGAGAGCTGTAGTGTTAAGCAATAGCATGAGATGGTTTGTGAGAGATCAGGCATGGATTAGGAGTGATTGGTGAGTCACACAGGCTTTGCTCATATGTATCTGACACTCCTGAAAGTCTGCTGATTCACTCTGGGAAGGACAGGTTCTCCTTTCTCTTCTGCTGACATTTACAAGCAGCATAAATGGAAATGGTAGTATTTTACACCTGTGTTGCACATGTGTAAACGACTGTAGGAAGAACACAGCAGCTGCAAATCAGGTCCAGAGAGTTGAAACGAGAAGAAGCAGAAGGTTCATAAAAGAGCATAAACTAAAGACTTGCCAACATGGACAAAGAAGAGAGAGAAAAACAGGGAGGAAAAGGTCAAAGGAAGCGAGACAGAGATAGGCAGAAACTGGAACCAGGTTCACAACAAAGAAGACGATAGGCAAAAGTTGTTTTTTTTTTTTTTTTTTTTAAATGAAACCATCCACAAGAAAAAAGCAGGGACTATTAACACGGAAAAGGGACAAGAACATGGAAAATGGACAAGAAGAGCGTCCTTCCGTTCCCAGAGAAGCAAAAGCTAAACCCCTCAGCAACCACATTATTGTAAAGGCTACAAGTGATTTAAAAAAAAAAAAAAAACAACTGAAAATACACTTTTTAGGTATACTATTGCAGGGAAGTCGTATGAAGGGATGAGACAACATGACCCCAAGAAAAAATCACACTGGGAGCTGATCTCAGATTTTTGCTTGGTGTGCATGCTGCTAGCACCAAACACATTTTTTGGGTGATTGCCCCTTTGTTGCCTTTTCTTGCTGGTGCAGCCTCTGCTGTACTATGTGGGGTGTTTAGCATTCTTAGTGCTGCTGATGGGGACCCAGCCTCCATCCCAAACAATCAGGGAGGTACAAGAGTGGAAGTGCTGATTAACATTGCAGGACCGGGGTGTCACAATTAGCAGTTGGGGGGAGAGCTGCTCAGATGCCAGTTCTGCAGGGTGCTCTGTCCTTTCTCTGTGGTGAGGGTCCCGTCTCACTTTTAACGTGTGTAAGGAAAGATTATTCTCCAGGGTAGTAGACACATTTCTGTTCTCAAGAACACCACGGTATCATTAATCTTCTGGCAAGTTGGCAAGGGTGGGTTGTGTGGACGCAAGTATTTTGCAAGGCTATAAATAAAATTTAAAGAGAGAAAGAGACAGAAAGAAAAGATGCTTTCCTGGGGTTTCTGTTGCTACAATACAGACGATGTTAACACTGTGATAGCTTACTGGTAATAACACTTAAAAAAAAATCCCCTTTTTAATGTTTTTTCAACATCTGTCCAGAAACGTGGAACATAAAATGGGATCTTAAAATGGTAATATAAATTTTCTAATTCTGCCTGTGAAACAGATTGTTGATCAAACAAAGTGCAAAACGTAACATGTGTACCTGTAATTGTGGGACTGTGATGTTCGCCTGGATGTCACTGAAGACATAAACACCTGGAAGGAAGCTGAAGAAAATGATAGTGGGTGCAATATGAAGGTTTGTCAGAAAGAAGGTATGATAGATAACCACATTAGTCACATGTAGCAAAGATATAATTGACTTATGCAGGTTATCTCTGCACATCCATGGTATGAATTCTGCACAGGCCTTGTATGTTTTATGTCTTTTCTCGTGTCTCAGGTGAGAGTCTGGGCACAGGGAATGCATCCTCTTTGCTCCTCTTGAAAAACAGCACCTTAACGTTTTTGTTGCCCTAAGAAACTCCAATAAAATAGCTCAAGTAGAATAGAAAATACAATTTTGGGGTCTTGTGCCCTGGGTCCTTCAAGAAGTGTAAGTCAAGACTGATTCATACGAGGACACTATGTTTTCCTTCCCCAGTGGTGTAAAATACCTTTTTTAACTATGAAAATTTAAGACAAAGAAGATTTTAAATAGTAGTTCTTCAGTATGAGTTAATAATTATTGACAGCTTTGGGGAAGACTGCATACACTCAAAAATACTGTTTGTCTGAAGTCGCTCTGTGATTAGGAATGACAGAAATAATTCCAACAAAGCCAGGCGGTCAAATTGGCATAAACCCCAAAATTATGTGATGCACTTTTTCAATCACATGGTTCTGCCATTTATTAGATAGATATCATCACTGCTTACATGAAGCATTAATACTGATTTTGAGAATTAGAGCGTACCTACTGTTTATTTAATTTGTCCCAACAAGGGTCAGTTGCTTTTACACAATCTGTTTATATTACCATGTTACCCAAACAAGGTTGAATTTTATTCTGCATGGTGTGAAAGGGCACACAGGAAAGTGATTGTTGATTTTATTTCAGTGCTGCTGACTTTTATTAATTTAACTCAACCAAGCACTTTTCCTCCTCTGTTTTGTCAGGGTCACATTTTTGTCCTGCCTGGAATAGGTGTAGAAAAGAAGGCAACGTCTTGAATCTTACTATCACTTTTGAGTGCAAACAAGGAAATCTTAAGTAAAGCACCTTTAGTGAATTGAGTTAGTAGTGCAGTAAGTGGGACTCGGGGAAAAAAAGAATATAATCTCCCAGGAGGTTTTTTTTGACTCAGTTAAAGCTGAATTGAACTGAGACCTTACCTGTAATTCCAGGCTATTGGGAAGCTCAATACACTTAGAATAGGAGGAATATGTCCGGAAAGTAGGAAGAGATATATGCTGGAGAAAGAAAACTAATATGTTCTCTTTGCTTCCCTCAGCCCTAGTTTTGCTTGTAAGCTTCTTGGAGGGCAGCTTAAGCCTTGGCTGCCCAGCAAAATGTAGCTGGAAGCAACTTGATTTATATTTGTGTGCTCCCATTATATGACCAGGCAAAGTTGTGAACCTCAGGTTTGTGATGGCAGGAGGGGTGAAGGTTCAGTTCCTCACTCACTGGCTTACTAGATTTATCCCTGGGAAAATACTTCCTGGACAATCAGGTCTTGGACCTGCTGTCTTAGACCAAATTACATGTTTAGGTCATGCAGTCACTTCAGGAAACTGGTAAGAACGTCTGTCTGGAAAGCAGTTCAGTTTGCAGATTTCTCTGCTTCTACTGAAAGAGTTTGTGGAATCCTCTAATGGTTAGGAATAGTCCTCTGATTGCAAGCACACACTTACTTGTTGGAGTTTATGCACATTTGTTCTTGTGTCAACACTGTCCCTCACTAGCTGTTGTTCCTTACTCCTAATGTATTTATAGGCTGCAGTCACATCCCTCCTCAGCCCTGGTTTTGCAAACTAAGAGAAGCCAGACCCTTTTCATTCCCGTTCACAGGACAGGCTCTTAGTTTTCCCATCTGTCTTACCAGGCTGTCTCTGTTCATGTGAAAGTCCCAATTAACCTTTTGTCTGGCTGGTTGTAGCTGTGCACAATTGTCCAAACATAATGTCATCAGTGCTTTGCACAATGGAGCAAATATGTATACATTTCTACAATAATATCTCACCCCAGCATTTTTCATGGCCGCAGTATTATTGACTCATAATCATACAGTGTGTAATTAGTATACCAAAGTCTTTCTCCTGCTGTATTATTTCCAACTGATGAACTCCAGCTGATAGCAGGAATTCCTGCTATTAACTGCCAAGTTCATGCTGTTGCACTTCGTGTTATTAAATTTCATCACATTTCTGTATCTCCACTCTTCAAGGTCATCCAGTTCTTTCTCTGCAATGATGCATTGCAAGAGTGCTGACTTACTACTTACTGGTAAAAGAGGAAGGGCTGTTTTTTTTGTTGTTGTTTGTTTTGTTTTGGGTAGGTTTTTTTTTTCCTTTCTCACAACAGGTTACAAGCTGAGCCTCCTGACCAAATAATCTGTTTATCTCATAGTTCTTTGCAGCCTGGTAATACTCTGCCTCAGTCCATGCTCCATGAGCAGAATACTTCTGGGAACGGTGCTACATTGTTTTCCTCAAGGAAACCCTTTTCATTTGTAGTTTTTTTGGTAGTTTGAGAACAAAAGGCATCCAAGAGAGAGAATGACTAGTAAATGGAGGACAATCACTTTCAGGTGTGAAGCCATCCTGGGGATTTTTTTTTTTAAAGCCTCCTACCTTCCTACATGGATGTCAGTGTCATGCAATCCAGATGTTGGCTTCTGTTCCACACAGCCCTCAGAAGGTGTTAAATTGAAGTCAGGCTGAAAAAGAGGTGAACAGGACTCTTATAACAGAGAACAGGAGGATCAGAGGCAGACCCAGCAGCAGCACCAAATTCCCATGTTAACAGGGGTCATAGTTTCTTCCTCAAAGTTAACCCCTTCCCACCTTCCTTCCAGATGTATTGAGGGGCATGTCTTGGCTTGAGTGAAGTCATGGATGCTTGCTGCAGCTTGGGACCTGAAAACCAGGACAAGTGCTCCAGCTGCTTCTCCAGACCCTATTAGCTCTGAAAGGAGCTTGAAGAAAAAAGTCATGTGTGAAGGTAGACCAGGTTTCAGGGTTTTTTTCATGGTCTTGTTATTGTAGCGAGCTAGGGTCATTTGACTGCCTTGGGTTTGTATTTACCATATTTTAACATATTAGGCTTTATTTTCTGAATAACCGCAAGACAGAATTTACTGCATTTGTGATGTGTGGCATGTGGATAACTATCGTAACAGCTGTTTTGCTTTTAAGTCTCTGATATGTACTTTACCTCTCAATCTGCTTTAACGATGCTCCTTGGGCCGGTCTGACTGAAACACCACTCCCCATTATGAAATTATTTACATATTTTTTTTGTTTTTTTGGCTGGGGGAGTATGGGAAAGAGGAAGGATTGAACAAATTTCAAGAAGTTATTGTTGTGAAAATATGTTCTAAGATTAAATAAAATGAGTTCTGATAAAACTTTGTTGAATCAGAGCTAAATTTATTCCAGGTTCCTAGCTTCATTATTTGTACAATTGATTTAATATTTTCCTGTTACAAACTCAACATTTCTAAATGACATGCCATGGAATGCTCTTGGAAAATGCCATGTGACCCCAGACAGGCATTTTGTAGTCTTTAATATTCTCTACCTTATTGTTCTTGTTTCTACTCTAATATTATTTGCCATGCAGGAGCTGTGTCTTGGCTTCTGCAGTAGTTTGCCATTAATGGGGTAGAGCGTGTCATAAATAAGCCTCCAATATGTGCAATAATTAACTTTTAATACTGCCATTAAATCCTTTTAAAGGAGATTGATTAGGTTTCAATTTTGTAAGTTGCTTCAGATTTTCCTCTAAACTGAAGTGTTTCTTTAGGCTATTCTGCAGCTGTGCTTGTTTTCCAGCACTGACAGTCATTCAAATCTATCTTGTGCTATTGTAACCTGCTGTTAGCCCATTAGTTGCAATCTGTGGGAGGAGAAGGAGACAAATTGTGTCACTATTCCTTATCAAGGGACCAAACAGTTGTTTGCCACTTTGACCCTGTGATGGATAGTTATCTTGAGATGTGACAGGTGTGAGGCTGGAAATTTAGAAGGAAACAATGCAGGAGCCCAGTAGCATTCTGTTATTGACACTTGCTAGATAACAACACAGGGTTAATCAATTTCTTGTGTTGTTCTTAACTCGCTGTTCTTTTTGTCTTCAAGATGCAGTTTTTCTCATCAGATTGACATGACAGGAAAAAGGTTCAAATAGATAGCAGACATTTTTCCTTTACCACGTACTGGACACACAATGTCAAATTCCATGAAAAACATATCTTTGTTTCCTTTGACAAATTTTTTTTAAAACTCTTTGAAAGTGGGTCAGGGTCTGGAGAAAGTACAGTTTAAATATCTGAAAGCATTTGCAAGTAAACATCCTTTCTTTGAAAGAGAAACAGTATTCTTCCAACTTGATTTTTATTGTCAGCAGG
Organism: Pterocles orientalis; assembly: GCA_011057875.1. Classification (NCBI taxonomy): domain Eukaryota; kingdom Metazoa; phylum Chordata; class Aves; order Pterocliformes; family Pteroclidae; genus Pterocles; species Pterocles orientalis. Next base: position 692,406 of record WKFP01013929.1, read on the forward strand.
TTTTTTTCCATTGTTTCCACAAACTAACTTGTAGTAGCTCATCTCTTATTATTTTCTTCCCAGACGTGAACTAAAGTAACTGTGAAGAAAAAATCTAGTACCCAGAACTTTAAATGATCACACTTACTTAGCTCTTCTCAAAACACACAGTTCAAGGAAATGCAGATCCACGACAATTTATGCTGATATTTTAGACCAGGTTTGGTTCTTTTATGACCTTCAGAAAATTGACTACTAGTGCAAAATTCACAGAGTCTTAAGAAGTGATAAAGATGGTGTTCAACATGTTTAGGAAGCACTGAGAGAGTGACAGGAGTTTATGTGTGAACTAAGGTTCACATTTAGTAAGGATTTCTGGTAAAATGATAAAGCTATAGAATTTCAAGGAACCATCAATGAACATTGGAGTCCTGCTGTACTAGAATTAAATAACAGGAATTGTGTCCAAAGAGTTCACAGTTGAAGTAGCTGAGACACGAGATGAGGAGAACATTATTGTCATTTCACTAAAGGAATAAAATCACATCACCAATGGAGACTTTCTTGAAGTCTCCAGAAAGCTTGCAGAAGCTGAAGACCAACCTCCAAGACCATATGCTCATGTTGAATCTACAAGGTATTGGTAATGGATCTTAGTTTTGGATATACTTGTTTACTCTATTTCTTTGTCCTGCATTATTCTCTTATACAAACCAACTTGTTTAGGCAGAAGTTCTTTCTGATGGTAAAGGGGAAATTTCAAGAGCACTGACAATGCTCTTGAATGGTAAACAGTAAGGGACCAGCCTGCTTATAGTCTGCATACTGTATTGACAAAGTTAAAATTTGTCGTATGTTTAGTTAGAGAATTACACAGTGCATTGTGTGCCAGAAAGCAAAACAGAAAACAGGCTGTTGTTCGCTTTACTAAGTATACAGGTCATTTGAAAGCCTGTAGTAGCATCGAGCAGTGCCTGCATGTGTGGATGCCCCAGCACAAAGGTTTTCAGGACTCCTGATGGGGTGGAGGGATGCTCTACACTGCTCTACAGCTCCTCTTGCAGTATGACAAAACAGGTTGACGAGTTAGTGTAAAGGCACATTTTGTTTCCTGATTCCCATTTCCAAGATCTGGCCTCAGGAAATGGGCTTTGGACACATTTCACTTCTGCCTGTCCTTTCCTCTTCAAAACTTTGCGTGTGTTTAGTCACGTACCATGCACATAGCCATGCTTTGCAGGGCAGAGTTGTGATGTACACTGTATCAACTTTTTCTGTCTGACAGGTGCTCACAGAAGTTCCTTTCATCTCCACTGTGGGAAACGTTAAGGATGGAGAGTGATACACCACTACAATTCTGAAATGTCTCTATCAGGTTTCCACATTAGCCTGCTTTCACCAGTTCTTTTCCCTTGCCTTCTGAGTTTAAGTAGCTGCCAATTAAATCTCAGAAAGGTCTCATTAGGTTTGAAGCTCCTGTCAGATGGAGCTGGAGGAAAATTTATCATGTGAGATTCATCCATGAGATTTGAAAAACTTGCTTCTGTCCATCCAAAGCACATTCAGGTTCTATGGAGTGAGCAGTAATTAATCAAACGCAGTGCTATAGGAAATAAAAAAATATTCTGATGCACAAGTGTAGCTAGCAACTCCTCTCAACATTTGCCTTTTAGCAATAGCAGTTGACCACCCAGTTCAGCAGGAGACGTATAAGTGACATCTGTTCCCGTGTCACTGTGGCTTTCCTGAGCAGAAAGGTACTTTGTGTGCTTTATAGCTGCTACATGGCTGACATTGTTCTGCCATAACCTTTTGCCCCTGTTCTTGCTCCCCATGCCCCTAAACCTTGGTTCCTGCATGCTTCTCTGTCTTCCACCCTAACTCCCTAACAGCTGAACGGCAGCAACTCAGATTCCTAAGCAAAAGCGGCAATAAAACAACATACCTCCAAATGAAGGAGATGTGCAGGTTTCTGAATGCTTGAGTGACAGTTTTTAGTCATCCACGGCAGATGGAATTTGATCTTTTACAAAGAATTACCTCGAGTCAGTTAAATAAACAAGGTTTATCAGGAAAATATTTAAGAAGATGCTCCTGTCACTGGGACTGGTCTACGTTCATGTTCATCTATCTCCAGACTTTCTGTGAAACGCTGAAAGCTTGCAGCCCAACTTCTTGAAGTTATTTGAAGACTACTTAAATCCAGCTGCCTTTCAGAAGGAACAGGCAAAGAGCTTTTCCCTGAGAGTGTCATTGTTCAAAACAGAGAAAAGATCTGTGTTAAATCAGAAATTACCAGGCTGCAGTACACATATTAATCATTGTATCTGAAATACTTCCAAGTAATAGCCAGCAACAACTCTGAGTTGTCTCTGTGCAATGTATTCACAACCTGGGCCACACAAATGAAAGCCTGTGGACCCCACCATTAAATTCACCTTACTTGTGCAAAGAGACTTAAATAGCTAAATATCAGTAAAAATCTACACATCTACTATCCTACTTTTAAAATAGGGATAATTTTGTAATGTTTCTGCTGGTTACTATATCATAAACTTCTAGAAAAAAAGGAGTGTTTGATATTGTGCTATGTTCAGTGTATATTATGGTGGGTCTTGATTGTGACTGGGGCTTGATGGCTACTGTAATACAAACAAATAATAATAATAGCTTAAGGATATCAAACAGAGAAGGAGGACAGAATGCCTTTTATGCTTACAAAAAGATGATGTCAATTGATCTAGATTTCAGAAAGTAGTAGAAGAGAAGTGTATTTGTTATTGTTAAAAGCTGGAAATCTCTCAGCCTTTGATTTATTTGTAACACTGTTTAGCACACTGTTAACTACAAAAAGAGAAAGAAGAACATAATATACCAGTGTAGTTGCTAATATTCTTTAGAAAGATCTAGTAAAGAACAAAAAGAAAGGCATGACAGGATTTTATCTAATACAATTCTTTGCTCAGTCTCAATCAATGTTCTATCTAGTGGAATGCTTTTCTCCCTTGTTAATCAGAACAGGGTTCAGATGAAATCAAATAATTTGCAGATGAATTGCTAATATGTCCTGTCATGCATGCCCTTCTAACAGCATGTCTTTCTAGCCTGTTGAAATACTTACATCATATGGAGAGACCTGAAAAGTCTGAATATTTTAGTTCACTGCCAAGAAAAATTATTTATCAATGGCACATACTGTGTTGATATATACTACAAGAACAGATTTTTAACTAAGAATGAACATTAGGACAAGACCCTTTCCCTTCCTCTAGAGTATGAAGACAGACTGGGATGCTGTGCTCTGTTCCTCAGAACCTCCAGGAAGACGCCTCAAATCTATCTTAGCTACTAGTGTGGCTCTATTAAACACAGTGTCAGGGTACTTATAAGATTCAAAGTAATTAATCCCACAGGCCTCCTGAGAAGTAGTGTAGTGCCATTCTCACATTATATGGATGGAGAATGGAGGCACAGGAAGCTTATGTGGGTGGTGTGAAGGCGGCTGTAGATGGTAGGATGTACTTGCATGCCTGGAAGTGCAGCTATCAAATGATTTGCCATGTTATGTCACAGCCTCTGTCCTTAAAATGTAGTCCCCTGTATTTAACAAAAAGCCCCAGTTTTGCTGCAGGATAGCCACTGACTCTAAACCATCCCTTAACTGTCTCAGCACATTTGCAGCAATCATCTATTCCTCAAAGTAATTTCTGGAGTAAATACTTGCTCATCAAATTAGACTTGAGTTTCAAGAATGATCTTTTTCTCCGTTGCTCCTGCAGGAAACAGTGTGTTATGAAAAAGGGCTTTGTTCCCTTTGGCAGTCAAGCTAACTCCATCAAAGAAGCTCAGGGAGAGGGAGCTCAAAGTTGTCATTAGAATTTCAGGCAGATCTTGCTTGAGTTGCTGAGGGTTGCCATCATTACATGTCGGTGCACAGCAAAGGTCAGCCAGATCAAAAGCTCTGCTCAGCAGCCAATTAATATATTGTTTAATATATTAAACATGTATCAGGGAAAATACGAAAAAATGAAATACAATTAAAGTTTCAATAAAGAAAAGTGAGAGCGACTGCAATATAGCCTACAAGTGCCACCCAGGAGGGCTGGGATAATTTGCTATGATAGGATTAATTTACAGTTCTCTTGCTTTTGGGGGATTTAAGCCTTCAATTTTAATATTTCTTTGGTGCATTATCTGTATTTGCATTTATCATTGGCTTGTACAATAGAATTTTCACAGGACTTGATGTTTTGAAGCCCTAACTTAGGTCTTGGTCCAACTGCCTTTGAAGTCAACAACAAGATTGCCACTAAGTTCAATGAGGAGTTGGATCAGGCTCTATAATCACTATGGACTCATTATAATCTCACAGCTGGTAACAACCGTTTAGAAGTGTAGCATAAAAACTGTGATACTGGCAGGATGAGTTCAGTGTGAAGCAGAATCCCTTCAAGTTTAACATAAATTTAACAATTTAAACAGCCTTTAGAATTAGCTGCTCTCTTTGCACACTAATATCTGACGACTATCTGGAATGTACTAAAAAGGAGGGAGCCTCTGTATTTGCTTGAATTGCTTAATATGCTTTTGTTTCTTTAAGTCCAAATCAAAGCAAGTAAAAAATTTTTCCTCTATATCTCTGTTGCCACAGAAAACAGTTTTTCTGCAAAATGGTTGCTTTTCCCATGCTTTGCTAAAATGGCTGCTGCCAGGACTGGGTCTAGGAACATGGCAATTGAAGAAGCTCACCCTTTTCTCATTACATCTCACAGTTGGTATACAAGCAGCAACGCCGTCTTCTTGCTGTGTGAATGCTCAGATTGCTGTGATGAACAAATTGAGGGCAGATCCCTTCTGAATGAATTGAAGCTTTACAATAGTTTTTCAAGAGAGACTGCCTGAGTCACGGTGTGATTATAAACTAAAGAGTGAATGTTTCTGCTCGGATTGAGGGGTCCCCGGATTCAGGTGAGGCCTGCCAACACAGGTTTAGATTAATGTAAATGAGATGTACATTCTTCTTGGGCAATCACTTTGCTTTGTGCCCTTCAAGTATGCTTGCAAGTACCGGTTCAAAGAGGTCTTAAAGGTGAATGAGGAGGAAAACTTTAGGGCTCAGAAGTGTCTAGGTGACTCACATTCTGCACATTTACCCACTGAATTTGCACACGAGAAAACGATGCATGCATAAATCTCTGCTTGTTTTCATGTGTGTCGCTCAGGATTTGTCCTTTCACAAAGTATTTTAAAATCTTTACCAAAAAACCCAACTGCTTCCAGAACTGCTGTTTCTTTGCAATGCAGAAGATTTCCCAGAAGAACGTGACTCCCCCTTTGGACCAGATGCAAGTGAAACTACTTTGAATATCGGTGTGGTTGCTTTTCATGGGTGAGGAAAAAGGCTGCACAAAAAGTACCTGGCAGAAGTGAATGTCAGGCATTAGGTATCCAGAGAAGACCTGCAGGTAACAGGCGCTGTAATGACAAAACACCTAGATTGTCATTACCATTCGCCAGTTTTGCTTCTGATAAAGTCCCCGGATGTTGTTGGTCCCAGAGAGCCAAGAAAAATTTCAAGGGATAGTTTTCACTGATTTTTGGAGCTTCTTCATAGAACAGCAGGGGTTCAGGGCACAACCCAAAGTACCCATCTAGTTTGCTCATGGTATTGTAATGATCCTTACTATATTAATTTTTGCCCTTTAAAAAAAAAATTCTCTGTCCCGTATGCCAGATTATCTCCCATGACAATGGTAAATAATGACTGTATGGGATAGATCTTTGTCTCCTGTATTGGCTTATCTTCAGGACTGAAATATGTAAAGCTTCAGAACCCATTCACATTCACACACAATTCCACATACAGAAAGACAGAATAATCCTCATATCATGCTACAGTAGTAATCTAGTTTAATGCAATCCTGGAGGGTAGGCTAAACCAGTGAACCATTTCTGCTTTACTGATGTGGTTTATGCAAGGCACAGAGCCCCAGGAGAGAATGATTGCCTTGTAATGTAGGAGTCCATCCATTACACTGTACATTGAACCAGTCAATTGACTTGTTTATGGCATGCTTAATGTTTGGGGAATCTGAACTTCTGATTCACTTCAAGTCCTTTTAATTACAGCATATTCCTTGAAAACAGATGCTTTTAATATTCAACTTGAGTGTTTTATAAGCTATGCAAATATTTTATTTGTGGTATTTCTCTGGTGCTCACAGCCAAAACATGGTAGTCAATTTTTCAGAAGACTATTTTATCTCACTGAAACCTGGGGAAATTAATCTTTCCAAAAGTTACTTTTTCCTTTGCAGACTATACATAGTACTCTACCTTAAATTTTATGCTGTATCGAATCTTTTGAGTTTTCTCTTTTAAAGAAATGGCAGTGTAATATCAGTCTGTGATGTTTAAAAATGCATAAATAAATTTTTGAATTTTTGGTCATCTTGACTAAATGAAGTAGTGGGGTCATTTGGCAGTATTTTATACTGAAGATATTTTTTGTCGTTGTACACCTACACTAGTAGCTGTAGTGAAAAGGCTGGAAATCCTAGCATGAAGCTTTCCTGCTAATGTACCACATTTTGAAGAAGTGAATACACTCTAATTTGCAGGGACCTGCCAACTTAAGAAAACCAGTTGAAGAAACAAAACTGAGCAATGTTGAATTGCAAATATGGGTACACCACTAGATATCTGAATTTTGACCATGAATCATTGTTCTTTATTACATTCCCATACATAACAATTTCTCTATACATTCTATTACATCTAAAAATCAAACTAAGCATGATGATGATGACGATGATGTCAGAGTAACAGGACTGGCAAGAAAGAGTCACTCAGAGGCTGACAGAGGAAAGGCTACCTCTAAGCATCAGCTCCCCAAAAGATCCCCAGCCCACAAAAAAAACCCCCCTCAGACCCATAGAGATTGGAGACATCAACACTTATTAGCACTTCCCACCCCTACCACTGAAGTCTCAGCCCTACCCTGTGCTCCTACTGTTGCTCCTAGCTCCTTTCTAATGTTTCAGAGGGGTTGCATAGTTTCTACCAAGACAGAAAACAAACTCTAAAAAAATCTGTGTTGAAGCAACTACTTGTGCCAGAAAGAGTGTTGAGTGCAATAGTAATGTAACAGGGAAAAAAAATAAAGAATTATCAATTACTTTTTCCACTTAAAGAAACAATAGGGTGAAAATACTCTCAAGAGTAAATTTGTTTTAATATTCACACCCTGAAAAACTTGGAGCCCTGCTGTTGGACTGCTGTTTTCCTCCACCCTGGCTATGTCTCTCCAATTCTCAGGGTCAGGTTGACCTTAATTGTACTTATCCATTCAAAAATACCTTGGATATAGCTCAACAGTCCATGGCAACCCTTAGCTTCTTGCTTGCCCTGTATCACCCCCTTCCATTGCTCTTCCTCCAGTCTCCCCTGGGAGATACCAAGTCTCAACACATTTTTCCATTTCTTAGTTTGCAAGACAAGTGTGAGCTGTTCCCTATCATTATCTCCTAATTACATGATTATTTTCCTTACCTCGTAGATGCCTGTGTCCCTCGGGTTGTGCATGGCCACCACACTGTGTGCTGAACCTGCAAGGGGCTGCAGCTGACGCTTGTGAGGGTCATTGTGCTAAACCTCACCTCCCCACTCTGATCAACAGAAAAGTTAATCACAAAGCTCTTTATGCCCCCCTTTTCTGTAAACAATTTACCCCCAAAGCCACAGAATTCAACAATATTTTCTAGTGATGGGTTTCACAGCACTGAATGTTATTCGTCTTTCCATAGACTTGTCTTCCTGGGCTGAACTCTCAGCAGAGTTTACTTTTCTTTAGTATCTCACATTCAGTCAAAAATTAGGCTTCCTTCTCTGATTAAAAATATCTTGGAAAACTTATACCCAATTTGGTGTTTTCTTCGTCTTCTGGTCTTTTAAGTATCACTGATTTCCGCATTTTACTTTCTTGGTGGATTTCTTGGTACGCACGCATGCATGCACGTGCACGCACATCTACAGAAACTAACTGGTGTTTGCAAGTTGTATCTCTTTTTCCTGGATGGTCTAATTCTTCCAGTTCGGGCATTAGCGCTTAGGTACGTGCTGAAATGCTTTCCTGAACCAGAGCCCGAATGTTTAACAACGTGAAGCGAAATGGATGGACATTTTAATATTTCCTCTTGTATGTGAAATACTCTTTCATCTCTGTATATTAGGAACATATTTTCGGGATCATTTTGAAATAATGCTCTCTTGTTCAAGCCCAAAGCAGAAACACACATGTTGAATCACCCAGTGTGCTTTTCATTTGGAGATGGAGGAGCGGGCACTGGCGATGCTTTTGAAGAGGTTTTGTATGATTGTGGATGCTCGATGTGCATGATTGCACCAGCAGCTGGGTGTGCACACAGGCAGCAGCAAGGACACATTTCAGAAGAGCATGAGTGAAATTTCCCTCCCTCCTCCTGAGTGCATTTGCTCCTGCTTGATAAAGAAGAACGTCATCTCTCAGAAGAAACTCCGAAAAAGGTCGTCAAGCTGAATTTTGTCCGCCTGATAATTTTTGTTCTCCTTTATAGCTCTACAGGAACAACCTTACACACTGTTGCTGGAAAGTTGCCAGTGGAGTTTTTTTAAAAGTTTTTTTTTATGATTTGGCTAAATTTCCACAAAAAAAAAAAAAAGGAACCTGCTAAGTCATTGTTCAGCACTCCATGAGTCTACAACAAAATTGTATGCAATAAAAATAGATTGCACCCTTTCCTACTGTTAAATACCATGAAAGAAACAAGAGCATTTACAGTATGCTGAAAGGAAAATGCCTTCTCCTACCCATAATAAAATGTGTGAGTTCAGGGTCACTTCCTAATAGGTGTTATTTCCTCTATTTTAATAAAGGTATTTTAACACCTGTACTCCATGCCAGACAGTATTGTCATTTTTTCCACTGATTGGCTTAACCATATGCTGGAGCAGGGAGGAGGGGGGAGGGTACAAGCACTCTTCAAACATTGCTGCTTCATGCCAAACACAACCAATGTGCAGAAGGAGGAAGCCAGAGAAAGCAGCAACCACCCCTAATTACAGCCAGACGACTTCCAGTCCGGCAAGGAACGGGGAGGCTTTCAGGATGGAAAAAGGTCAGGAAGCCCATCTAGGTCAGCCAGCCTCTGGCTTTGAATTGGCACTTGTACTACCCTCACCCACCCCCACAGCCTCTCACACAGACTATTTTTGTTCTCCAAATAGTTGCCCAATGTGTGCTGGAAACTATTTATACTCGTTGGGACTGCCTCTGTCCTTAGTGTTTTTCTCCATGTGGAGCGGTGACCTTTGCGAAGCTAGAGACCAAGCCTCCTGTGTATGGGAAGCTTGGTGACTCCTATAGAAGTCATCAAGAGGCTTTAAAAAATAAATGAAGCTCTTGTTGCAGGATAATTTTATATTTCCATGGATTATTTTTTTATGTTTGCTGGAGTATTTTTTTCGTAAAATATCATTGCGTCCTCCTTTCACTGGATGAGGAGTATAACACGAAAGTTTATGTAAAGCAGAGATACTACTCTGCTGTCACCTAGTTTCTTGGGCAGATCTCACAAGCTGGAGTGTCCTGGGTTTTGTGTGAACCACTTCCTCAGTGCCAGCCCATTTTGCATCCATACTGATTTCCACACTGAATCTTGGATCCAGCTGGGCTGGGAACATGGAAGCAGCCAAATGGAGGCATGAATTTCTTACGGATTTGTCAAAAAGGCAACCAGCAGACCTGTGGTCACATGAAGCAGAGCACAGGCTTTCTTGAATAATTTATAGAGCCTTAGTGGTTCTTGCAGCTTTGCTCTTCATTGCTGTAACAGAAGATGAAACTACATATGTTTCCTGTGATTCGGGGTTTGGCAATAGATACATTACACAGGACGATGAATGTATGTAGCCTTTTGTATATGTTTCTAAGCATTTGCTTGGAACTGGAAGGTCATTTTGCTCAGGCAAATTACAAATCCTCTGTAAGAAAAAAGGAAGAATATTTGTGATCTCTGTCAGATATCATAGCAAACTACACTGTAAATGCACCCTTTTTTTTTCTTATTTCCTGTGTTTGACAACCAGAATGCAAAACTCAACTGTGTTAGTATGACTGAAGGCCAGAAGATCAAACAATAATTATCCATAATGGTGCAAAGGCATAAAAAATGCTCTCTGACCTTTACAGTAGGCCATGCTGTACAGACAAATTTGCTAAGCTGACTTAAACACTCAACTCTAATATTCTTCTGCACAGATGTAATTTGCACGAGCTTTTTGTTCTGCATGACCATGGGTTAGAGGACAGTGGCCAAAAAGTGTCATTAGTGCAACCACAGCTTATTAGTCATAGATGACTGGGCTTGTTGCAGGAATTACTGGGGAGAACTCCACAACCTGCATCATGCCAAAGGTCAGAGCAATTGACCATAAAGATCTGCCCTGGTTTTCAAATATATTAATCAATATTCTCGCAGTACTTAGGCAATAAGGATAACAATAGCCATCTGCTGAAGGCTAGCATTACATTCACAGTGGCACCAGAACTAGTTTTACCACAAACCAGTACACAAATCAAGTAGATATAAAATAAATAAATACAGGAGATAGGGGGGCCAAAAGGGCTTGTGGTGAGCTTGATACTACCATTTCTCTCTCCCCTTTGTAAAAAGCTCTGGAAGGAAGGAAAAAATATTTTAAACATCAAAGAGGCTAATGAATAGGGATGCCAGGATATTCAAAGACAGTTAGAGACAGTATTGTCAGGAGTTGTTTTCCAAGCTATGATACTAAAGATAGTAGGAACCAGCAAAGAAAAGAACACTGTAAAAATGCAAATCTGCTAAATGTTGGATCTATTAATCCATAGCACACTTTCTTCTGAATCGTACTTACTCAGATGTACAGGCAACAAAAAGTATTTATAATATTTGCATAATTTCAAACACCCAGTTCATAAATTATTTATTGGTTGTGGTCAAATGAATGTTAGCACTTTCATAATTATCTTTTGTGTGAAAGGTCGCACAGTTTACAGAGACATTTCAATGGCAACTGAAGATCTGTGAGTTCCTTCAGCATTACAGAGAAGAAATGTCAGCTAATTGTAGAGTTCCTACACATTTGCTCTTGAAAAGTGGCAAAGCTAAAAGGATTACATTTAATTTTAATTTATTTTTGAAAGAATACTCACTTTTGTGTAGAGTCCTAGTAGCTCACATAGAGCCTCTGTGCTGGACATTCAGAAACAGTCAAAAAAGGAGAATAAGCTTGTAAGAGTAATTTTTTTTAACATTACAAGCCCGCTGGAAGTTTTTCAATTAAAAGAGACCATACGTTTGTCATGTTCTGCAATATTATCCATTATTTAGGCTGAATTCTAAATGAGTAAAATATTTTCTATGCACTGTGAGTGCATGGTCTTTTAACATGCTCAGGAATAGTGGGACCCCTTTTCCTTGCAGGGTGAATCGACTTGGCAGAAGAAAAGGGATGGAGAAGCACATCCAGCAGTCAGAGAGTATTTGAGCAGAGAAACAGATAACTTCCAACAGTCATTGAGCAGAGGGCATGGAGCTCATGGGCATCTCCAAAGCTGTTGTTGGGGTCCACCATCGCACAGACAGACATTGGTTTGCCACACTTCTCTGCTACTGCTAATTATTAATTTAGGTGAATGTGCCTACACTGAACTAGCTGACACTTTAAAACTTTTTTCTAACTATGTATACATAATAAAGATGTAAATTTTAGAGACTTACTTTCTTATTTCCTTCAAGTGAATTCTTGAATGTTGGGTGTGCCAAATGTTGAAATCTTTGGCATATACTTTAACCTCACACTTATTCTGAAAGGAGGAAAGATTAAAAAAAGAATTTCCCGAAATTTGCTACCAACATGGGATTAAAGTAGTTATTTAATGCTTTAAAGAATAACAATCGTACTAAGAAAGACTATTTCCACTATGTAATGGAAGAAGACCTCATATCATGTAAGGAAATAATAGCTGAGGAGAAGGTGGAAATAAGCCTTACTTTCACAGTAGAGTAAATGGAAATATAAAGCTAAAATCACCATACGTGGCTAATGAAGAGCTGACGGCAAATTTCAGGTACAACACTTTCATTAAAAACAGCGTTCAAATCCTCCATAACCCATCACATCACTGTAAGCCAAAGAGGAAGGACAGAACCTGACAACCACTTGGGGAGCCTTCCAGCCTGAAACTCAGGCCGACTCTGATTTTGGCTAGGTTGTAGAAGTCAGTGGGAATAAGACTCTGCTGTTCTGCTGACTTTTGGAATAATAAATCCAGACGCCAGTGAGCCTTCACAGAAAATGGCCTGGGAGCCAATATGCAAGCATAAGATATAAAGTAGAACAGAAATGTGAATTAAATATATGAATTCCTGTATGTAGACAGGGAATATGCTTTTCCACTTCAGTTTTTATGGAGAATTTCTAAACTACATCAGACTTGTAGAGCTGACTCATAACATCATGTGCCGTGGTAAGTTAAACACGGTTAACTCGTGCAATGAGAGAGCTCACTTACTGCTAGCATATAATGCCTTGAGTTTATTCTAAGTGGCAAACTGTGCTTGTACTTAGACGGTATAAGTTTTAAAACTTTATTTAACAAGATTGTATAAAGTTGTTGGTTAAAGGGTTTGGCTTCTTTGAAGAAACTCAACATCCATATATAATTTCTTGGAAACAATTCAAAATACTTTGAAAATACATTTAGTATCAGAATATACATACAATGTATACTTTTATATGCAATAGATTTTCTGTACTTCACACCAAATTGTGCAATTAATTTGGACACATTTGGCGGGAAATAAGTTTTTGTATGTATGGGAATTGGTTAAGTAATGCAATGAACGTGGCGGTTGAGTCAGACCTTTGTAAATGAATTAGGAAGGTTCCCCCTACTTTCCTGCAAGAGAAAGCAAAATTGTTTAATATTTTATGAGAGTGAGTGTTTTAAACAGTTCGGAATGGTAAAACCACTCATCAAAGGCTATTTGAACACTGTGGTGCATCACAGCAACGGATTTGCTGTCAAAAGGGAATTGAACAGAAGTTTTTCTTTGCTAACACTTGCTCTTAAGAGCGTAATGACTCATGCAACTGGCTTAACCAGATTAATAAATCTTCACGGATGGAGAGATTCTGGAACATTTATTTCAACTCATAACATTGATATGTTCATCTCTTGTATTCAGGAAGACTTGTTAACTGGGAGATCCTAAAAGATTTGGAAACGGTCTTTGTCTCCTCTTTTCCCCAGATGAAAATGTCAGGGATGGAGTGAACAGAAGTCAAAAGTTTTCTGTTCCTGAAGGCCCCTCTGTAAAGAGGAATCCACTGGTGTCTGGGAGAAAACCATCTTGGTGAGGATGTGGAAAGAGTACAGCTGGAAAAATGCTATGGTATCAGCTGAATTCTGCTTAAGATTTCATTTTCACCAGTGATTAAACAGGATGTACTAATTAATGAAGCAAAATAAACCGAATCACCTCGGCATAAGAGATGGAAAATAGTTTCCTATAGAAAAAAATGATATTATTCAAAATTTCCTTTTATTAGGTCATTTTACTCAATGGGCGGAAATAAAACTCCCTAATAAGGAGGAACAATGGGAGATATTAAGTACAATAGAATCAGTGTGGAGGGGTTTTGGATATGGAGAAGCCAGGGAAGGAACTGCTGCAGTCCTAAATAGCCACTGAATACTCTGTTCTCTGGATTGTTTGAGAAAACAATCAGAATGACCATCTGCATATTTATGTGCTGTCATTCATTTAAAGCTACAGGAATTTTAAAAATTAAAACAGAAAAATGGTTATTTTGAAGTTTGCTGATTTTTTTTTTTAAGAAAGCAGTGGCGTGCCTTTTAGAATGGAATAAAAATTTCCTAAGAATGAGCAAAACTTTAACATAAGAAAAAAAAAATCTCTGCCCATAAGTACTTTCAAGTTTTTTGTGTTTGTCTAAATATCTTGGAATGAAACCTAGAAATGTTGCTCATCTTCATTCTTCACTGCTGCACAAATGCTACCACCCGTCTTTACTTGGCATTTTCCCAACAAAAGACACATACTCCTCTGAACACATTTGACTGAAAATGAAGAGGAAGCTGTAGTTCAAAGCTAATTACATCTCGCTAGATCTTCTTTTCTCAGTCATTCATTTCTGCTCACACATGCTACTGCTTAGCAGTCCGCACTGTTCTCGGCCTTCAGCAGAACCATCCTCATCTCTTCCTGCCGTTAGCTCACACCATAAAAATACACACAAGCAGAAAACAGCAATTAACAACTCTAAGCTCTCTTTACTGCACAAATCAATCAATAATGGCTGGCATGACTGGCAGCACAAAGTATGTTCTTCATTCTAGCCTTGGAAATGAAAACTATTTTCTTCAGAAACTTCCAGCTTTAGCGGAGTAGAATTAGAGAGGCCAAACAGATTAAAGAGTGCAAAACCCTAGTTCAGATGCAATGTTTGACAGCATATTGTGCTTCCCCCAGACTGGTTCAGATTGGTTTAGGTGGTTTCTCTGGCAGTCAGAAATACTGTAGCCCTGGAAGAAAACCATGTGTTTGTGGGTGATTGCGTTTTTCTGTTGTACTTTGAAAGATATGTTGACCACACCATCTTCTGCGTCTTGAATAACGTGATACCATTGTATGTCACTTGGCATCTACCCACATCACAGTCTCTAATGAGAGGGCATTATCCTTGGTAGGCAACCCCTCCAGTTCCTGTCAATGGTTTGAAGTAAAGATATCAGTTGCATTCAAAAACTATCCACAGCAGGGTGTGCAATATGGGCATACGTTGGCATGTGTGTACATTTCATGTTTACACAAATCATGTGTGCTTTCAGCTTGCTTTGATACACCTGACTGCTGGTTACCGATCAGGAACCGTACTTCTCATGTCAGGTTAATCGCTTGATCTTAATATATGAATATTTCTGAGATATCCATTTCCTCCATAAATAATGAAGTTGCAGACTCTAAATTACTGCACAGCAGATCTCCAAACTCTTCTGTAGCACTGCTTGCTGTATTGCCATCTCTCTGAGCCTCATTTAATCAGAGCTGACAATGGCATACCAGTGTGTATATTGTGCTTATAAATTCAAAGAGGGTTTTTTCACTGTTTTTAGCTTCTCCCCTTGTTTGTAAGACCTATATGCTGGTGGAGTCCCAGGTCAAACAGCATACTCCTGAAACACAATGTTTTGATACATGTGGGACAAAAATATCTCATATTTGAACAGCATTTCAGAGATGCACACTTTTGGACATTACTGTTATTCCCCAAGAGAAGTATTCGATGAAGAAAGGGGAATGGGGAACACTGAATGTGAAACTAGAAGGCTGTGAATTATTATGGATATACCCATACTTGTTTTTCTACTGTTTTAATGGGTTTGGGGTAAAGTTCTCTGTCAAGTAAGAGAGGGGAGAGATGAATTTCAGTAAAGGTGCATTCATCTGCATATCAGATCAATTGCAGGAAAATTGTTTTAATTCTTACAATGATTTTTTTTCCATAAATCTCCATTTTCTTCTAATTCCTTAAGTCCACAGAGATACTCCTTTAATTATTCTGCCCTTGGCCATTACTGATCCATTAAACAGTGCCTAACCAGTTTTAAAGATGATATAATCTAGTGGCTTCTTAAGTAGGATATACTTATCCTGATCCAAAAGCCAATGAAGCTGAAGAGAAAGACCCCTGTTACGTTCAGTGGAGATTGAATAGGGCACTTGACAGGAAATAAATGCTGAACTGGAAATCTAGGTGTGATCCTCACACTGTGCTATAGTTTCTAGGCTCTAATTAAGCAATCAAATTACAGATTATAAGAATACCCCTGTGAGATAAGGGGTAGCCACCCCTTAACATTCACCTTCTGCTTTGGTAGATAAAGGTGCATTATGAGTCCCTCTGAGCTTACTGAGGAGAGATGTGAGCAGCAAAATGCATCTGGAGAAACAGTGCCTTGCAACCAAATCCCTTACAATACTCCTGTTCATGCCAGATCTTTGCCACGTTCTTCACTGAACCTGTTTTTACAGCAAAATATTTTGACCCATCAGTTTCATGCACTGAATAACTACCCACTTGTTGGCCACACACTTGGGTGGGCCAAACCTGTCTTCCCATCACAGCCTGTTGTATCACCACTTCTGTGTATATCAAAGTGAAAATAGTGTGGCCTAAAATACTGGTGTTCCAGCAGCCTCAGAAGACCTTTTAGTGTTAAACAGCTTATTTTCCTAAATAATGTGAAATAAGCCTTTGTTCATATTTGCTCACTTGCCACTTTAATTCGTACTCTGACTTTGGATGCAGCTGTCCTGTTCTCCTGGCTTCTTTGTTGATACATATATTAGCTTGAGGTTCAGGTAAAATTCCTGAGTATTTGAAACAAGAGAGCAGTTTTTTGTGTGCTGCTTCTAACTTTTTGTATGGGTTGTATTTCTTGCTCATTTTCATAGTCCCATTAATGGGTTTTGAGGCGCTGGTCTGGCAAAAACATACTGAGATGATAGCTGAGCATCCAAGATGCCATTATCTTAAATATAACTGTTATTAGTTTAGGTGATTCGTTTTTCTTCCTGTGTCCTAGAGGCAGCTGGACTCCCAGCTTGGTCTGTGCTAGGTAGGAACGGCATTTCTGACTCCACAAAAATAAGAAGAGAGAAAGCTGTAAGCAGTGAATGCAGGGAAATGAACATGTTGGGTTTTTTTGTGAATGCACGTAGCTAAATTCTTTTAACTGAGCTGACCCCCAAAAAGAAAAGGATGAAAAACTGCTTTTATCAAAGCTAAACAGCTCAGTCCTTCAAAAGCTAGTATCCGTCCCAGCTCCAGTATAATTTATAGCACCGATGGGTTAGTATAAGAACGCAGGTACTGAGTGTGCATTTGGGTATCTCTGCAGGCTTCTGCTAGTCACTTCACTAGCACCTACCCAGCTCCAGTCTGAGTCTTTTTCTGATGGGAGGTGCTGTGATGTCCTTTGTCATGGGGAGGGATATGAAAGTACTCCTACAAGAAGAAAGAATACCACCAGAGATCATACTGACATCCCCAATCTTGCCTGCTTGACTTAACGGTAGCGTAGCCATGGCAACATGGATGATTCTTTAAATTTGCCAACTGAAGATTTACCCAGTGTCTCAGGCAAGCTTTGAAGCTGATCTTCATGTTACCACCCTGTACATCATGCTCAGTGCTTGAGAAGCAGCTAGACATATCTGCACAATATACTGGTGTGGTTGGGAGTGCAATATTAAGATACTCCACTTAGAACATAGGAACAGAGGAGGCAGAATGAGATCACTTCCCCAGTGAAGCACACACATGCATCTTGTTCTTGGTTTTACCCTGTGAGAATGGTAAATCTGGAATCCATTTAGCATTGCACAGATATCTTTTCAACGACAAGTTGAAAGCACAGAGTTACTGTAGCCCACTGCCCATGCTCTCCCTATAAACAATTGGAACTGATAGTTGGAAAATGCTGGGATTCATATTTCTCACCAAAGAGAGCAGAGCCTTATGAGTGCTGAAAACATAACTTGTGTCTCTGGTCTGCAAACTGTCAAATCCAACTCAAGCGAGAAGTTCCCAGGCTCTATCAGGTTATGGAAGAAGACATCTCTGTAAAAGGAAGACCTCAAACCATGATAGCAAATGGCATTCCTTTGCTATGCCGACTGCTCTCCATCTCACGCGTGTGCAAATGGAAACCCCTCTTGAAGTGACACCCCTTGGAAGAGGTCTGGGCAATAGGTCATCCCCTAAGCAATGATAACCTCAAGCCATCCTGTAACTAATCTGGGATGTTTTATTAGACTGAATCACATTACCATCCAACCTAGGGATATCTGGAGTTTCAGACCATGTTCTGGTTTCAGGACATTTCCAACAGCTAAACAATTCCTCCATTTTTGCACAGATTCCACAGTGGTAAGCTCTGTGAGAACTGAAACAGGAAATTTCTTGGCACTAAAAATCCTGCTGCATGGTAACCAAAATCCTAGTGCCAGAGGTTTACTTTACTGTAAATAGATGATGAATAAACCTAAAATATGGAGGAATTTCAATTAAGTATTTGGGGTTAATGCAGGAATTACTGGATAAGGTTCTCTCATGTGTGTTACAGTCAACCAAGAAAATCATAATAGTCCATTCCTGGCTTTAAAATTTTAGACCTCAAAGATATCCATGGGCCAGTAACAGTCCAATAGGCAAGTATAAATTCAAAATACAAGTCTATTATTATCCATCTTGAGGCTGGCTTGCTCTGTGGGATTACAGGTCTCCAGTGCCACTCTTCCTCACCCCGTAGGTAGTGATGAAGACCGTCTCAAGGGATGCAAGGTCAAGAAAGGGGATCACTATCCAACTGAGTGATGTTCTCACATTTCCTGTGAAATACAGGCAGTTAGAAAAACATTGTGGAAGATATCTTGTTTCTGTTTTAGGAGATTTACTAAGCCCCCAAAATGTTCAGATGGCATATTTTAGACTTCACAGTTCTGAAACTGATGCACTGCCTCTGAACTATAGCTAAGAGATCTGCAGTGTAACAGTTACGTTATCCGAAATGCCTGACTGCTTCGCTACTAGCACAGAGTTCAGCCCCTTATTTCTTAGACACTTTTATATTCAGACATGGAGTGGGCTGAGCATTGTTTCTAGGGGTCATAAAAAAAAAAAAAAGGATTTTTTTTTGGTTCTAAAATGAACTTATAAAAGGTATGACACTCATCAATGTACATTTTTAGGTATTGATTAAACTGCATCTTTCCCCTACAACTGATTTGACCCCCAGTCCTACCTATCCAGATTGACAGAGAAATCAGAGATACAGTTTTCATCACTGTATCATCTTTCGTGAAGCTGCTTTTTGTTCCTGACAGCCCCATGCCACCCTGCAATGTTAGGAGCATTACCTGCCAAAGTGACATACCATGCATGAAAAAACCCCACAACAAAGAATTACATGGAGTAACAGATAAGGAGGTGTCAGCAGCAAAGATGGACTTCAAGGGCTTGGATTTGGTGTGCAGCTTTGGTCTCATCTCTAGTCAGCAGCAAATAATTCAGTATCAGAAATGCCTGTAGACTCCGAAAACATTTTGAGATATAATTCATTGCTTAATGCTTTCACCAGAAATTGTGAGGATTTTTTTTCTTGTAGTGTATTATTACAAGTAGCAGCAGCTTTAAAAGTAGTACAATATATTATGTTTTCCATTGAAGGCAGGCTTCAGCCAAACAATATAATTGGTTGTAGGTCTCAAAGTTCACTTCTTTGTCTTCTGCGCACCAGAAAATATGAATTACGTTATGTGTACAGTGGGCTGAATGCAAAATGGCATGTATTCTTAAAAGGCATGAATCCCACTAAAACATTTGGTGTTCACAGCTTACCAGTGAACTGACAAAATTAAGAAGTTAAACGTATTTTCACTATTGCACTTCAACTTGTAGCCAGTTCCAGAGAAGGTGAGGATGGCATGCAGTAGGAAGCTATGTGAAGGTTCTTATGATACTTTTATCTGTAATTACCTTGAAACATAAAGATCAAGCCAAGGAACATATAACTTAAAACCAATGATGGCTTCTTTTACTGAAGCAAAAAAATAATGTATTGCATTCCCAGCAGTGTCAGAATGGCATTTTGTGCATCGGTATCAGAAAAAATAAGGGGTAGCCAAATAGAAGAAAAAATAGAAATCATAGAATAAGAACAAATCTCAGAATAAATTTATAGAAAAAAATAGTAAATTTAAACCAGCCTGGGGGCTTCTCTGGTTGATGTTATCTGCATTAGTCCTCCTGTCTTGAGATGCTGAACCATGGTACCATTTTCTTTCTGTCCCAGCCCATCCTGAACAAGTCTGAGGTCGATGGAAGCTGCAGGTTGTATTGCTGCTCTCTCTGCAGTCCCAAATTAGCATCATTTCTTCAATCCCGGATTTCACATGATGATTACTCTTGATAGCAAAATGGATATAATAGATTGACACTCCCATTTTTGTTCTCCATTAACTATGATAAACAGAAGGGAGATTTTAAAAATTAAGCACTCTTTAGTAACTAAAATATGAAATGATTCTAATCATACTCTTTATATGTGATTATATGCCCTAATTCCTCTTTTTTTCTCTAAGAGTACTAATTTCCATATTTGAAATGATTCTGGACCCGACCCAAATTATTTAGAGTATTTGCTACAACATTAATACTGTATTTTTTCCTTAAAAGTTACAGTTGATGTTTCCATGTATTGTTATTAAAAAAAAATAATGGTAGATTTAAATGTCTTGGCTCCATTTTAGTGCTGGGTAAAGGTAGCACAACGAGTACCTCAAACAGTGAAACTAACTTTAGATCAACAGAAATACAGTGGCTTAAGCTGCCCTCAGACAAACTCTATGGCTTATTCTTCTACCTCTGTTCTAGCAAAAGCGTAAGCTGAAAACATTTTCTACCCTCGCTTTCTTTGAGTCCTTTCTGGAAGCTGACAAAGATATCACTAACTCTGTAGCACTGTGAAGCAATGTGTTGTTTTAAAACCATAACCCCTCTCCCTGCACGATAAAAATAGTTTTGTTATTTAAATGTATTTTATGACGTGTATCTTGTTCTTATGGGCTCCCATTGAATTCCTTTGTATACCCCAAACCTCCCATTGCCTGTTTAGAGTGATAAGGAATGGCAGCCGACTCATTGCTGCAGGATTTGTGCTGATGCAGACATACTGCCATGCTACTTGGAGTGCAGAGACAATTTTTTGGGACACCAGAAGTATTTAGTGTCCTCAGTGAGTACTTCGTAGGACCTGATGCAGGAAGTTTGTTAAGTTTTCATAGCCCCTAAACCATCCAACCAAGCAAGCAACTAATCAAGCAACCAATATGAAACCACGTAAACAGCAAACCTTAATACCAGATGGCAAGACTGAAAGTGCCCGTTTCCCTCTTCAGTGGTTGAGGTTAACACTCACAACAGCCTGAGTAAGGGGCCTCACTACTTCTTGCTGGCTGCATAGTGGTGGCATTTGGGAGAATGGCAATGAACTTAGTCTATCTCTTTTCTATTTTAATCAGCAATAATTGTGATAATTCCACAAGGATTTCCATTTCTACATGGTACTCAGAGTGTCTGCAAAATTTCTTGTGCAAACTTCGGGATTTATTAGAGAATTCACAATACAAGAAATATTTTACAAATACCATCTCTCTTTCTGCTAATAATTTAATGTGACATCCTTCACTAATTATCTCTTTAATGTGACAGATGAATGGGAAAGAATTCTTTATGCATATTCAGAGTTCCTTGAATCACATTGGTTAGTTGTAATCAGCAGATGAGCCTCATGGCATGGTTTCTGTTCTTTACTGACTAAAGACATTTTCTGTTAAGTATTTTTACAAACAACTTTGATACTAAGATTCAACAGTCACATTCACTTGACTTTACATTTTTCTGGAATATGTTTGACGGTCACATAGCATACATCGAAGGGGTGAGAAACCCATGTCAAAAGCACATACATTATCATTTACTAGTGCTTATGTAATGCAAAGCACACTTCTGGACACGCTTATCCAAAGCACATCAAAATCACTAGAGTGCGTCTAGTTAACATCAGATTTGCTTTTCAGAGCATCGTTCCTCCATGCTAGATGCAAGATCAAGATACAGTCATGCTCATTTGGGTAAATTTTTCAATATCACTTCTACCACACCAATGGCAAGCTTATTTAGGCTCTGTTTAGAGAATGAGGGTAAAGTTACCCTACAAGACAGTTACTATATTTTAGCTGAGGGCAACATGATGATTCCATCCCAGTCTTGTAAGACCATGCACAACCGTTTGTTTTATTAGTATAGTTAATTTATGATTAATTCGTAAACATTCAAGTTGCTTATTGCACTGATAACAATAATATTTACCAAATTCACCTTCATCACTTTCCAGCTGAATTAAAATTCTTATTTTAAAATTTCATGCTACTTGATCTGTAATAACTGATTTAGAATAAGGTTTCTATTAGAGAAAAATTTAAACATGATGCTTAGTCTAATGTAAAGTTAAATTATGTTTTTACTGCATTACTATGTATGGAAAAAGCATACATTACATCTGGCTGTAACACCTTCTGCCAGATTTTTTTTTCTTTGCATTTCCTGTCAGTACTGTGTCTAATATAAATATGAAATAGATAGATACACAGAAGGATGGATAGATAGATGGAGGGATTTTAGTGAATGACATTTGGACTCTGGAGGAAAAGAGGATTTCTGCAAATTTAAAATTGTATTTCCTCCACATATAAAGGACTACAGTCTTTGATGGGATTTTTTGGGGAGTGAGTGGTGTACATATTTTTATATAATATAAATAAAGGACTTTCTGTACAATGTAAAAGATACAGAAAGAACAAAAGCCCATGAAATGCTAGAGAACAAACAGAAAAAAGAAGAAAAAAAAAAAAAGAAAAAAGAGGAATTTTGTAGGACTTCAAAGATTCCTTAGGAATTTCATGAACTGTTCAGAGTTTTAGATAAGAAGGTGTTGCAGAGGTGTGGCCGACTGGGAGTAAGATAGGTTGAGGTTACTTTTGACCATGATAAACTAGGAGTCAGATGACTACAGTGGGAATTACCCAAAGACAGCTACCTGGTTACTAAACTGGAAATGATTTTGCATTATTTATTCTACTTCAGACAGTCCTTTAAAAATACAACGTATGAAACAAAAATACCAATAAAGAGGTATTCTCCATGGAACTGATTTAAATTTTTTGATGCAAAAAAAAGTCATAGATTAAAATTAAAAATCCCTTTAGGAAAAATTTTCAGCAGCCTCATTTTCAAGTTTTGTTTTGTTTTGATTTTGTTTTTAAGCAAGATGATGGACCAGTCTTTGCTAAGAATTAAAGGTGTATCCAAACTCCCCAAAGTAAAATGTTGATTAAATCTTTCTGATAATTATCTGCTTTGTTGTCCCCCATCATCTGTGCTGTAAATTTACCAGGCCTTTGGGATAGCAAATAATAAGCTTTCTTTAACACCCCCTGCAAAACAAGACAACAAGGCAATTAAATCCTAGTTTCAGATTTTGCTTAGGCTACTAGATCAAATCTGAACTTCTTAGTGTGTGATAGAAAGAATCAGTCTTTCTTGGACATGCAGGCAAAGAGATAAAAAGGACCCTAGAAATATATACTGTTACAAAATTCTCACGTTTTTTGACCACAAAACAACATGAGCTAAAATGAAAAACATGGGACAGCTACTAAAACACATGAAGAAAAAGAAGCATAAATCCTACGGTGACCTACAATAGATATGAATTAAAATATAGCAATATATTAGGGAAGAGGAGATGCCTTTTTTGCTGCTGTTGTTGAAGGCTAGATTTAAAAGCCCAGTTTGCTTTTAAGAGAAAAAAAAAATCAAGGCTTTTTTGTTTAAAATGCCACTGAACTCGGCAGCTCAGTGTGTCCTTTGGAAGGCAGAGGAGAAAGTCTTCTTGTTGTAGCTGTTTAAACTCAAGGGTCAGATGACTGATAGAGTGCATTGTCTGGAGACTTTCACAGTTCAGGTTAATGCTATCAAACCCTTTAATTACGCCAATATACAGCTGATAAGAGGCCCTAATGGCCCTTTCATATCTGTATGGTAACTAGGACGTGCACCATATATGGGTGTAAGATTGATACCTATATGGCTTCATTCTGATAACTTGACTTCCTGTCAAATGATGCATTGCAGAAACTTCTTTCAGCTTCTCATCTCTTTTCCTTCATCATTTCATGCTGCTGAGAAAAGTTCCAGATATTTGTCATTGTCTATAAGCATGAAAATACAACAAAGATTTACAAGGAATTAAGGGAAAAAGGAGGCTTAGTGAAGAGTGCTTTTTAGCAACATATTAATCCTTAATCCTTTGTCAACATACCTAGCAGACTGCCTAGTCTTTTGTTTCACTTTTTCCAACTACTTACAAACTACAGTATAGAAACTAGTATTTCTAAGAATTTTAGCAGAAACAAGCAGTGGCTGCAATACTGTGCCTTTGACTGTGCTGTTCACTGTGGTCATGCAATTCCTCAGTGCAGGAAACTGGCCCTAAATACATATTTTATGCCAGTTATCTTGTTTTAGTTCTAGAGAAACTTGCAAAAGCAGATTCGATATGTTATTTAGGTTCATTTTCCCACCTTGGGAAAGCAGTGGAAAGTATATCCGCTGGACTAAAATATGTCCTATGAACATAAAGATAACAGTACCACCTCCTACTCAGAGTTTATGGGATGCGCAACTGGTAGGCAGGAGTGTTGCACCCCACTAGGTATATTCAAGATGGGTTGGAAGAATTGTGCCTTCCACTGAAGCAGGGAATTTCACTCACAGAGAGAAAAAAAATATGTACTTTGAAAAATGGAGATACCTCTCTGCGTATCACAGATGCTACTTGTAGGTGTTTTAATGCTTTTGAAAGAGAAGAAAACCAGTTCTATAAAAAACACTAGTGACACCTCCCATTGTTTCTCACTCACAAAATCAATGTGGAAATGTCTTGTACTGTACCGTCAGAATTCAGTCCAACGAAGCACATTCAGCTTCTGGCTTCAACAGAGGTGCTTTAACGAGTAATACTGATGTCCTTCAAATTAAATATCTGCTGGAGTTCTCCTCTGGTTGGGGTCTTAAAGAAGTGTAAAAGCAGACCTAGCACATTGAGTTGTTGCCATTGTGCAAACGCATCAATTCAGAGGAAATATTCCTGAAAAGATATGTGAAATGGAAGATCTCATCCCCTGCTGAATGATTGTAAGACTTCTTGCTGGTTGGGGAAGTAGCATGCGAAGCTGCTGGCATGCACATGTAAAGTGAATTATTATTGTATTAAAAACTACTTTCCCCCAAACATTTGTTTCTCATCTGGCATCAAATAGAGTTTAATTGCAAGTTGTTTTATGTCATTTTCAAAAAGATGCACAGGAGGTTCGTAAACTTCCCATGTATACACATCTCATTATATCTCAGTAGGGTTCGTGTTTGTGCCACCTGCTCACAATTGGGAACACTTACCCTAATGTCTCTGTAACAAATTTTAGCACTGGGCTCCTTTTGACAATGCAGTTGCAATCTTCATTACATGATTATGTAAGGCATTTCCAGAGGGTTGTGTTAAGAGGAGGAATATTTGAATTTCAATATTTTCTTTGATTTAAGAATATACAGCCCAACAATTTTTCTATTTTTATCTAACAAGCAAGAGAAGTGAAGTTATCAGGTTCAAATCTGAATTACAGTTGGTTACCAGCTGTTTACAAAACTGAACAGCAGAAGCATAAAAAACCAGATTATATATATGGATAAAATATCAGCTTTCATAGGCTTGCTGCCTCTTTTATGAATATTTCCTAGTGCTAATATGAGAGGGGTATAGGCTTTGTATTTTTAGGACAGTTTTGGATACTAAGCATGTTAATAATTCCAGGATTTATGTCTGTTTAGCCCATTTACAGCATATTGCCAGGATTCCTTGTTTGCCTGTGGGCCAGAATAGTGAGTTAAATCCCACATCAGGATTTGGGCTTAGATCCAACATTAATATTGCAGTGTAATACTAGGAGAGCTGTGCTGTTAGCAGAGCTATGCCTTGGCTAAGATGTTGAATGAAGGTATCTCCTGCTTGGCTCTGATGGCCAACCAACTGGCAGTTAAGAACTTCCGAGCCCCTTGCAGGAGGACAGTGAGGTGTCTCTCCATATTCGTGGACACTCAACAGCATCAGATTGATGGGACGCCCTGAAACATTAATTCTGTTTCATCCACACTGAACATAGAAGGTTTCTGGTGGAAAAATATATTATAGTGCAACCAGAGCCTATATTATAATGCACATGCATGCGTTGATGATAAACATGACACTTCTTCCCTCTTCCAGTTTCTCTCCATAAGGAACTGTAGGTGTTTCCGTCCTTTCCTCTTCCCAAAGCCAGAGGCGTAGCAGCAGCTCAGAGAGGTGAGCACTGAATCCAGACCAATTTCTGGGATGTGCATATATAGAACACACAGTCTCTGCCTACTCTTCAACCCAGTATTCCAACACTTATCTGTCCAGACCATGGTCTGAGCATCTCTGGAATGGCTTGCTTTTGTTTTCCTACCACAGCTGGAGCATCCAGGCCATATCGATGCTTTTCCGTCGCAGCATGTAGTGTTGCTGCTACTGCTCTGGCAGTGGTAGAGCTCTGGACTTTGATTAGCAAATTCATGTGCAGCTATTCTTTTGACAGGCTGCCCAAATTTTCTTGAGGAAGACAAACCACAGCAGATATTTATATCTCAGATATTTATATCTGGGACAAAGGCTCTTCTCCAGCTCAGTGTCTTTCTCCTTTGCCAAACTCCAAATGCTTGTTTCCAAAAGAGGTGTTAAAACTTCTCGAACTTCTCAGGAAACCTCACAAGTGTCTTTTATAATGGGAAGCATTAAGCAACCCAAGTGCAGGAACTGGGACTGGCTGCCTCAATAGCAAGCCTGTTAGTCACCAATTTGTCCCAGACAGAGCACTCCTCCGTCTCCAAGCAAAAGACTCCTATGAAAAGTCTCAAAAATTCCTGCAGAAGGCAGATGCATTACCCGTGTTCCTGCAGCTTGGAGAAACCCAAATAAAAATGTATGGTAACACTACATTTCGTTTATTTTGTAGGTGATGCAATTCTTTGAGTTGCATTGTAGACACCTCAAATATTTTTAAGGAGTATGTTTTCGAGACAGGATAGCATCCTGGAGCAGACCACTCCTACGCCTGTTGCAGTCCACTGGGATTTCTGTGCCAGCTATGGAGTTGTTTGTACCGAATCAAGAGTATTTGTGCAGTTCTGGTGTGTTTTCGGCACATTGTAGCAACTCAAAATGAGATATTCCAGTCCAGCATTCTCCACACAGTCACCAACAGCTTCATGAGCTGGTTTACAAAGTGCTGCTGTGCTGTGCCCAGAAAGCACCACAAAACCCTCTCTAACAAGGTCTTGTGCTGATCTAGGCTTTTCTGCAACCTTGCTGGGCGACCCCATCTTTAATATAAAAATGTGTATTCCCACTAAGAGAAAATATATTGGATCGTCACTATTAGAAAAAAATAAGGTTTGAAATTAGTTTATTCTTCTCTGTGTTGTGTTATCAGCCCTCCTTGTTACTGTCACCAGAGTTATCTGCATGGCCCATGCATTTGGTTTTTTCCTCTCCCCCTTACCCACTTGATACTGGAGCTGTTACCTATCACCCTTCCTCAAGTGAGGAATAAGTGGCTGCTGCTCCACAACCAGCTGGCAGGGATCAGAAGAGAAATGCAATAGTCCCACGGGTGGAAACTATTTGGGTCATCCTACCTCGGAGGTGCTGTTTGAATTAAAGTTCTATGTTCACTGTTGTGTGCAAAAATTCTTGGTGGCATAAGAGAAACATGTTGTTAATTAATTGCAGTCTGAAACACATGTCAATCAAATGCATTTGTGGCTAGTAATCTTCATGCTAATCACTCTCTCAAAGAACACCCTGGTCCATCTGAATTATGTCTAAATTAATCTAAGCAAATCTGTACGTCGTCTTCTTTTAACCTAAAGCAGTAGTAGCCTGTGTTCGTCTTACAGAGACAGATAAACTCTCTTAGACAACTAAAGAATCATTTGAGATCTTTCTCTAACTAAATAAAACGTTTTGACTTTGGAAAAGTACAAATAACTTCTTTAACACCCTCATCTTTAAGATTTCAAGTGTGTTTGTACATCTCTGGGTCATAAAATACATAAAATTATAATTACATGCGATGATCCCTATAGTACCCTTCATCTGAAGAGAGAGAGGAATTTTTCAAAATTACAAGAAAAATCTTGTGATAGTGACTACAGAAATGGGTACCGGAGAACTTTCATAACAAGGAGGTTTATTCTGTAAGCTCTGATATGTTTCAGCATAGAAATTCTGGATTTCCAAAATTCATCTGTTAACAACTCACCCCTTAGCATTTGTATGGGCCCAAAATGAACTGTGAATGAGCCACCAGCCAAAGTGCAAGTTATTTGCTAATGTTTACTAATGCCAAAAAACCTGTTGAATGCAGGGCTTAGTCCTGAAATAATTAAAAAAAAACATTATAAGGGCATCAACTTAATGATACGCTGAGAAACACATATAACTAATTTACCTGGATGTCAGTACCAACATTAATTTAAATAAATAAATGTAGTACTTCACTGAAGTAGAGCTGTGAGTTTTTCTGTGTAGGTGATCCATACCCCATGATGCTCCTTTTCAGTGAAAGTGTCTCGTAGACAATACAGTTCCTACACGGTGACTGAAGAGTGGCCTCTGCATCTATGAAAAGCAAGAGTAAGCAAACCAGTTCTCTTTAAAAATAATAAATGCAGGCAAAAAGAATCTTGGGTAGAGATTTCTTTATCTTTTCAGTCATAACTATGGATTAAGCCCAGTCAACCTAGGATGTGCTCTCTTTCCCATGGTCTAGTTGGGTTTGTGGGCTTACAAATGGTTCTCTAAAGACACCAGGCTCAACATTAATCTGAAGTTAAATATTCTTTACTTGAGGATCTAGTTTATCCAAACTAGAAAAATGAATTGTATTTGACTTCAGGACCAATATGGCAGTAATCCCAGAGCTCTCCACCCATATGGTAGGAACATATGTGTTCACTCCAGCTACACTCCCTTATTCTCACTCCACTCGGAAACAACTCCCTTTCCCCTGTTCGCTCTCTCCAGGATGGAGCCAAAGCCTATTAAAGTCTTTAGAAATGTTTTCACTGATTTCAACAAGCTCTCGATGGTGCCTTCTAGCTTCCAGTCGTTTCTGTCATCATTGTTACAATGACCAGCAGCAGCTTGATATTCCTCCCATTGATATCTTCAGGAGATGCTTATTCCAGCTTGTCCACACCCCAAAACCGGATCCCTGGAGCACTTTTCAACTTAAAAACATTCTTGCTCATGACATCAAATACTGGCAGCAGGTTCATTTATTTGGAAATCCACATGTAATTTTGGCTTGGCTTCTTTACTGTATGCACTGAGTGATTCAAACAAGGGAAGACTCTCCACTGGTAGAAATGAATGACATGCTTTGCCTGGGATGTCTGTGGCTGTGTACTGTAACACAGCACGCTGTGAAGCAGTGGTCCCCTAGTTCCTGTTTCCCTCTGTGTCTATATGCACTAGAAGCGTTGCTACAGAACAGGTCTGGTCCTGCAAATAGCTCAAAACCCTGTCACTCACTCAAATTTGCTAATAGTGACTGACAATGGCTAAAATACAGGTGTCACATACCCTGTAGAGGAAAGAATTTCTGCAGCTGGAAGAGCACTGTTAAGAAACACCCACTCCTGGTCCTTGAAACCTCAGTTATGGGGTTGACATCAAGAACTTATGCAAGACCCCAGCACCCTTGCTGGGCTGTACAGGACTGTACAATGCTTAGTGGGTAGTCTTATTTCACAGACAAGAGGATTTCATCTGTACTTTGTGTCTAGACCTTGAAGCGGGATGTCAATATGCTCTGACAAATTAATAGGAGGAACATTTCCCTAAGCAGTGTACTTAGAGTTAATGAACTCCCTTTCTTCTGTTTAAACAGGTGATCCCAGTGAGTCTTGCTCCACAGTCCTTTCCAATGACTTAATACTTAGTCCTAATACAAAAACAAAACAAGAAATTTCATCCTTCTCCATAAGTGCCTTCCTGATTCTCTAACATAGCGATCACTTTTGCAAAAGTGGTTGCCTCTTTTCCCTGCATAAAATGCCCGAATTGCGCAGCTCACCTTTGCAGAGATGCCTTGCTAATAGGATCATGAGTGGCAGCTGCATGGCAAGCGAGGGTTAGCAATGCCAAGTTACCCAGGTAGCTTACAAAACCACACTGAAGCAAGAGAAAACTTCCCTATAGCATTTACAGCAGTATTATTAGAGCAGTTTCTGTTTCCAGAGGAAAGGAGATGGAATCTGTGAATGTGATTAAAAATATTCTTTTCCATGCTGTGTATTTCAAAGTTTTGGTACCTGGGCTTTGGATTTATTTCTTTTTTTTTTCTTTTTTTTTAATAAGAAGCATGGTATTTCCATAGCTCACATTTGGAATCATTCCTGGGTTTTGGAAGAAAATTATTAAAATTGAGCATATGGAGGTCTTAAAGTAGAACCTTATGGGAAGGGAGGAAAAACAGTTGATCAAGACTATTTTGTAGCATCTTAAAGTAAAATAAAATGCTGCAAAATGCTGGTGAAATTTTTGTTTTCTGTGGAGCTCTTTTTCATCCTCCATTTTCAGGTTTATTTCATGAAGTAAGCTGAACTTTACATTGACACTAAATTCTCCCACCTTCAAACAATCATTTTCATGTCATTTGCAACTTTTTATATTTTCCCTATATTACTTTAGAGTATGGAAGATCTATCTATTTTTTTTACGATATTCAGAGAAGCTTGCAATTATAGGGATATATATGAATTATTTTTATATCTTTTACTTTCTCATAAGACTGACAATACAGTGTCAAACATTAATAGCCAAACAACCAGCTGCATGGACCTTATCTCAACCCATAAGCGGCAGCTATTCATTTTAAGTGCTGTGAGCATGAACTACAATAAAAGATCACATGCTAGGAATCAGGTCCAGTTCCTCAAGCTATTTAGGCATGCTCAGGTCCCAGTGTGCTCTGAGGATAACTGCATTACAAACCCTACCTCTAACCATATGTTCTAGGTATTTTTTTTTTCTTGCAAACTGTGAACATGCACTAATCAAATGCTGTATGATAGTATCAATATTGCTAAGCACCGGCAAAAAAACAATAGCCTCCCAGGTCTGAATAAATACTCTTCTCTTCCCCAAGCCTGGTTTATGTTCAGTCTGCATCTTCCGCGTGTTAATTGCCTTCATTTCAGGTTTGTCTCCTCCAGGTCAGCAACTTCAAATCCACCATGATGTTCTTGATATAGATTGTTCTATCTGCACTTCAGTAGGATCACATATGATTTACTAAACGTGAATGCTGTTTGCAATTAATAAAGTTTCTGAAGAAAAAATTAAAGGGTATGCGTACTGGCAGTAGGTTTACGAACTTTGGCCTTTAAAGTCCTGCAGATTCTTAGATGATTTGTCACACCTAAATCCTTGGAGTTAACACCCACTCTGTGATTAATCTGATGTATGATGGAAAACTTTGTGCTCCACTGCTATAATCAGACTAACATGGCAAAATGTTTCTATGAGAGATAGAAATGCTGAGGGCTACATCTTAAGTTGCTTGTAATCATAAAATCATAGAATCATAGAATGGCCTGGGTTGAAAAGGACCATAGTGATCACCTAGTTTCAACCCCCCTGCCATATGCAGGGCCGCCAACCACTAGACCAGGCTGCTCAGAGCCACATCCAGCCTGGCCTTGAATGCCTCCAGGGATGGGGCATCCACGACCTCCCTGGGCAACCTGTTCCAGTGTGCCACCACCCTTTGAGTGAAAAACTTTCTCCTAATCTCTAACCTAAACCTCCCCTGTCATAATTTAAAACCATTCCCCGTTGTCTTATCACTACCCACCCTCGTAAACAGTCGCTCCCCCTCCTGTTTATATGCTCCCTTCAAGTACTGGAAGGCTGCAATGAGGTCTCCCCGGAGCCTTCTCTTCTCCAAGCTAAACAAGCCCAGTTCCCTCAACCTTTCCTCATAGGAGAGGTGCTCCAGCCCTCTGATCATCTTAGTGGCCCTCCTCTGAACCCTTTCC